>JAWNNR010000144.1:0-151828 GCA_035044725.1 Scaptomyza caliginosa | reverse complement strand
GGAGGGCACATTGGGGGTAAATGTTTCCACCTTTTTACCTTTGTATGTCCCAAAGTTGTCCGAATCTGTAAAGATCTACTATTCATCTGTTTGTTCTTGTTTAGTTCTTCGTAAAAATATAAATTTTTGTTAGACCGGCCCACACTGTATCCAGGTCGTATCCATCCCTGGGTAACCGATTTGCTAGCTGGCTATCGATACAGTGGTGGGAATAAAACGCCGGTTCGTAACAATTGATTCTTCATTAGTAAAATATTTAAATTTGATGATATCATAAACAGATAAGATTTAACGTTTTTAAAAGGGCCCAACACAATTAAGTGTTATAAACTCTCTGACAGGGTACATTGAATAATGTGCAGTTTTTTATGAAACAAAGAAAATCACGTCATCCGAAGAGAGTAATATTAAGCGTCTATTTGCTTGTAATTAAGAGCAGTTCACCTTATGTTTTTATTCGGAACAGCTTAAAAGGCTGCCAGCTGCACCTGCAATGACACAGGAGGTAGACCCTTATCATGATGTGTATAATATCTCTGCAAACTATAAAACAAAAATTTAAGCAAAAACAGCAAGGACCCTAACAGAGACCAAGTAAAAAACCCACACTTTGAATAAGAAAATGCTAAATCTGAAATAAAGGATCAGGGGAACGGCTAAGCCACACAAATGTATATTTATCCATCTTCATAGAAGTAAAGTCAACCAACCAACTTTCAGCGGGAAGGATATGGGAAAGCCTCACAATCCTCCTGCACAAACGAAAATCATCAAGTGTTGCAGAGGTCAAATAGTTCTGTAGGACATTTGCACCAACGGGTCAATAGGTCGACGCGAAGCAGCAAACACACAAATTCATTTTAATTATTTTATAGCTTTAAAGTCTAGTAAAAAGACTCACAAACTTTGACTTTATCAGTCGGGCAGCAGAAGTCGTTTGCACGTTAGAAACAACTTTAATAAAAAGCTTAAGGTAATGTATGGGCTTTCACAGAACTCATCCCGTTGCTACACTTTAAAACATCAGATTTTGTGATAATCCGAGGTGAAGATAATGAACTAGTGTATTCAACTTGTACCTATTTTCAATGGTTTCAGCTTGTTTGCTAAGCAACAATAAATCTCTTTACGAATGAAAACGTGCGTTTACATTTAATTATGTTTTACTTTTGATCTTGTTATTTTTATGATAAGGCGCTGAACACATTTAGTTGCCAGGAGCGGCAGACCCCGATAACTCCCAACTTTTGCATTTTGTATCATTTACTTTATTTTTCTCAGTGGAGTGTATCTGCCGGTCTAAAATATTTTTTAAGACACTGTTTGCAGCCATCGAAAAATCATCTTAAACCCAAAAAAAAATTTTCTAATTTAAAAACTGCACAGAGGGGTTAAAAAAATTAGAAAATATTATAAAATAATGTTGGCCCTAATTATATGACAGAATGATTCACTTGTTAGATTTTTTACAAACCACAAATCTTAGCCGCGACAACAGCAACAACAATAGGCGCCATTGGAGAATATAGCATAAAATATGGTTTTATGCACAAATAGGAAAAACGTAAGTTTAAATAAAAAAAAAATTGCAGACGTCAAGCAAACTGAGCACATAAACTGCATACAATGTAATTTTTTTATTTATTTTAGTGTTCATATGGGTTTTCCACTATAAATCTTATAGTCACAACTCTAGATAGTTTCACATTGAATAGATATGAATCCGATAAACGCACTTATCTGTTCCTTTTTCTATTTTTGCTATACCTGCTGAATATGCAGTTTGCATGTACATAACTATTTAAAGATTTGTGTACCACTGCGCTTACGCATGGTAACAAATCTTTGACCTTCAAAATCTCCGGTGTTTCTCAACCGATTTCAATTAAGTTTTTAAGGAAGTTTTTACTCTTTCCAAACTAAAGAATTAATAGCTATCGGTTGCACGTGTCAAAAACCGGAAGAATTATCGTAATTCGAAAAAGTTAATCTGCCCAGAGTATAGAAGAGCTTCCAAATCTATAGTAACTATTCCTAAAATGCCTATTCTAGTGATGCTATCTTTCGTTACATACCTTTGCAAAAAAAAACTTATAACTTATAGCCTTCGGCAAAATATAGTAGCCAGTACGAAGTTGTTGAACATTTATTAATCAAGAAGGATTTATAAAAATAAATTAAATATAAATCAATTTTCTGTTATATTTATTTAAAATTTTGGTCTTAAGTACATGCAAATATGTATATGTATATTTTTTTAAGCCCACAAATGGACTTTCTTCATGTCATTGAAACTTTTATTACTGAATCTTATCGATAGTTGCCAAAACCAACAATAGTTTAATAAAAACTATCATCTCTACACCAAGAGCGTGCTGCGAAAGTTAACAATTTCGAAAGAAAAAAGGGGAAACTAATGATTGAATTCACAAAATTTGCACGGATGATCATAGAATGTACTACAGCCAGTGCACAATCAGTATTACCAATAATATTAGTGACTTGATCACTTACAACAACAACAATGCAGCACCCAGGTGCAATGAGCGGCTTTAAGCTACATAATAAAAGGGAATTTGTCCGTTTACCTATTTAAAAATGTAGAACAAGCAGCGCAATGTTTATTAATTGCTCAACAAGCCCCACTATTAGATGTCAATCATTTGTTCAAGTTGTGTAGTTAACATGTTGACGATGAAATAACTTATCAAATCCTTAAGGGGATTGGCGTTTTATCTGTTGAAAAATTGTGAAGTTGAACTGAAATCTGTTGCAGTAGAAACCGGACTTCCAGCGACGTTAATCAGCACCTTAAGCACTTTTAACAGGATGCATAAGGTTAAAATTTATTATTAAAGTTAAAGTTATCTATCCCTTCAGTAAAAAACGTTTAATGGTTTCGTGCAAGACTATGTGACAAGAGGAAGCATCTGCGATTCAACCAAGAACATATATTATTGATCAGCATCAAGAGCCAAGTCGATCTGACAAATTTTTGTCTGTCCGTCTGTATTAACACGTCGATCTCCGAGACTTCAAAATCTAGAGATTATGCCCTAGGACCCAGACAGATTAAGGTTTCAAACCGTTGTTAAATTACAAACTTCAGTTAAAAGTGATTCAAACAAACAGAAAATAATCATAGAATGTAAGCATAGAATTCGGTTGAAAAAATAAAGGTTAAAGGTCAATCACCAAGTCTTGGCGCAGTAGAGCAGACCCCTGCACATGTATGTACGAATCTACGGTTCATGGCATATTCTAGTCGAGTTTTACCGACTAGAGCCTTCTTAATATATAAATATACATATGTATGTTTATGTTTATACAGGTATGGCTTATAAATGCTGATATGACAATACAAGTGCTTATTACTAATGTATCTTAATGTAGCTCTTACAAAAAAAAAGTAAAAACAAAAGGCAGCTTTTTTATTTATTTTTTTACTAATTATTTTTTGTACTCGGCCTTTTCTTCTAGTTTTATAATTTTTTTTTATAAAAATTTGGCAGAACTGCAATTGTTGGAATAAAATATAAAAGTAGCTGCAATCCCAATATCTGCAAAGATATCCCCCAAAAATAAGCCGTGATTTTCGGATCTTCTTAAAATATAAGCCCTTCCCTAAAATTATGCCCTAACATGTATTTTACGCCAAAAAAAAGTAAGACCTATTTTCCGACTTACTAGTGCGATATTAAGTGTACTAAGAATTATGTATACTTATTAAATATAGTTTTAGACTAACAGGTTGACGCTAAGTAAACAATAAGAAAAACGCAGTAAATGGGTAACGCTCGTCTTGAATTAACGAGATCATGGATAACTCTGCCTGAAAATGTAAAGAAGGTACTCTAACATTAACAGCAATATTATATTTAGAACACTAAATGGTTAGTGATTCAGAGCTAACGCTTTGCGACATAGTTTCAAAAAAAACAGGCATGTTAGCATAACTTTTATTTATTATTATTTTAATACGATCTGTTTTGTATAATATATTATATTGTTATTTTTTTTAGGCTTTATTTTGTTTAGTACCTAAAATTTTGTACTTCGTGAGACCTGTCACTTAAAAAAAAAAAATACATTTGTTATAAAATAATCGCACCGACGATTTTATATCGAAAACTTTTCTCATCACTATTACCTTAACACAACAAAAGTGCAGGCCTGAACTCGTATTATTAAAAATAAAAGCAGCAAAATTACAGAGATTCAAGTCTTAGCAAGTGAAAATAATTTCGGGTATTAAAACACTTTCGGCTGCAGCGACTGCATTTTGCTATTAAAAGCGCATTGTTACATTTGTAATATAGGTGAGACACGCGTGGGTGCTGCAATTGCTAAATGTGGTGCATAGTGTGATTTAAGACGGCGTGGCAATATACGAGTATCTGCACGTGCTTTAAATTAGTACACAGCTACTTTAAAATATATATATACTCGTACAACATAAATTAAGAAAACATACTTGTATGACAATGTACCTAACATTCGACCGATCGAAAGTGAAAGTTCGGTTGCTAACACTTCCTGTATATGTATGTTTTTAGCCAGCAGTGTGCTAATAACCAGTCCATTGTGGATATACCAATAGCAAAATACACATACATTCATGGATATTCGAATAATAATTTTGCAATATTTATTTTTTACAAACAGTTGCGTGTTGAGATTGTATGGTTTTTAAGTTTCAGGGTTAAAAATTAAGCGCTAAAATGGCACGCGGCCATCAGAAAATACAATCGCAGGCTAAGGCCGCCGACAAGCAGGCAAAGATGAAGAAGCAGCAGGGTCATAGTGCCAACGATCAAAAAAAGGCAGCTCAAAAGGCGCTGGTTCATGTTTGCGTTTTGTGTAAAGTAAGACAAAATATGCAATCAAAAATTTTTGAAACGTTGAATAACAGTTTATTTTTTTTCAGTCACAAATGCCAGATCCTAAAACTTACAAGCAGCATTTTGAAAACAAGCACCCGAAAAACGACATGCCTGAGGAGCTTAAAGATTTGTAAGCTTTGCAACTATAATAATCATAACATAAAAACAGCATTACCCAATCGAGTTGCCTACCTGTACAAAAATAGCAACATAAATTGAAATAATCAATATTTGGAAATAAAAATGATAGTTCCAGCTTTAACTTTTTTATAAAATATATGCAACTATTTGAGTCGGAAAAAAACTTTGTTTATCTTTCTGCCGCCCAAACAGTTAATTTGAATTTCATATTTGAGATTTTACAAATTTCAGTTGAATACGCAAAAAAAAATTAAAAGCATTTTTTTAACGTAATCTAAAAAATCACTGTAAATTGGCATTAACTTTTTAATGGGAATTACAAATTATTTGTTAATTTTACGGGTGTATATTTTTTATAAAAACATTATGAAATTGCTTCTGACAGTTGCATAAAAACTAAATCTTCATCCGCGGGAAAATCTGTGAGCACTGTAATGCCAATATTGTTATCGCATAGCTGCAACGTTTCCTCGTGGCATCCAAACCAATAGATAACGATGCCCGGACCAAATCTGAGAAGAATTAAATGTATTGTAACATGACATACATGTAATTATAGTAATACAAAAATACCGGTTGCAATAACTATGCAACTGTTGCTGTATATTCCACTTATGGCTCTTTGGATCTCCGAAATTAGCCTTACTTTCCATCCAATTAACCACAAATCCTTTGTAAAGGAATGGCAATATTAACTTAATATCGGGTGTCTTGTCATACCCCATGCGACGCAAATCTTGTTCATCATAGAAATAAATGCCTGCCTTCCTGGCCAGGTGCTTAAGCTTCAGCTCATACTCTTCGCCAACCAACCGTCTTCGAAGATCCGTGACTGGTCCCTCCTGATTGTCGCTATACAAGGACTGCTGTACGTTGGCTGCCATTAGTGAATTATTGATCAAGTGCGGCATTTTCAGAAGACGTGAGACTTGTGGTCTTTGCTTCAGATCATATTTTTCTTGTAGAAGTAACCGGCAAAGCGCTATCGGACTCATTGCCTCCATACAGGCCATGCGGATGATCAGAGAGCTGTTTCCATACAATTGACACTGAGCCTCATATCTTAAAAAAAAAAACACAAAAACTATGTTATTAACAGAAACCAAAAAAAGGACTTTAAGCTGTTACCAACGTTTTTAACAGATTTTTGGCATGCTGCTCGTGCCTCCAATGCTGGCCGCGAGCATTGTTGAATAGCTCGGCTTGCAATATGCAAATAAGTGCCAGCGGCTCCACATCAGTAAAAAAAATATGTACCATATCCAACTCACAATCGATTGGAAGCCTGTTGTTAAATCCATTGATAAATTGACAAATTCTAGTGTACTCCACGTTTTTAAGAACATTTTTCTTGATTGCGGTACTTTTCTGCATGGTTGGTTTGTGGCCGTCTCAGTTCAGTCTGATTGTTCTCTTTGGGTTATAAATATTATGTTACAAAATATATCTCGTGTATGGAGTAGGGAGCATCAAATCAAAAAAAAATGGCCATATTTTTAAATCGAGTCAATCTAGCACAGTCTACTGCAAGCGTGACTTAGCTTCAATATTTTGAACAAGCATATATTTTTAAGTATGCTTATTTTCTGTTTATCTGTGAGTTTGTCTAATTTTATTTAACTGTTCAGCGATAACAGAAATCAATGTTAATATCCTAAAACAGAAGTTGCCTGTTGTGCGAAACTTACTAATTATAAACAACAACACAATTGAAACCGGTCGCGATCATGTGGCCATATGTTTTGCTTTAAAAGGAACTTTAATACCAGTAATTCCTTCGTCGTTACTGGGTAACGTTTTGTTACACTAATTGAGTCGCCCTGTTAAAGCAATATTTGGAATTGATTTTCGACCTACGTGTTTACTTTTTAATAATCCGAATTCCGTCATAAACAAAAACTCTAAATCTAATAAACATTTATTGTGCATTTGTTTAGCAATAAACTGCTTATTGTCTGAAAAACCAAAACTAGCGATGCACAAATAAATCCTGCACTCGATATTTAACTCAACGATCGATGTATATCGATGGTTTAAGTAATTTTTATTATACAAAATCTTTTTAACATAATTTACATATCATCTTTATATGCTCAAAATAATAATTTAAAATGAACATTTTTGTTTTGCTTGGATAATATTCAGTTGCGAAGACAATCAATCATTTAAGCATTTAAACTGACTCTTCTTATGATAGATATAGGTGAAAAATCTAAATTTTAAGACAGATGGTGCAATACAAACGTGCAAAAACGACTTGGGGTTTTAAAAGGAATATCGCATTCACACTAGACAGGACTTTCAAATTGCTCCTTGCAGATAAGAGATCGGCATGCAGACAATAATGGGACCGAGATTGCCGCGTAGAAAATGCTTGCTTTGCTTCCCAAAAGATCAGCAGCAGATACCTGTGGTCTGCATTTGCATGTTAAGTACTTGCATGCAAAAAAAGTACGCTGAAATGATCAATGGCAATTCTTCTAGCATTATAATGTTGGCATTTATTAAGCAAGTTGAACAAAATAAAACATTTAATATACATATATATAATAAACTATGACATATATAAATATTTTCAAAAATTTAGATATATTAATATACATATATATAATAAACTATGACATATATAAATATTTACAAAAATTTAGATTTATTAAATTTACTAAGAAGCTTAGGTAAAAAAAATATGCATGAAAAATTTCATTTGATAAAGATAGCGAGCGATAGTTTAATATATATTTTAACATAACTGCGACAGAAATTTAGCCCAGTCAAAAAGAAAAACGGTACTGGAAATTTGGATTTTTGTTTATACACTACTCTTTTTATTCACTGCTTTTTTTTACACGGATTTGAAGTTACACGGTTGAAAAGAAAAATAATTGTACAAAAATTTTAATCTACTACGGTTTTAAATTCACTGTCTTGTAGGTTATTATGTTTGTTTTTAACACACCATTGGCACCATTGCTAAAATGATCATACATGGTAGTAACTGGGAAATCCTCATATTCAGTAACTCTTACCTACACATTGTGTTCGCATGATACTTACATAAAATATTGCTTAAATTAAGTGTTTAAAGTTTATAAGCTCGCAATATTTTATCAATGGTTCGTGCTATCAATTAGATTTGAACTTTGCTGACCTTAATAAGTGAAAAAATGTGTTTTATCTACGCTACGCATTTGTTTTATCCAGGAATCATTATTTCCTATGTCCAACTTGACAATTTGGTACATAGCACTCATTTTCAATATGCATAACTGCGTAACTCGTGTTATCGCGCAGACACAAAACCGACAAATTATACTTGCTAAGTACAATGATACCTGAGCCCATAACCTGATGAAATAATATATTAGGGGTTTCCAGTACGTCATATAACATACATACATATATTGTTACAGTCGGCGATATGCTATCGATGGTGGTGGTTGTCGAACGAGGGTTGGAGAGTCATGTAGGCCAAGATATTTGATTGGTGTAGGCGTTTTGGGGAATGGCTTAGGAGAGAAGAAGAAGAGAAAATCCCGGCATGAGATGGCAGAAAATTCTGGAGCAGAAAATTTGGCTGCGACAAGAACCAAAAACAGAAAACTGTTTATATATAAAAAAAAATATATAAAAAAGGAGGGAAAATAAAAAAAAAAAACAACAAAAAAACATATAAAACAAAAAAGACGAACAAATAAGTGCAAGTGCCGGCATAGGATTTACGTGGGGACTGAGCCAGACCGTCCAGGCAGCAGTTCAACACACACCAGGAGTGACTAAGGCAGAGGCAGGAGGCCACCGGACGAGGATCAGCAAACCCGTCTGGGGTGTCAACAAGTTTGTGCCCGTAGAGCTAGTGCCCCCCAGAAAAAAGTTAAATATCAGCGCTTGCGCAACAGCCGAACGGACGCCGTCACAGACACAGTGGGCCGCAGCCGGTTGTAGAAGGCTAGTTAATTTATGTAGACGTAGTTAATTTATTTAATTACTCATTCATACCCGCCCCAATTTATTTCTTTATCATTCATTAACTATCATTTAATTTATTTACTAAATTATTCTTTCTACTTTTTCTTGTATTGTTTATATGTTCTACGTTTATTAGTTCATTTCATTTCATTTTTGTTTATTTATTTATTTATTTAAATACTTTCTTCATTCTTTTTATATTTATATAAAGTAAATTTAACTTGAGAAAACCATGTATAGTTTTAAATGAATAAATATAAGTGAATATTGTTTATATAAATATGTGTGAGTAGAGATTAATGTGTGGGTGGGACGATTATGTGTTGATGTCGGGGTAATTGCTTGTTGCTAGTGTTGTGGTGTTTAGGGGGTCGGCAATAGAATACAAACATACCGACCCATAGGTAGGGAAGGCACATTGGGGGTAAATGTTTCCACCTTTTTTTACCTTTGTATGTCGCAAAGTTGTCCGAATCTGTAAAGATTTGCTATTCATCCGTTTGTTATTTTTTAGTTATTCGTAAAAATATAAATTTTTGTTACACCGGCCCGCACTGTATCCAGGTCGTATCCATCCCTGGGTGACCGATTTGCTAGCTGGCTATCGATACAGTGTTGGGAATGAAACGCCGTTACATAACAAATGGCGCCCAAATATGAAAACTTAATAAAAGACGCTAGTGGAGTCACAGTACATGTTCAGTTTATTGTATCAGTTGTATTATGTGTGTTGGTTACTCGTCTTACCTTTTTGTCCAACAGCGGCTGGTTCACAGCAAGGCTTAATGCCTAAGCTGACATTGCTGTAGCTAGAGGAAAGGGTAAGACACAGAACGTCACATCCAACAATGCCCAGGCGAAACCTAGAGTGGATCAGAGTATTCTTCTGTGGTATAGCCTGTGATTTGTAGAGACAGTAGGCAACGCAAAATCCTTATACCCAAGTATTTTAGTTCAGTTTACCTTATACGTATATAGGTGTCGAGGCTATGGTCCGTATCATGTCCTTCAGGACCGGCATTGCGTTTCCTGCCAGACCATGTATGGTATAACACTTAGCTGCAATAGCCCAACTGTGATATAGGAGTAGGACAATTTTAGGTTTAGGACCAATGTAGGTACGCCCAACACTTACAAAACCCGTATCATGTTCGATGTTCGTCTCACCCCGTAATTACATGTCGTCCATTGTCAATAAAAGAAAAGGAGAAATTAGTTTAATAGGACATAAAAAGAAAATGAATTAATGGCTCCTATCACTTGTTCGGCATCCCAACCTCGAAAACTGCAAACAGACACACCATCCAACGACACGTCGCCACGAGAGGAGATGGATATCTCGGAGGCAGGAGCAGTAGGCGGAGATATACATCCCAACAGCCTAGGGAGCAGTGCCAAAACGCAGTTCCTCAACGATGGCTCAGGAACAGCCAGCCCCTCTGGATCTGCAAAGCGAGCAATCCGAGAAATCAGCCTGTATACACATCTGTCAGGGCCGAGAGAGGCACAACCAACTGTTCGCCCACCGCCCGGACAGAACGCAGCACCACCACCTGATCGTGCGGCGCCTCCGCAAAAGCCTCTAGCGGCACAGGGATTCTGGGTGGACAACCGCGCTCTGGAGTCCGAGCAGCGCGAGCAAGCGGAGCATTGGAGTTCCGGACAATGTAGCGAAGCACAGGCGAGAAATGAACAACATATGCGTAGGCCATTCGATGTGACCGAGTCTAGTCCCGAGATGATCCCGATGCGTCGTTGGAGAAAATCCTCTCCACCAGGCATTTTAGGATTAATCAGTAGCAGTAAGGATCCCATAGTAGTTAGGAATATTTTTAGGAAAGCCAATAGCGAGCCCTTGGCAAGGCCAAAGTGGTCGACACGACTGCCCTTTGAAGTGCGCCAAGTCGCGACTGAAGAGGCAAGAGCCCGGATCTTTGCCGAAGAGGGGGAATCAAAGCAGCACCAGAGCTCACCAGTTCCACGGAGACGGAGAAGAAACACATTACGCCATAGGGAGCGCAATCACGTGTGCGAAGCACTTGGCTCAGCGCTCAAGGACGACGATAGACCCTTTGCCGAAGTGCAGCTCAAGGGGCTTCTGGACACTGGGCGCAGGAGCAGTGGACCTGATCGAGAAGCTGGGAATAGCCTGGCACCCCCAGACTTCTAAAGTGCGAGCCGCAAGAGGTGCGAGCTACTCGGTATTGGGCAAAATTCTGGTGCCGGTCCAATACAAAAACGAGACGCATAAGATGACTTTGTATGTCTGCCCCGACCTGGTTCAAAGTTTGTACCTGGGCATCGACTTCTGGAAGAAGTTTCGCCTAGCACCCGAGGTCGTAGGAGTAGAGTCGCTTGAGCAGGTGGAATCTGAGTTCACGATTAAGGGAGATCCGATCGAGCCGCACGAGCTGAATGCCGAACAGCAGGAGCAACTGGAGGCGATCAAGGCTGAATTCCGGGCGTACGAACAGCAAGGATTAAGAAAGACTCACATGGAGCGTCTTACGATCGAGCTGATAGAAGGCACCGTACCAGTGAAGGAGCGTTTTTATCCGGTGTCGCCGGTGGTGCAGCAGCTTCTTTTCGCGGAGGTCGTCGAAATGCTTCGGCTTGGCGTCATAGAGCCTGGCCGAGGATGGCAGTGCAGGTACAGGTATACAGCACGCAGATTGCAAGGTCGAGGATGGGCAAGGAGGTGGTGACAAAGCGACCGATGCAAAAGCTGTATTTGGATTTCTTGGGCAGGTACCGCCGTTCTCTCCAGGGCCTACACCTACATCCTAGTGGTACTTGACCACTTTAGCAAATTCGTCTGGTTAAAGGCGATACCGAAGGCGACAGCGGCAGCGGTCATCTGGGTCCTAAGGGAAGATGTGTTCTCGGCGTATGGACTCTCCGAAATCGTCCACACCGACAACGGAAACCAGTTCGTGTCACAGGAGCTTGGAGCGATGCTAGAACACCACGGGATAAAGCACTGTCGCACCGGGAACTATGCCCCGCAAGCGAACGCATCCGAACGGGTTAACCAGTCGGTGTTGGCAGCGATACGAGTGCATATTGGCGCCGACCAGACGGTGTGGGACAAGGCGTTGCCCGAGATCGCGATGTGCAGTGCACTCTGCGACCGGAACCTCCACATATTTCGCATTGTTCGGACAGCACATGATGAGTCACGGCAGCGAGTATAGGCTAGCCAGGAGGCCTGGCGATGTAAGCGACTCGATCATCAAGTCCTTAGAGAGCTCAGCGAAGCAGCAAATATATCGTGCTCGCATCCAAGAGACGCTACATCGGGCGTACGAGAAATCAGCGGGGCAGTACGACCTGAAGGCACGGGACGTGTATAAGCGTAATTTCGTGTTGAGTGACTTCGCAAAGAACCTCAACGTAAAGTTCTGCCGCCGTTACACCAAGTGCCGAGTAGTGAGGCCAGTAGGACGTTGTCTATATGAGCTGGAGATACTTCAGGGAAATCCACTCGGGGTGTTCCAAGGATCTCAAGCAGTACTCCCCAGCGTCGGATCTGAGCCCGGCTAGCTAAGATGGAAGAGCATAGGACTCTTAATCTCAGGGCGTGGGCAGCTTGGCGAGCAGGCGCCTCCTTTCTGCACTCCTGTTCGCAGCGCACACATGCGAACCGGAGTGTGGTGTTATGGTCGGCGATATGCTATCGATGGTTGTGGTTGTCGAACGAGGATTGGAGAGTCGTGTAGGCCAAGATATTTGATTGGTGTAAGCGTTTAGGGGAATGGCTTAGGAGAGAAGAAGAAGAGAAAATCCCGGCATGAGATGGCAGAAAATTCTGGAGCAGAAAATTTGGCTGCGACAAGAACCAAAAACAGAAAACTGTTTATATATAAAAAAAAATATATAAAAAAGGAGAAAAAATAATAAAAAAAAAACAACAAAAAAACATATAAAACAAAAAAGACGAACAAATAAGTGCAAGTGCCGGCATAGGATTTACGTGGGGACTGAGCCAGATCGTCCAGGCAGCAGTTCAACACACACCAGGAGTGACTAAGGCAGAGGCAGGATGCCACCGGACGAGGATCAGCAAACCCGTCTGGGGTGTCAACAAGTTTGTGCCCGTAGAGCTAGTGCTCCCCAGAAAAAAGTTAAATATCAGCGCTTGCGCAACAGCCGATTTGACCATTTCTAAGCATGATCTTATAAGTTTAGCTTTAGTTTTAAAAACGTCATAAGCACTTTACCAAAGGTTTTATAGATATTAAGTACTTTATTGGCATCGAGAAGTACAAGTAACATATTAGACAAACTGCAGCTTAAAGTATCCATTAATTAAATATTCGCAAGCAATCCTTTGTTACACCCACTTAAACTTCTAACTTAATTGTTGTCTCGCGTGGTAGTGGTTTATGTATTAAATTGTCCAAGTCCTAATTCTATGTGATTTAAAAAAGTACTTGTTAACTGACAATTTTCTAATGCTGCATATTAAAAATTAAAATATTTGTTTTGTAGACAGGAACTAAATTAATGTATTATTATAAAAAAGAACAATTATCACACAATATCAAATTCAATACAGCTGTAAACGAAATAGTCTGCTTCTGAATGAAAATAGGGCACGCCTATCACCGTTAGAATGTGGTTCCCAACATTAGCAATTTTGGGAAGAGCCTTTGGAAGATAAGGTTAGCATACAATAGTGGTAACGGTATTAATAATATAAATCTATAGCCTTTCAATCTTTTATTTTTCAATTATAATTTGACGTAGATTTATTAACAAACAATAGTTTCAAGTGGCCCAACGATACTAGGCACCGGCTTGTTAAAGCGGGGACCCAAGCAAAAAGCGAACCACTTCCCGCCTAACCGACCGAGGGGCGCATCGCTTTACGTGCGGTTACGAAGATCGCGAACAAGTTAGCAGATGACACAAAATTAATAGTTTAACAGAACAAGTAGGAGTGACTTATGTAGTAAGTGGGAGATACCGTTATCGATTGAACACAAAATTTGAAAAGAGTTGTGGATAGCATAGGTAAAATAAAAGTTTTAAAAGAAATAGGTAAACATTTTCTAACTTGGTTGATTTATTCCGAAGTATAAATATCACCATTAATGATTTATAAAAAAAGTTACTTCTAACATAGTTCTGCGTTTAAAAATAAAGTAAAAATCTACTTTGGAGGTAAGTTAGTTTAGACCCCTGAGAGCAAAGATAAGAAATACTGGAAGCTCGATTTATAATAGAAGTGATATGCTTGTCAAACTTAAGTTTTGGGTCCATTAGGATACCCAAGTCTTCAGCCCTTTCAATGCGATCTAGAGGTTTATTTGCTAAATAATAATGCCCAAAAATTTTCAATTGGGTTGATATCTGGGGTCTGGGGTGGAGTTTCAATAACTTTTCCGCAGTTACATAGCAACCACAGTCGCACATTGGCAGCTTTACGTTTGGGATCGTTATCCAAATAAAGTTTTAAGCTGCGATCAAACCCAAATTTAGTAGCGCTGTTCTTTAAATTTTCCTTTAAAATGTTAAGATACTGAACAGCATCCATTGTGTTTTCAATAAACACCAAATCGCCCACTCCCTTGCTTGAAAGGGATGCCGATGGTATGGTTTTAATAAACCAGTTTGACGACATCAAACGGAATTCTTTTACAAGGCATTTTAGTGAATTTTTTACACGGCTGTAAGTGCCTACATTCAACTAGTACAATTTTTAAAACGCACAAAATTTGCTTTTAATATGCGCACATGAGGACCTGCTATGCAAAAATAACTGTAACTATAACTGTAGTAGCAAGAAAGACGAAAGAATGCAAGAATAGCAAAGACGAAAACACTTTCTTGACAGTAAAATTTAGTTAGAGTTAATTTGTTTTTGTTATAACTTTTTTGTTTTTTAATGAATAATCATTTTGTTTTAAATATATTATTAAGAAATAAATAAATAATGCATAAAAAATTTTAAGTAACATTTTACAGTTATATTTTCGTCTGTAAAGTGAAAAAACATACATTTTTCTTTACGCGAAAACACTTTCCTGACAGACTGTTAGTGAAAACACAAGGCTCTCTGCACCAAAATTGTCTCAATTGGTGGGGGACAAAATAACAAAAAGTCGAATGATTAATAATTCACTTCATATGATGCTCAATCCATAGACAAATTCATATCATCATCTTGTATTTTCTTAAATTCAAAACGTATGCCTTCTTTCAAAACACTATTTCATACTCCTACTCAGCTTGATATAAAGAAAAAATTTTCCAACTTGCATGCAAACTTACCTGGCATTTTTAATTTTTTAAAAGAATTGTTTAATACACAATGCTGATGCCAAAGGATATACGTAGCTTTTTGTGCTACTTCCCAAATAATAAAAACTACTTTTGCAAACAGTTGCGTGGCATAAGCACTATGCAAACAACAAGAAGAGTAACAACTAATGAATTTTATATTTTGATATTTTTTGTGTTCTTAAAATTGAAATGTGTGACACTTTAAACGCGTTTGCAATTTTCATGTAAAAAGTCTTTTAAATATCGTAGTATTTATATAATAAATAAATTAGAATTTTCACCATTTTTCATTCAGTTCTATAAGAAAACTTTGAAATTGTGACTCCCACAATTGCTATTAAAAAATTGTTGCACATTCATTTATAAATGTTTAGTGTCCACACACAAGCAAAAAATTGCAACTTTTTTGTTACGTATTTAACTAACTTTATTAAAATGCAAAATAAAAAAGTTTTTATTGTAATTTCTTCGAGCTCTTCTTTTTCTTTATGTACATGTATGTATATGTACATTTTATTTAATCTTCGCTTGCATGCGTTGTGTAAACATGCACGTAATCAATCAGCAGGTTTGGTTGTTTCCAGGACAACCTATCTGTGCGCTCGCTAAAAATATCTGCAGCTTTTATATGTTCATTAGAAAAAGGCTTCTGCTTAGAGAGGACGTAATCATCTGGAAAGTTAAGGGCTCCACCTGCAGTCAGACCCAATACAATAAAGCACTGCAAAGAAACACAAACATTAATTTGACTTTTTATATATTTATATGTCCTAAAATGTTTCACGCAAAGAAGTCGAAAAAACCAAGCCAGTGTATCTGCCTGACCGCCTCTTTATACGTGTATGTATGAACGCGATAATAATAAAAAACAGCTATGGACTCTAAATTGGCAGGGTATTTGAGGCTTAGGGTTAGTTATCAAAAGTGCTAAGTGACCTTTGCTTTTCGAAACTCTAAAATCAAAGACGTCACCTCAGCCCAGTAAATACGCAAACAGCTTGGTGCTTTATCAGGTCCCTGGAAAAATACGGGCTTAATGTAATCTTAGGTCTAAGGTATATTAGAGCAATCAATGTAATATAGCTAAAACTAAACGAATTGTAAATAATGGCGATGACAATCGACCAACGTTATTTACAACATTTTTTACTGGACGTGTTGATCGAAATAGCAAAATCGAACTAACCAAACTGTTTTCTAAACCGACTCTGATAGTTCATATTTAGTTCATACTTTAGTATCAAAAACAACTAAAAACCTAATCGAATAATCAAAAAAGATGAATTATCTTATTAAGATACAGTTTGTAAAAGCTCTCAGTTGTATATAATTACAAAAGTGTGACCTGAAATGTGTTGTATTTACCTCGGTTGAACTAAATGCTTGAAGAACATCTATATTTCTTATTGTCCCGTACGTAAAGCCATCAACTTTAAATATTATGCGGTCCTTGTGCCAAATTAATGTGTAATTGTGAAATTGTTCGCCATAAAGTCTATTTGGCAAATTTGGTTTAATGTTCATATACTCTGTGTGACCCTTGCTTGACCAAAGAACGGCGCTTCCAAAAAGCATTTCTCCATTGATTGGAACTGAGTTTTTATTTTGCAAGATTTCGTTGCCACGTGAGTAGGCAATTCGTATGTGATTGGCTTGGGAGTCATCACTTTCGGTGTTCACAGGTTGCAGGATTATATCTGAATTACAATTGTTGTCTTAAACTGTTTTTATTAATATATATGATAGTAACGTATACTCACAGGGAAACAACCAATCGCCAATTGGCATTCTAGCTCGAATTTCCACCCGGCCATATTTAAAATGAAATGTTTCCAAAGTATGCAGTTTTGCTGAATACACAGCCGGTAATGTTACACCTCCCTTCCGGCTTATTGGTCCACATTCGTGTGTGTATAACACTCCAATTTTTTTGCTTGTGCATTTGTCAAGTTGAAATTTGTTGTAGGATTTGTTGTCAACCCATTTTGCAGATAAGTACAAGGTGCTATTATAAATATACGAATTTTCTTTTTTATCCACATAAGCAACAAACTCTTGATCTGGTGCTGTTGTCATAACTCGTGAGCGTAATTCATGAGACCAATTTAAAAGATTATCAAAATCTTCCTTGAAAATAAGCTTTCCGCTACAAGGTTGGCTCTTAAAATTTTTTTCCGTATCTGACTTCAAGCACCCGCATGACTCCTGCTCAATATTCTTAGGAATATCTTGTTTGAACCCGTTTCCATGCTCATTAATTTTAAAATCGAAAGTTTGCGTCGTAATTTCATCTCGGGCTTCGAAAACACTGTGAATTCGTACAATGTCATTGTCCTTAATAACTTTATTAGAGCCGATTTTGCCAGCAAATGTTTCGCTATTTTTCGGTTTCTGTATAAAGAAGCAATCCGTAGAGCATTCATGATTGATTTCTGTGCAAAAGAAAGCCGAGCCGAGTTCATGATCTTCTGCAAATGTATAAATGCAGAAAATGTCATATCTAGCGATTGCAGGTTTAAACAAATTCGTTTGTTACGGACGCAACTGACTTCATCATACTCTGATATCATTAATTAACCTGTTAAAAATGGTGTGCATACAAAAGGAAATATTGAAGACGGCAGTTGTGAGTGGAATTGTTACAAATATCTTTAAAGGAACTCATACCTTGTTAAATAAATGCTTTGCGATATCTATTCGAGTTAACAAGATACATATATTATTATTTTCACCCCGATGTGCACCCCTTTCCACAATCCGTGGAGCTTCTATTAAGAGGCTCTCTTTGGGGCAGAAATTAAAAAGAGATGATTTTTAAAAGCTTGTTTCTATAGACTTACTTTCCATCGGTATGAGTTTAAAAAAAATGTGCTCTTACCATTCACTGTAACCTGAATTTCACTTCTATTTTCATTTACCGCTATTTTAATTGGTTCTGCTCTAAAAGTGCCAAGTCGAAATAGGCAAAATATAATATATATAATCAAGCATTTAATATACATTTGCATTGAAAATATATATTGCAGGCGCAGGGCTATCAGTAAAAAATAAACAGTCTATTTGGTTTTTAACCTTTCGTGAAAGTAATCACAAAATTGATTTTTTTTATAAGCAACAGTATATACGTTTCCAACGGCACTAAGTAAACTAACTAACACATAGCAATTAAGCGCATCTTTAGGTTTTTGCTTGTTTTGTAAGGCAAACAGAGTTGCCACGATCTAATAATATCAAAATCTTCAATATATGTACATATACTTTCTAAAATAATTTGAGAAGTTCACTCAGCTATCTAGTGATTAATTATTGACCAATTAATTACATTATATCCTCCCAGACCATTATGTTACACATATTTGTATGTATTGTTTGTGTATATTTGTGTTTACTTTTTATTTAATTTATTTATTGTGTTTTAAATAGTTTTGAACTTTTGATTTTAAGTTATTTATTTTAAGCTATATGTTTAATAAATAAATAAATACATATTGTTTTATCAAAATAATTAAATATTTAATGTCTGGTGTATCAAAACTGAGCTTAACATTAGACTCGACTTCATTGCCAATAAAAAAAGAGTAAATATATTTTTTAACTCCATAAAGTATATATATGTCGTTGCCATCATACGTCCATCTCAAATACCATAAGAGCTTCTCAATTTTTTATTTTAACATAAGTCCCCTTACATTAAACGCAGGCAAGTTTTTGTTAATCAATAACACTGTTTGTTTGTTTCTGTTATATATATTAAAAGTTATTTGTAAAAAAATTTTTTTTTTGAATTGCGGACTATGGAATACATAAAATACATAATTTTTATAAGAAAAATAATTGTAATAATAGTAACAATTAACTCCTACATGCAAGTGACTGCATTTATTATTTTTCTTTAATAGATGAATTCTATAAATTTATACTAAGAATCTTGGTATAAGTTCTTATAGCCAAACATTATTTTGGTATTTTGGGTGCTATTAAAAATTGATAGAAATGTATAAAATATTTCTCCTTAAACTGGTTATTTTATGCACTACTTTTATTATTCCACGATTTGTTTTCAGTCATCTGAATTCATGGCCTCGATTTTTTTATATGCAAGCTTTGTGGCTGACCATAGCTCGTTTGGGCTGAAGGTACATTAATAAATAAATACAACACAGACCATTTGTCTTTAATATGGTCCTTCTTTCATTCGTTTCAGTGTTTTCTTTCTAATCATCTTTCTAAAATCAACGATTTAGGCTTCCTTTCTTTTTTATAATTCAAAACCCATTTACAATTGTAAGAAAACTTATAGGTTCTTAAAAAAATTTATAAATGAATTTCATAGGTTATTTGTTTTGATGGCAACACTGAAGATCAATAGCTATCTCTGTGGCTTACTGTGTGGACTTGTTAGATTGAATTTAGTAAAATTGAATGTGTTGTCAAGTCAAATACGTTGCAGATTGGCGCTATTTATGTGATACAGATAACCTTTAGTTTATATAATATATATAAATATTTCTTTATTATGCAATTACTATTGATTTTAATTGGTTACTTAGTTGGATGTCTAGGTGCACATCAGCCAAAAGATCCAACGATAAGTTTGAATGGAACTGATCTTTTTATTTCAGTGCCAGGTAAAAGTAAATACGCTTTTGACCAACAAGAAAGTCAACTAATAGATATATTGCATAATTTTAGACGATCCAGACGTCAAATCACTTTTTTTTTCAACGGAAAGTGGCAGTGAGTGCAAATCTGACTTTAGCTTCGGGCATAAGGGCAACAATAGTGATGTATTAAGATTTAAATTGAACTTACCGAAAGAGGCAAAAAACAATAATAATATACGAATATTTTGTGTTCTTGAAATTAAAGACGAAATTATCACAAAAAGTTATGATTTTAAGATTGATTCAGACTTATCGGAAATAAAACCCATGGCTTGTAATCTAACATGCCTACCAGCAGAATCTGATGATTTGAATATAGGCTGCAGCGGGCGTTTAATTTTTGAAGAAAACTTTAATGACAACAAGCTCACCCAATGGACTCATGCTGTGTATTCTCGGGTACATACGGAGCAAGCCGAGTTTGCGGCTTTTTTAAAAGATAAAAAGAACTGTTACATAGAGGATAATAGATTGCACATAGTTGCCACCTGGTCAGATTACAGATTAAACGATGAATTTAAATTATCTAATTGTACATATGCAAAGAAAAATTACCATAAACATAAGTGTGGGCCATATAAATTTAGAAATAATCAATGGCTTCCACCTATGCATTCGGCAACACTGCAAACTAAGGGCAAGTTCAACTTCAAATATGGCCGCATTGAGATACGTGCAAAAATGCCAGTTGGCGATTGGCTGTTTCCCTGTAGGTGCATAGTTTTGAAATATGTATTTTAAATTATCTTAAAGAAACTCATCAAATTACCACAGACTTACTGCTACAACCAAACGGCACGGAAGTTGAATCTGATTGGACCCCACACATTCGTATCGCTTATGTGCGAGGCCATCCAAAATTACACGACTATGCCCAGAACGATATTGGTGGAAATGTTCTTTTTGGCAGTGTCTTCAGCCGAATGAATAAAAATGGCATGTTACTTGAGTCCATGTCAAGCATTCCACTTAAATCAGGATCTTATTATGGTGATAAATTCCACAATTTTACAGTGCTTAAACACAGGGATCGTATTATATACAAAGTGGATGGATTAACCTATGGCATATTAACAGATAAGATGATAATGGAAGATATTAATCGATCTGAGGTAAATATTTTTTGTGAGGATACTATACTATTTAATTAATTCGTCCTTTGTTAACAGTACTTCATCGTTTTGGGTTTAACTGCAGGAGGAATATTAAATTTCAGGGACGAATATGTTAACCTAGATAATACAAACAGTTTTTTAAATACGTCTCCTCAAGCATCACTTAAATTTTATGAAAACGCATTTAAAAATGCAACAGCATGGAAGCAGCCTGAACTGGTGATCGACCACGTGCACGTTTATACAACTCATCCTGATGAAAACTAATTTTCTTGCATTACTTAAATCTCCAAATAAAACTGTTTTAAAATAAAACACACATTGTTTCTGTTTTTTGGTCATTAATATATTCTAATATAAAACATAATATTCATCAAAGTAAAGTCAAAATAGCCATCTTCGAAATAAAGTTTTTGAGGACTAGTTTTATTTATTCTATTAATAGATGGCTAATAAATGCTGGCTTTTTTAACAAAGTTATTTTTACAAAGTTCAAATCATAGTTCTTTAATAATTTATGTTGTTGTTGTTGTTTCCAATTTGTAGCCCACATGTTGTTAAATTTGTTACTTGTTGTTTAATTAAAATTTTAAATATGTATTGTTAAGTTCAAAATTTTTAGAATTTTTTGTGATAGGCTTAATAGGTTTATGAAATCATAAATTTGTTATAAAATTAAAATTTGTCATTTGAAAATTTTTGTATATTTTGATTCGGTATATTCAAGTAGTAACAACATTTTTTTTATTTAGTGTGATATTTCTTTCTTCATATAATTTAATTCAATTTTAATTTTACGTTTTTAATTATTACAAATATTTTATTATCTCGATTTTTTATTGAATATGAGTATTCTTACAACAATCATTGCTCAGCGTATATACGCAAAGGATTTCTGCCGATTTTATCTGTAACCTTTTCCACCTATTTAAGATATTTTCGTATACCAAAAAAACAAACAAATCAGTACACTATTGCCAAGCAATAATATTAATTTTCGTCAGGATTTTACGAAACTCATAATTAAATATCCAAAAATAAGCGGTTTTTTTAACCCATCCATATTAAGTTTTCTAATCTATGAGTATTTTAAGCAAGCAGGAAATAATTTTTCTTGATGATAAGAACAAAGTTTACATTTCTCTTCGCTAAAGTGCATAAACACGAATATAATCGACAATCAATTTTGGCTGTTTCCAAGTGGAAAACCATTCGTCCTGTTTTTGCCAAAACTGAAGCTTCGCTTGTGGGTGTTTATTGATCCATGGCTTTTCAAAATTTGAAGTACGCAGCTTGTCAACAAAGTCTCCAAAACCACCTACTGAGAGACCCAGCGTGATGTAAAACTGATTAAGAAAGAAATAGGTTTTAATTAGAAATAATATATGAGTAAGAACTCTGCATTTTTGCAACAAATTTAGAAAGTTAATTTGGGAGAAACCGACGCTAAATAGAAACGAGCCAGTTTTATTTTGATTTTAATTTCTTTTAGGGACTTGTTTGGTGTTTTTAATGTAATTTTGTAGGCTTATACCTACGTCTGTATTTTACTACTACAGCTACTACAGCTATATCCTACATAAGCAATTATTGCGAACTGCCCAAAAAATAATTTAATATATATATATATATATTTATAAGGTTGTGCATGATGGCTGTAACATACATTTGACCAAAACTGTTATTCAATTTTTATCCAACTTATAGATAAACGCAATTGTGTGTATGCTAAGGCTTTATCAATTTAAACTTTTAATATCTCTGGTGTTATTCAAAGGATTGTGTCTTAAGTTTCTTAAGAGATTTCTAAATTTTCAAAGTTCTGGAGTTAGTTGCTATCGATAACATGTGTATTTTTGATTTGGTAGTATGACTTAAGTTTGTAAAGCAAATCTAAGAAACTAGCTTTAAAAGTCTCTGAAACTGACGCGTTTGATGCTGATCTTACATATATGTATGTAAATATTACCATTATGTGTATAACATGGGTGTAGGGTAACCGTAAGCGCATGCACAGAAAATTCGATATTGGTGCTTGTTTTAAATTCCGAGGCGGAACAAAGTGTCAACCGATTCACATTGCGCTAGTTGCTGTTTCAGTTTTTTACCAGCTTTATTAATTTCTGATTCTTGATTTTAATGCAAATTTTAATCTAAAGTATATCACCTAAACTAAAAATACAATGCAAGCTCCATGAAAGATTTGATTTAGATATTTCCAATATGTAAAAAATATATAATATAAAAAAGTCTTTAAGAACACAAATATAAGTAGTTTTAATTGCATAATCGATCATAATCTCGAAATCCCTATGCAGCAATGTGAAACTATAAATCAAATCGAAACTAAGAACAACAAATTAATAAACATGGGCTTAGTTATAAATAAGGATTCATATATAAAAAACCTTAATAGGAAAATAACAATGATGTTTGCTCTTATATTTAGTGGATATTTAAGCATTTGTTTTTTTTTTTTTTTTTTTTTTGGTAATAGTTTTTATATTTTGTTCTAAATGAATATTGGTGGAATTATCTATGAAAAATAAAAAATAAAATCAAACGCCTACTGAGGCGATTTATATAAATATATAATTTACCATGCGATCAAAAGGCGCCATTGGTCCACCTCGACGCCAGCTGGGGTTAAGATCCGATGCAGCGAAACCCGTTAAGAGTTCGCCATAATCTTGACCATCAATTGAAAACCGCAGACTTTGACTGCTCCATATTAAGCTATAAACATGAAATGCATCGCCAAAATGTGTATTTCTGCGCTGTTGTACCATAAAATCTTCTCGTTGGGATGCCTCCGTAGATAGCACAGCGCCAGCAAATAGTGTTCGTCCATCGATTAGTTTGCCGTGGGGCACACGTAATTGATCGTTGCCGCGTGCCATGGCCACTCGCAACTGTCCTATAACACAGCTATTGAAAATTGTAACAACGGTAATAAAGGAAAATGAGCTCACCAGATTCGTAGCCAGTTTGGCCATACGACTCCATGAGTGGCTCCAGAAGCAACAAAGGCACTAGCCAATCGCCTTGGGGAAGCTTGGCGCGAATCTCTACGCGTCCATATTTAAAGCTAAAAGATTCCCTTGTGCTCAAACGTGGCACCACTAATGGTGGCATAATAAGAGGTCCACTCGTTAACAATACACATTCTTTTTGCCTATTGTGAGTCCCTGTGCAACGATCGGACAAATCCAGATATGCATTTGTTATGTGCAAATCTGGTCGATAGCTAGACCAAAGTTGGGGCTCGATAATAAGTTGGCCACTACGAATGCGTGCTATGCCATCATACAACACGAATTCAGCATCTGCATTGTCAAGTGGTGCTCGTACTTCGTGAAGCCAAAGACTTTCATTCAGAGTTTCAAAATCATCGCCGAATATTAAATTGCCCTTGCAAATGGGATTCGTCGGTGAGGGAGACACCACTGTCTCGCTTGGCTCAACGCACGACCGTGAGATCGCTTGCACTACGTTGAATTTGGGTACTGGTACTTTTGTGGTCGGAATATTGCTCCCAATGCAAGTATCAGGCAGAAAATCGCCAGTCAATTGACAAACTTGCTGAGGTACAGCCTGTTGCCGGTATATAGCATTGCCATGTTGCACATTTGTCCATATGTATATAGTGTCATGTGCTCTCAATGGCACTCTTATAAAGTCATGCTGCCAGCGTCCATCTTGCGCAGTGCGAACTTGGGCTTTGTACTCGCCCTCTTCGAAATCTGTAAAATTACGATTTCGGTTCACGTTAAAGTCTACTCTTTTGACTCCTAATTTATCTGTAAATGCAAAATGCCAAGTTAAACTGGTGGTGGTCAATCGTTGAGTAAGCTACTTACCAGGTATGGAAACTCGAAAACCGGTTTTTAAAGGCTCCACTAAAACATCAGGCACATTGTAGCAAGTTATGTTTACAATTTTCATAACGAGAATCAGCAACATTAGCAGCTGTTTTGCAAGCAATCTATCCACAGCACACATTGTTTACGCGTTGTTTTTGACTGTTCTCAGGCACTTTCAGACCGGTTTAAGCAAACTTTTAAGTTTTGTATTTATTTTATTAAAAGATACGTGCTACTATTTTAAAAGTGCATATAAAATGCTCCATTTAAATAAAAACTGGTTTTAAATGATGAGATATATTTTCCACATCATTAGCGATGTTGGCCTGTCTATTTATCTAGTCGTGAATGCGCCGATTTTTTACGCTTTAAAATTAAATGATTTCAATGTAAATCTTATCGATAATTTAACTCCGTGCATGGCTTACAAAATAGTGCTTAACACTGTCGCAGCAACCAAGGTTGTTTTCTGTTCAACAACTTAAACTGAACGTTTTTTAAATCATCCGATGGGCATGATAGTTTTCGCCCAACGCATACCGAAAAAAAATTATAACACTATTACTTAAACTTAGTTTTGTTTTAGGTAAATTTTAACACTTTTGCACATTTATATTCATTTTAAATTAACCATGCCATTACATGCAATTTGAGCGGATGTTGCAATATACCAATAAAACAAACCTTGGCCTGCGCCGCTAGGGTTTGCTACTCTACCGCTGGGTTCCACTACACTACCGGCGCAAATTAAGATCGACAAACTATCGTAAGGGCAGAAAGTCCAGTTGCTTTCAGGTTTTTATTGTAATGAAAGTTATTAATTTTAAATATTTTATAAATTTTGCTTTAAATTACATTTTAACTTACAATCTTAATTTTAATTTAATGTCGCCCTTAAGTCTTGATGTAAAAAGTAAACGGTCTGTGCTCCCATAATTTTAAAACCAGAAGCAAAACATTTTTAAATTGTGTCCGGGTGGCAGTCAACAAGCAAACGTGGTGGATAAAGTAATAAAAACCTGTACATGTATTTTCATAGAAATTGCTTGAGAAACACTGGTTATATTAAATGTTAAAGTTTAGTCATCATGCCTTAGGGGAAAAGTGCGTACACATACAAACATACCCTCATTAAATTGTACACTGTAAATCTACGGTTAAGGATAATTTTTTGTCGCGTATTAACGACGTAAACTTTTTTCTTCTTCTTCTTCTCAATATATAAAATTCTCGTATCGCAGTGTTGGTTACCTTGGTCCTCCGAAACGGTTTGGCCGATTCCTATAAAAATTGTATGCATATTTAGTAGGTCTTAAAATCTTCTACTATTATTTTTCATACCCTAAGAAAAGGGACATTTTTGTTTTTAAATATTTTTTATAATATGGCATTAAAAAATACATACTATGTAAATGTTTACCCTTCTATCACCAACCCTCCATCCTTTTTTTAAACTTATGTGTTACCAGCTGATCAACGTTCAAAGAAAGCAAAGGGGCACAATGTATTAAGTGGGAAATATAGGTATAGATTGAACATAATATGCAAAAACGGTTATAGATAGCACAGTTAAAGTAACAAAATAGAAGAATCAATTCACCTTTGATAGATTATGATAAAATAATTGTATTTTTAAGACCAAATCATAAAAATATCCATATTCAAGAATAAATATGTTTGATCGAATTCCTCCTAGCAGCTTTTGTAGAAACCGGGATCCTTCAGCATACCCAAGCTAAAATCAATTTAATATTTTTATATATAAGATTAAAAATACATATATGTATTTGTAAAAATGGATGCGTCTATAAAAGTGAATTATTGAACATATATTGCAGCATAAATTTAATACGTGTACAACACATCGAGTTTGAAAATTAGTAGACAAAGAGCCGACGAGAATAATATTACATGACCAACAACTTAGAGAGAAATATATTGCAAGGTCGCTCATAGGTTATGTTAAAAGCACTGATCCAAGAGAAGTTACTTGTGGAACACCAGAAGTGTCTTGAGTCCCTTGGAGACAGATCCTTTCGAATTGAACCTTTGCGCTCAAAGCATTAAATTTTTATTCAAAAAGTAAAATAATAAGCAGAGTTCAAAATCTTATTTGTTTTCTTTGTTTAAAGAATTCGTGCTGGCACTGTGATATGATAGATTTAAAAAACTGTTGTAGATGAGAAGTAATTAATTTCTCAAAAATGTTAGAAATAGCAGACAACTTACAAATAAATTTGAATTATAAACATAAAATGTATTTACTTTTATATGAAGAGTAATAATAAATGCCTTTTTACCCGGAGCATATTAACACAAAGGTCGGTACTTCAAAGGGTAGGAAATATATGAGTTTAATTTTCGGTCCAAATTGCATAGAGCTATCGACCTTAAGGGGGTAAGGTATGACGCCTTGATGGTTGTATGAACTGTTTTCCGATTAAGAAAATAGATCGGCTCCTATTTGAGGTGCTTTTTATTTTCTCAAAAACATTTTAAAGGTTCAATCGTGGACCAAAGTTTCACCTCAAAGAAATCAAAAAACCGCTTGGGATCCTGATTTTTATAACATTGGTTAAGGAATAAAAAACTGGATCGATCGATCGTCACGTCCTTTTGTAGTTCTGAAACAGCTTTGGTTTTGGATTTTTACGAAAAGTCAGATGACTTTGTAGAAACCAAGGTTTTTTTAATCTGCTTAGCTTACCAGCCGGGACTCACAAATCAAAAAAAGAGTTAAAGTGATATATTTTATATATATGTTATATTTTTTTACCTCAACAATGACAAAACTGTATTGACCAAATGGCCAAAATGCTTGATAGAAGAAATAAAAAGCAAATTGTACAGGTTTGTGCTTTATATATATCAGATATTAAACTTTGTGTCAGACTTATTACTGGAAAATCTAATTTGGTACTCACCTGCGATAAATATTATTCTTCAACTAAAACCTACTTAATAAGCGTACCGAAGAAAAAACCTTATTAAATTAATATTCGCTAAAAATTGCTTTTGTTTGATATAAATTAAAAATATTTAAAGGCGTGTTGACTTTTAAGTTGTTTTATTTGTAAATTTGTAATTTGTTTTAATCCGCATAAACGCGAACATAATCAATTACCATTGCGCTGCTGTTTTCCCAAGTGGAAGCCCAATTTTCTCGCTTTTGCCAAAAATACAAGGCAGCTCGCGGGTCACGATCCTTATATGGCTTAACATCACTAGGTAGAATACTGTCTTCAAAGTTAAGAAAACCGCCTACTGTAACGCCAAAAATAATAAAACACTTTTCCTCGAAATAGGGCAAACCGTAGTAGATCTCTCCGTAAACGTCTTCGTCCACCATAAGAGTTAACTTATCCCGCTGCCAAATCATTGTGTATTTATGAAAAGCATCACCGTAGTGATATGCATTCAATCGGTCCTTGACAATTTGCACAGCGCGATCTTTTTGCCAAACAATCATGCCGCCATATAAGCGGTTTCCCGAAATGTCCTCATTCATAGTGCTGCGCAAGAGTGAATTTCCACGTGCATAGGCAATTCCTATAATTATTTACGTTTAAACAATATTGTGCAAACCGTTTTGTGTTAGATAGACAGTTAAATACAGGTAAGAAGGCTTTGGTCGAAAAACCCTTAAGTTCGAGATACTGAATTCTACACCTAACGCGATTGATTGCGTATGCTCGTATATTTGTGTGTGTTAAATTTACTTATTTGTGTGTTTACTTAATCTTTTAGAAAGAAATAAACGGTTATTTAAAGAACTGGTCATAATTTTTTTTTAGATAGCCAAACTTCAAGCTAGACTAACGTATGAGTCGAGTGCTTCGCTAGCATGCCCACAACGAGAACATACAATTGCTTTGTCGCACACACAAGCAGAGTTTTAAAAAGGAAATATGTTAGTATCTGGTGCGAAGCGAAAACGCTTATAAATGAACGCTACGCTGAAAAATGTTTTTTCGATCAATGCCCTAATACCCGATTCAATGAGTAGAATGGATGTTACGCTTTTTATGTAAACTTATGTACCTATAAATTATATTTTCTTGATCAGTGTCAACCACCGAAACAAGTCCGTCTGTCGCCTAACCGTTTGTATGAACGTAGCGATCCCCATACTTATCTAAACTAGAGATTTTGGTTTACAAATATTAGCTCCCATTCACCCCCAACAAATTAGATTGTTATAAATTATTAAAAAATCTTCCGGTTTCGATATACACAAACAACTAAAACCAATTATTAAGTTTTGGGAATATCTTAAAAATTTTCAAAAAGTTTTTGCCAAACAGAAAATAAGGAAACGGTAAAATGTTCATAGAAATCAGCTAAGATTCACCAGAGATATTAAGGGTTAAAGTTCAGTCAACTTGCCGCAGCGTGCTTATATGATTGTTCGCTGTAAATCGTAGTTTAGGGATTCTACTAGTCGAGTTCTCTCCAATAGAGCCATATGTTTGTAATATTTCTGTACCATTTACAATTGCAGCTGTTGTATTGCGAGAAAGACCAGGTATGTTAATCTACGACATGCCCAGTTGTGTTAAGTTAAGTAATAGTTGAGGATGCGTTACTTACGCATCTGGTGGACGTAATGCGATTCCGCATGCTTTGAAACTGGCTGAAGCATCACATCTGTAAAAAGTTACCTTATATAATTATATATACCCTAATATTATATTATATACCCTCAACACAGTATAAATAAAGCTTACATGGAAATAGCCAATCACCCTTTGGCAGCTTAGCACGCACAACAATTTTTCCATATTTAAAGCTAAAGTACTTGCGGGTATGCACCTGAGCTGAAAACACTGGCGGCTTAATTTTATAGTAGGTTCCTTGTTCTATATTGCACTCCACTTGAGGACTGTCTACAGCTGTACACCGATCGCCCAGTTGGTAGGCACCTTGCGTCACCTCGCTTGCCACAGTTGGGACAATATATAGGCGGCCATCCTTCACGTATGAATTGCTGGGCATATCGTCAAAAGCAACAAGTTCCTCTTCTACATGATACATGCGTTGACGTATGTCATGAGTCCAAACGCTGCGATTAAGGTTAGCATCACTAAAATTGTCCTCAAAGAGCAGATCACCCTGACAAGTCCCCTGACTGTTGCTCACAATACTCCGTGATGGCTTGCAAATTTTTAAAGGCATTTTTGATGCCGAAAAGGCTGTGCACACACTCTTGTTGTTGGTAAAATTGATGATACTTGAAGAAATATATTGAGTGGTGACCAACTGACCGTTGATTACCACTCTCGTTTCGCTTTTTTCATAAATGACATCGTTGAACTGCACTAAAACTGAGATTTGCACCTTGTCGTTGTTGTGCAAGCTAAAAGGTTGCGCGCTTTTCCAGGTTTTATTAAAAGCTTGTGTTATGTAGTCCATGAGAGGCGGACATTTTTCATCCACTTGCAGCAAATAAAAAACGCGTTGCATGCCAAGTTCATCTACAAGTTGTTTAAGCACAATTTCGATTTAATCAAACTAGATACATCGACTTACCGGGTAAAGAAACCTCAAATCCGACTTCGTTCAACATTGTTAAATCAACACTAGGTATTTTATATGCCTCAAATGGTTGGCACCCAAATATCAGCCAATATGAAAAACACACTAGCATTTGCCAGTTCATGACGCAGTTGCATTATAAGCTACAATACTTTTTTTGTTCTGGGAAAAAAGGCACCTTTATTGTTGAAAACCAGTTCAACAGCATTCATTCGAATGCTTTAAAGCTTATAAAGCTTGTTGGTACTACATTTTAAAGCTTTATTTAAATCTTTGTAAACTTCGTTAGTTTTACTAAAACACATTCAATACACAAAATTTTCTAAAAGATAAACTCCAAAAGCAATATCTATGATAAGTGTACAAGGTTTAATACACAAAACTCTTCTATCGGATTACTATAAAACTCTTACCAATATCTATGATAAATGTATAAATATTCATGAATTGTAAGTGCATGAGTAATTATTAATTAAAAATGTAATACGAATTTTTAGTTGAATGAATAGATAGTTTTCACAAAAATGGATTTTATCAAATCCCTTAAGAAAAAATGTAAATATATAATTTATTATTCCTATAAGAACATAATGACAATAATAATGTACTCAAATAGTGGTTGAAAATTTGTGCACAAAGTTATTAAGCCATATACAATTTTAGAACCTACGTAGAAGTAAATACGATTTCTGAACACTCTTATGTTTTCTTCGTATGGGCTCTTCATGACCCAATCTACGTGCTTGATATGAGAATTCTCGTCATCAGAAAATAAATTTATCGTCCACGTGAACATAATAGAATTTACTGTAAGATACCTTAGATCTTAGATTTAAGATGCCGTAAGATATCATTGATTGTTCTTTGAAAAATTCTGGCCGCATTCCTGAGGACAAGGTTTAAATTTTCCAATATCATTGAAATATTTCGCATGTCTGAGATGGTGCTTTCGTTTTATTTTCGAAAGTCAATTTCTGATCTAATTTTTTGCTGCCTACTTTATCGGTCCCTTTCTTATCTACCACCCATATTTGGCTATTCTTAAGAAGGTCTTGAATTTCGTTGTTTACAAAATCTACCATTCCTTAGGGTATGGGTAAAACTTTGCTTATATTGATTCTTTGCAAAATATTTTTATGGTGCCTATTACCGAAGTATTATAAGGCAAAGCATCGTTTAAGATTGCAAAAGTTTTTATCTTTTAGCATTTCTAGAAAGGTAGTTTTTACAAGTAAAGGTGCATCTAAACAATTGGCACCAAAAAAATGTACTTAATTGACGGTGAAGAAATCGATATGCTCTGTTTCGGCACCCCATTTAAGATGTCCGGAAACTAAGCAAAATGACGCCCCTGCTTGTTGCAACAGGTCGATACCGATTATTCCGTCAATTGAAGATAAATATGGTAAAACGGAGCACGTGGCTTTTAAGTTAAAATGAAAGACTCATCAGTTCTTCGTGATTGTGGTCTCACAATTAATTGAATGAATTGTCAACCCCTTATACGATCGAATGAAGTTTTTGGAGGCGGCCGTGTCAATGAGGAATTTCATATTTGTCCCCGCGACTTTTCGTCTGATGACGGGTAGCAGGGTTTGTGAATAATTTTGTAGCCCACCACTGCGCGGAACAGGTTGGAACTGTGCCCTGTTTTGCTTCCTAAAATGTGGTTTAAAAGGCTGATTAATTTGTGGAGATGTCTTGTCTTGCTGTCGATCTTGTGTTCATGGATTTTGTCTACAATCCTTATCCTCCTGGCTTTTTGCAAACGTAGTTCCGAATATCTGATGGCATATCTTTCGGCTTGGCCGAAAAAAGCACGTCGGTAAGGCTTTGTTTAAGCCCTGAAATAAATATCCGCAAGGCATTTTCATGGAACTTATAGAAAAGTGTTTTTGCCATTATTGGATTGTATGACTTATTGACCTTATTTGTCAATAAAGTGAGTTTTTCCTCAACTTGATAGTAGTACTATAAATAGGACAGGGCCGCCTGCCTTAAAGTTCGTTACTCCTGCTCAATGACATGCATTGGTCGCTTGTCAGTGTATATGAAGAAAGGCGACTTATGATCACGTCGAAATTCAATACTGTTCCAATCAAAGACAGCGAGGCATCAGCATCCTTATGATAATTACTGCCCGGTAGTGGCGTGAGCTACCATCTGAATATTAGGTAGGAAGCTACAGCCGCCTGTCGCCATGAGACTTCTGTTTTTTGTGCCCTCGCATCTTAACAGCATCTAAAGGCTCTTTACATTGAACTTCGTCTCTAATTTCAATGGCTTTTGATGTTTTTAATATCAGGGCCTCGGCTGAGGATGTCGCAACACTCACTGCCTCTAATTGTCTGGTGCAAGTCTTGTTCCCTATGCTGAGTTTAAGCGGCCTGCTTTGCTGGAGCGTATGTTATGGCCGCTTGTACAACTGCCTTAAGTCGTTCGGAGTCCATGGTCATATTTCCTTTTGTTGGGGAAGCGCGTATCGGTTCGAGTATCGAATTGACCCGTCGTTTTCAGACTCTGAGTTGCTAGGGTATTATTATTTCTATACTGTAGGAATTGATAGCTCATGGGAGTCTATACAAAACCGCCCACGCAAGTAGCCAAAGTCGAGAATGCCACATAAACAAAACGTTAAAATAAACCACGAAAACTTTAGAGGCCTAGTAGGGTATTCTTTCTTTTTCTTTACAATGTTGTACGGCGAAAAAAGGGATAAAAAAAAAGCTAAACGAAGTTCCGCGAGCTGATTCTATATATTATTATATATATATTATATTTATTATTATTATTATTATTGTTTTGTTTTTATTTTGGCCATTAAGCTTTATTTATTCTATGCAGACAAATGTATATGGATAGACGACCCAGTTACATGATTTTCCTTAAATGTGTGTAACTTAAAAAAAAATCCCGTTGGGTCGAGTGTGATTTTCCTTTAGTTGGGCGCCAATAATTTAATCTTCTCTTTGTTATTCCAGTAAATGTTGTGTTAAATAGAATTATTTTATGCTGTTCCTGCCCGTTCTAGTCGTCGTTTATGATGAGAGAAAACTGATTTCTTGTAACGCATTACCTTTTGGTCTAGTAGAGTAAAACATATATACAAAATGTTTTCTTACGGCCGGTGCCGGAGTTAATTTATTTAATTGAATAAGAGTGAATGAACGAAATGTTTACTTAAAACTTATATTAATGGAAGTCTCAAAGTGGCTACGCAAATATGCTGTGTATGCGTGTTATGTCAAATCTGTGTCAGCGATTTGGCCGGTATCAGTTTTAAGTTAACGGTTACATAGTTAGATAGTTAAGTTAACGGTAACATATACATATTAACTTATTGTTACTGGTTCACTCTATATCAAGGCTAGGATTTGTTAGCAGACTTTCAATGCAGTGCACTCACTCACTGGTACTAAAAAAGTTCAAAAAATTAATAAAAAAAATTTGTTTGGACTTTTTGATAACAGTTTTAAGTTTTGCTTAATTTGCCACATGCATATGTAAGTTAACTAATATCTATTTGAGTTCTTATATGAAAAATAAGATTAGAGATTAGTTGCAACAATGCATGTTCGATCATCTATTTCATAACTATCATAAAATAGAATACGACACTACCTCATTACATTGTATGCTCGGTTGAGTGTCAGCCGTTAGGAGTAAAACATGAATAGCTCGGCAGATCTTCTTTCTTAAGGTAATAAATAATCATTGACGTTCGGTTGAAGTGGCGAACAGGACACCATGAGCCTTTAATCCTCACTCAACGAACATCGACATTTAGTTCAAGTGATAAACATGTCACTATGACCACTTGAAAGGGTCACATAGCCGGCAATCACGACATATGCGTGTGGCCGCTATGATGGGAACGCCAGGCTCAGCACTTCATGCAAGGCTTAGCGTTTCTTCTCCCTTAGGCTTCATTATAATAATTTTTGTATTCTAGTATAGAATCTAAAATGAATATTCAATAAAGCAAGACGTTCCGTCTGCTAAAGAATTAAAATTCGTGTTTTAGTTAACTCAGTGCGAGTCAGGCCTATCGCCGGCTCAGCCAAAAATTAAAGTCCGAATCATCATCGGGAAACTAATTTATAGCATTTCTCAATGCTAATAATAAAATACCAAAACACTACTAAGTGTTAATCACAAATATAATAATTGGCGCCCAACTCGTGGCTTACTCAATACCCACGCGGCTTCGTTTGAAGCATTAAATAAAAAAAAAAATTTTTGTTTTTCCCTACACACAAAAAAGTGTTCGAAATTCTAGTGTTTAAACAAAACCTAATTCGTTTTTTTTTTTTTTTCCTTTTCAGTTTTAGTTTAGTTTTATTGAAAAACTCGGTCATTAAAACAAGTGAATCGCAAGATAAATATAAAAAAACCGTGGCGATTAACGGATTCTGAACATTTGTATCTGAACAAGTGCTGAAAGTCATGAAGAAAACTAAAGTTTATATAAAAATAAACAAACACCAAAAAAAAAAAAAAACTCTCGTGACAAAGTGCGCCTAAGCGCTAAGAACAAATAAATAACCTACTCAAATAAATAGTGTGTCGGTGTGTCTGGACTGTGAAGACTGCAGCGTTGGAGCAGGGAAGTGACAGCGCAGGAGGAAAAAATACATCCGAAGATAACTCACGTCCTAAAATTAAAAAAAAAAAAAAAAAAGGGAAACCTTTTTTGTCGTTATAAATACTCGTATTAGTTGATTGATTCGGTTTGGTAGATGTTGTCTCTGTCCGTTTGGTAATAAAGCGCCCGGGCTTCCCTCATAGTTGGTAGCATGAATTATGATCAGATTAAATCGTTTATAGAGGCAGCTGTTACGAGCGCCATTGCGGAACAAGATGCTCTGTCTCAGCAGGCTTTTGCTGAACAAGATGCTCTGTCTCAGCAGGCTTTTGCTAAACAAGATGCTCTGTATCAGCAGGCTTTTGCTAAACAAGATGCTCTGTATCAACAGACTTTTGCAAAACGAGCTGTTAGAGCTCAGCAGGAAAATGCTGAACTGGCTGTTAGGTATCAACAGTTGGTTCAACAGTGGGATCAGTTACTGATCAACAGGTCAAACTGTCGGAGCTAGGGGCGAAAGCGGTTATCAGCGCTCCGAGAATACAGACGTGTGCTGTCTTAGAGGCTAAGCGCGACTTAAAAGTCATACATTTAAAAAGGGGGAATGGACCCATCCTACCCGTTACAAGCGCCTTCGCTGAACAAGTTACTCTGGATCTACAGAGGGAACAAGCACTGATCAACCCAATCAGTGAACTGTCGGTTCTGGAGGCGGCATCGCATATCGTCACCCCGAAGGGGCAAGCGTATACTGCCTTAGAAACTAAGAACGACGTCCATTGCAAAAGCCCATTGGACGCCATTAGTAGTCTGTCCGAATCGTCAGGGACACAAGAGCCACGTGGCTCTTGGAGGCAAGCGGCCACAGCCAGGGCCATAATAAAGCACGGGAGCCTATGAAGGTCGATCATTCCCTCTCAAGGCCCCATCAGCTAAACGAAGCCGTAGTCCACTCGAACGAACAGACAGCCACGTCCGACCGACCTCACGACCATGGAGAACAGCAAAAGGTGACCCAGGTCCCGCAAGAAGCAGGACAAAAAGCAAAGTCGTATACCAATACCACCTCCGGTGCAGAGTTGGAAATTAACAATAAAACCTCTGATAAGTATGACTCGGAAGTCATATCAAAGGACTCCACCCAACAGCAGGCAGAATTACTGGGCATGATAGAAAATGCTCAGATCGCGCTTAGGGCTAGAGGAAATTCTTCTCGTCAAAATAGGGTCTTTGAGGTGGGAGAGCATGTCCTAGTAAGATCCACGTCCATATTTGTGGTTCAAGCGCGTATAGTAACTATTTCATTGGCATAACTACTTTGGTCTTCATCGCAGTTTAAGATAGAAGCAATGGTCTTGTGGGGTCACTGATGCGAACATTGTGTTTCGTTAGGTAATAGTAAAAAAAAAGGAATTTCGATTACTGCTAGGAACTATTGTTCTTATGGCTTAATATTAGGTGAAGTAGTCATGATTTTGCTTAAACTTGACAAATCCTAGATCGAATCAATCAATCAAGCTATAAAACGGCCAAGACTCACAAGTCGGCCATAGCCATTTATACGCAACGTTTGTAAGGATTGAAAACTTGAGGAATCCACCAATACCCTTTAAATGTTTAAAATTTTAAAATTACGTTTAAGAAACTTATTATCTTTTCCATTGTCTTAAAATCGGCTTCGTTCGTCAAGATAATTCAGTCCACTGTCATTCTGAGTGCTATTACTAATGTAAAAATAAAAAATATATAAAAAAAATATTTTTAATTACATTTGGAAGAAACCACTATTCCCGTCACTTAAAGGAATCATATGTTACGTATAAGAAAAAGCGTACCAGCAAAACATCAGGAATGGCGCAACCCTCTTGACTAGAGATCACGATCAGCCATGGCTCCCTTGGCTTCCCGTGCCACATCGTGAATGTAGGCGTTCTGGAAGCGGCCGAGGACGGCCTTTGGATTAAAGGGGGGGAGTTAACTAATATCTATTTGAGTTCTTATATGTAAAATAAGATTAGAGATTAGTTACAACAATGCATGTTCGATCATCTATTTCATAACTATCATAAAATAGAATACGACACTACCTCATTACATTGTATGCTCGGTTGAGTGTCAGCCGTTAGGAGTAAAACATGAATAGCTCGGCAGATCTTCTTTCTTAAGGTAATAAATAATCATTGACGTTCGGTTGAAGTGGCGAACAGGACACCATGAGCCTTTAATCCTCACTCAACGAACATCGACATTTAGTTCAAGTGATAAACATGTCACTATGACCACTTGAAAGGGTCACATAGCCGGCAATCACGACATATGCGTGTGGCCGCTATGATGGGAACGCCAGGCTCAGCACTTCATGCAAGGCTTAGCGTTTCTTCTCCCTTAGGCTTCATTATAATAATTTTTGTATTCTAGTATAGAATCTAAAATGAATATTCAATAAAGCAAGACGTTCCGTCTGCTAAAGAATTAAAATTCGTGTTTTAGTTAACTCAGTGCGGGTCAGGCCTATCGCCGGCTCAGCCAAAAATTAAAGTCCGAATCATCATCGGGAAACTAATTTATAGCATTTCTCAATGCTAATAATAAAATACCAAAACACTACTAAGTGTTAATCACAAATATAATAATTGGCGCCCAACTCGTGGCTTACTCAATACCCACGCGGCTTCGTTTGAAGCATTAAATAAAAAAAAAAATTTTTGTTTTTCCCTAAACACAAAAAAGTGTCCGAAATTCTAGTGTTTAAACAAAACCTAATTCGTTTTTTTTTTTTTTCCTTTTTAGTTTTAGTTTAGTTTTATTGAAAAACTCGGTCATTAAAACAAGTGAATCGCAAGATAAATATAAAAAAACCGTGGCGATTAACGGATTCTGAACATTTGTATCTGAACAAGTGCTGAAAGTCATGAAGAAAACTAAAGTTTATATAAAAATAAACAAACACCAAAAAAAAAAAAAAACTCTCGTGACAAAGTGCGCCTAAGCGCTAAGAACAAATAAATAACCTACTCAAATAAATAGTGTGTCGGTGTGTCTGGACTGTGAAGACTGCAGCGTTGGAGCAGGGAAGTGACAGCGCAGGAGGAAAAAATACATCCGAAGATAACTCACGTCCTAAAATTAAAAAAAAAAAAAAAAAAGGGAAACCTTTTTTGTCGTTATAAATACTCGTATTAGTTGATTGATTCGGTTTGGTAGATGTTGTCTCTGTCCGTTTGGTAATAAAGCGCCCGGGCTTCCCTCATAGTTGGTAGCATGAATTATGATCAGATTAAATCGTTTATAGAGGCAGCTGTTACGAGCGCCATTGCGGAACAAGATGCTCTGTCTCAGCAGGCTTTTGCTGAACAAGATGCTCTGTCTCAGCAGGCTTTTGCTAAACAAGATGCTCTGTATCAGCAGGCTTTTGCTAAACAAGATGCTCTGTATCAACAGACTTTTGCAAAACGAGCTGTTAGAGCTCAGCAGGAAAATGCTGAACTGGCTGTTAGGTATCAACAGTTGGTTCAACAGTGGGATCAGTTACTGATCAACAGGTCAAACTGTCGGAGCTAGGGGCGACAGCGGTTATCAGCGCTCCGAGAATGCAGACGTGTGCTGTCTTAGAGGCTAAGCGCGACTTAAAAGTCATACATTTAAAAAGGGGGAATGGACCCATCCTACCCGTTACAAGCGCCTTCGCTGAACAAGTTACTCTGGATCTACAGAGGGAACAAGCACTGATCAACCCAATCAGTGAACTGTCGGTTCTGGAGGCGGCATCGCATATCGTCACCCCGAAGGGGCAAGCGTATACTGCCTTAGAAACTAAGAACGACGTCCATTGCAAAAGCCCATTGGACGCCATTAGTAGTCTGTCCGAATCGTCAGGGACACAAGAGCCACGTGGCTCTTGGAGGCAAGCGGCCACAGCCAGGGCCATAATAAAGCACGGGAGCCTATGAAGGTCGATCATTCCCTCTCAAGGCCCCATCAGCTAAACGAAGCCGTAGTCCACTCGAACGAACAGACAGCCACGTCCGACCGACCTCACGACCATGGAGAACAGCAAAAGGTGACCCAGGTCCCGCAAGAAGCAGGACAAAAAGCAAAGTCGTATACCAATACCACCTCCGGTGCAGAGTTGGAAATTAACAATAAAACCTCTGATAAGTATGACTCGGAAGTCATATCAAAGGACTCCACCCAACAGCAGGCAGAATTACTGGGCATGATAGAAAATGCTCAGATCGCGCTTAGGGCTAGAGGAAATTCTTCTCGTCAAAATAGGGTCTTTGAGGTGGGAGAGCATGTCCTAGTAAGATCCACGTCCATATTTGTGGTTCAAGCGCGTATAGTAACTATTTCATTGGCATAACTACTTTGGTCTTCATCGCAGTTTAAGATAGAAGCAATGGTCTTGTGGGGTCACTGATGCGAACATTGTGTTTCGTTAGGTAATAGTAAAAAAAAAGGAATTTCGATTACTGCTAGGAACTATTGTTCTTATGGCTTAATATTAGGTGAAGTAGTCATGATTTTGCTTAAACTTGACAAATCCTAGATCGAATCAATCAATCAAGCTATAAAACGGCCAAGACTCACAAGTCGGCCATAGCCATTTATACGCAACGTTTGTAAGGATTGAAAACTTGAGGAATCCACCAATACCCTTTAAATGTTTAAAATTTTAAAATTACGTTTAAGAAACTTATTATCTTTTCCATTGTCTTAAAATCGGCTTCGTTCGTCAAGATAATTCAGTCCACTGTCATTCTGAGTGCTATTACTAATGTAAAAATAAAAAATATATAAAAAAAATATTTTTAATTACATTTGGAAGAAACCACTATTCCCGTCACTTAAAGGAATCATATGTTACGTATAAGAAAAAGCGTACCAGCAAAACATCAGGAATGGCGCAACCCTCTTGACTAGAGATCACGATCAGCCATGGCTCCCTTGGCTTCCCGTGCCACATCGTGAATGTAGGCGTTCTGGAAGCGGCCGAGGACGGCCTTTGGATTAAAGGGGGGGAGTTAACTAATATCTATTTGAGTTCTTATATGTAAAATAAGATTAGAGATTAGTTACAACAATGCATGTTCGATCATCTATTTCATAACTATCATAAAATAGAATACGACACTACCTCATTACATTGTATGCTCGGTTGAGTGTCAGCCGTTAGGAGTAAAACATGAATAGCTCGGCAGATCTTCTTTCTTAAGGTAATAAATAATCATTGACGTTCGGTTGAAGTGGCGAACAGGACACCATGAGCCTTTAATCCTCACTCAACGAACATCGACATTTAGTTCAAGTGATAAACATGTCACTATGACCACTTGAAAGGGTCACATAGCCGGCAATCACGACATATGCGTGTGGCCGCTATGAAGGGAACGCCAGGCTCAGCACTTCATGCAAGGCTTAGCGTTTCTTCTCCCTTAGGCTTCATTATAATAATTTTTGTATTCTAGTATAGAGTCTAAAATGAATATTCAATAAAGCAAGACGTTCCGTCTGCTAAAGAATTAAAATTCGTGTTTTAGCCAATAATTAAAGTCCGAATCATCATCGGCAAACTAATTAACAGCATTTCTCAATGCTAATAATAAAATAACAAAACACTACTAAGTGTTAATCACAAATATAATAATTTGTACATACATATATATTTTTTTTTGCTTAACTATATTTCTCCATATGCATAGCAATTCTTGAGAAGCTGTTATGTCCGAAAACATCCGATTTTGATTTTAAAGTTCTATCACTCTGTTCTTGCCAAAATGTTTAGAAAAAAAATACAACAACTGTGTATGTACCGGGAGGAAGATACAGTCTGTCAAGAAAGTGTTTTCGCGTGTAGAAAAATGTATGTTTTTTCACTTTACAGACGAAAATATAACTGTAAAACGGCACATAAAATTTTTTGAAATTTTTTATGCATTATTTATTTATTTCTTAATAATATATTTAAAACAAAATGATTATTATTATTATTATTTCAATGTCAAGAAAGTGTTTTCGTCTTTGCTATTCTTGCATTCTTTCGTCTTTCTTGCTAGTACAGTTATAGTTACAGTTATTTTTGCATAGCAGGTCCTCATGTGCGCATATTAAAAGCAAATTTTGTGCGTTTTAAAAATTGTACTAGTTGAATGCAGGCACTTACAGCCGTGTTAAAAATTCACTAAAATGCCTTGTAAAAGAATTCCGTTTGATGTCGTCAAACTGGTTTATTACAACCATACCATCGGCATCCCTTTCAAGCAAGGGAGTGGGCGATTTGGTGTTTATTGAAAACACAATGGATGCTGTTCAGTATCTTAACATTTTAAAGGAAAATTTAAAGAACAGCGCTACTAAATTGGGGTTTGATCGCAGTTTTAAATTTTATTAGGATAACGATCCCAAACGTAAAGCTGCCAATGTGCGACTGTGGCTGCTATGTAACTGCGGAAAAGTTATTGAAACTCCACCCCAGACCCCAGATATCAACCCAATTGAACATTTGTGGGCATATCTAAAAAAGAACGTCGCACAAAGACGCCCCACATCACGGCCCATGCTAAAAAGTATAATTATATTAAATTTTATAAGAGTGGAGCAATATACCAAAAGAATACATAGAAAAATTAGTTAATTCAATGAGTTCAAGACTTAATGCTGTTGTTAAAGCCAAGGGCTATCACACTAAATATTAAAAAATATTTTTCGTAAGTTTAGCTTTATGTTACTACCCGATCCTTAAAGACGAAAACACTTTCTTGACAGTGAAATTTAGTTAGAGTTAATTTGTTTTTGTTATAACTTTTTTGTTTTTTAATGAATAATCATTTTGTTTTAAATATATTATTAAGAAATAAATAAATAATGCATAAAAAATTTCAAAAAAAATTTTTGTGCCGTTTTACAGTTATATTTTCGTCTGTAAAGTGAAAAAACATACATTTTTCTACACGCGAAGACACTTTCTTGACAAACTGTATGTCGTTTGTACGTATTTAAATTGGGTGTGCTTCTAGCCGATTTTAACCTAAATGTTTTGTTTGTTGTGAAAAGTTTTAGTAAAAGTTGGTATTATTATTACCTCTTTTTATGACTTTTAATGCAAACTGCCTTATTAAAAAGACTTTTATTTGGTGTTATTACTTTTGACTCGTTTGTGTAATATACTATTTTTGCGAACAAATTGCAAAAATGATAATACGTTATTTTCATGAATGAAGCAAAATGGAAAGAAAATAATTTAGAAAAGAAGATCTATGTAATTTTCCTAATATAAATGAAGTCAAACTGCCTGAAGTGGTCTTAAATTTCAATCGATTGTATTTTTTTTTCTTTGCCTGTCCTGCATTTATTCAAGTGGTGAAAATGGTACTGATTCGATGTCACTCCATCTGTTAAAAAAAAAACCTTTATTTTTCATATTGTAGGGGCTTGTTGAATTAAATCACTATTAAATGACCTCATATATCGCTGCTTGGCAAAACTACTATCGGTACTAAAAGCAGCAATCGATTTCTGTTCGAGCCGCTGTCAATTTATTAACATTGAAGAATTAATTGCAAGTGTTCCAAAATAACTTTTTAATAAGAGGTCTACAAATAAAAAAAATCAGAAGGCGATTATTTTTATTTTGTTTTTGTCGTATATGTCTATGCAAACTCTGAAAACTAAACCAAAAAGAGAGGCAAGTTAGGGTTTTGCTAGACGTATAGAAAGGATAAGTAATTATTTATAAATTAATACTGGCATTGCTACAGGTCATGGATATACTGGACATTGAAGAAGCATTAAAGGATGATTCATATATGTAAGTACATGTTTCTTTTATATTTGTTTTAAATGCTGGTAATATTGACAAAATGCTTTTCTTAAAAAAATAAAAAACTAGTTTTTTGACAGAAAAAACTAACGACGATATCTCTAACATACTGCAGCAGTGGAAAGCAAATAATCAAGAGCGGTTGCAGTCGCAACAACCTACAAACGAACAGGGTACGTACGTATATGTGTAAATTACATGTGTTTACATATTAAGGTATATACGGAAATTACGTACTGCCTTTGTTGCCCAATTCGCAACTTTGCCAAACTTCGCAATTTACATTTAAACCAGTTGATTATCCTTACTAAAACATCGGAGGTCAGCTAAAAGCTTGCATGGTACATCACACGGTACTCAAAAACAAAAGGAGTTTTTGAATTTTTTTTCTAGTATACATACAAATGCAAAACTTTATACAAAACCTAAAGCATTTAAAAACTAATAAGATGACTATTCAAAAGGGATCAACTAGCAGATAACTTGAATTTTAGATTTACAGCAGGCACTCCGTGTTTTCATATGTATATGTACGTATGTACATGGTTACATGTAAGGACATGTATATGTCTACAAAAATTTACAAAGTTTTAACCATGAATAATTCCAGAGTTCTGCAACCGTTTCAAAGAAAATGACACTATGTTGCACATTTGCACAAAACCAATTTACTCTACGTATATTTCGCAACCGTATACTTATAAATAGTTACACGTATGTATTACTACAACAGTGAAGATATAACACCGATAAATATTTACAAATCAAAAAAACCCGACACTTTAGTGCGGTGTAAGATGCGTATCCTAAACCCATATTTAAGGTTTGAAGAATAGTTTTACGCAAATATAAAACACAGCGCTGCTAACTTGAAATAATATATTTTAGCAGCAATAAGACAGAGCCTGCTAAATTCCACTACAAAAAAGGTTGATTGTCGCTTGGATGTGAAAGCTTTTTATGATGATTATGATTTTTTTCTGACTTGCGGGCTCTGATTCATGCAATCAATTAATTACTCAAGATACATACTGATATCGAAAATGTGCAGCTGAATATTCTGATATACTAAAATAGTTTGTGCTCCTTTGCGCTAAGTGGCTGTTGCTGAAACCGTCAGGAAGCAGTTACTCCATCTTATTAGCAGGTAATCGCGGCATTAGTGACCAGTTGGAGGTTAATAATTGTCTGCCAAACGCCTTAACTTAATGTTTTATATAAAATCAAAAATCTAAGCAATTTATATTTTCGTTCAAATTAAAAAATTAAACTAATTAGTTTACATATATCTCATATATAAAGCATACAAACTTAATTCAAAGACGTTCACTCGACCCAAGCGCAGATCACAGGCGACAGCAAATCTGGATACACAATTTGTAAGTATTATTTAATTAATATAGACCATTATATCCCTTTTCTTTGTCAACAAAAAATTACGTCGTCTTACAATAGTTAAAACCTTTTACCTGTGCTAATTAAAAGAAAAGACTGGGTTTGTCGACAACTCAAAGGAATATTTTAAATATTGTTTTGTTTAAAAAAAATAATAAGAAATAAAGAAAGAATTGATATGCAAATAGTCACGGCTCCTAAGGACAAAAGCAAACTAAAGTTAAATAGTCCGATAATTATTATATTAAATCTACCAATCATGGGTGTTGTAAGGCAGTTAAGTATACATGCAAACTTTTAAGAGCTTTCACATTGTGTAAGTGTTTTGAATATTAAAATTTGCATTTAAAAGATGCTTGTTAGAGTTTTGTACATTTTATTTTTAATAACAAAGATATAATCACGTAACATATATATGTCGTGTCTGTTGATCTGTATGATCGCATCGATATAACAAGACTTATAAAACTGTCTATAAAAAATATAGCTTGAAATTTAATCCAGTCCTATTTCATGCAAGGAATCGATTTTATTTCGAACATTTTGCTGGTACACAATTCAGCATCTAGTGAAACGAGTGGCGCAATTAGCTAACTCATTACGGATTATTCACCAATCCCGTGGACTTTAGAGTACTCGACGCTGCGTCGACAAAGCCGAGAACAAGGCAATTTACAAACTAGCTTATGTCAAAAAATATATATATGTTTTATTATCTTTTATTTTTATCATAGAGACAATAGTCCTAAAATCATAAAATAGTTAATGCTTGAAAAAAAAAATTTTTTTTATTATTGTTTTTAATTTTCCTTATACATGATTGAAGTCGCTAGCCACTAGAGAAGCAGTTGCTGCAGTAAGATTATCTGCAAGATCCGTTGTAAAAGAGTATATTGTTTTTTCAGACAAGTACTACTTTAAGGTTTTCGGATGATCTGGATCCGGCTGAATATTATCTTCCTTGTGTAAGCGTTTGTTTTTATGCCAGGAACTACATCCATTTAGTACAATTATGTTGATAAGAAATTATTAGTCAATGTACAGATCATATTTTTTTCGGCTTAAATTACAAAACAATTTGTAATTTGTATTTGGCTCAAGCTAACTTTGCATTGCTATTTTGGCTAATATTATCAAAAAATTACATTGCACAAACGAAGAGATACCTTCTAATCAATGCGATTAAAATTACCAGTCACCACCCAAAATAATAACATATACATTGAAATATTGCACCCAAACGCACATGAGAAAATAGGTCAGATTTAAATGAACTAAGTTTTAGTTGATCTTTTTCGACGTAAATCATCTTGCATTATATTGTTTGGTTTTTTTTTTAATGCTATTGCAGCCGCATCTTTCCCAAGCACAGAACAACACTACAGTAACTAACACTTTAGATATGCTTAGTCTGGAAATTGGAGGACTTGTCACCAACATGCATAAGTCATTTTTACAGGATACCTCGCCACCATCTTCTATTTGCTCATCGATAAACAACGGCCAAATGAACAATTCGCTTATTAGCTCCGCTGATTTCACTAATCTTAACTTTTTGCAATCAAACAATAGCATGGGATCTACAGGTGGCATTGGTATAACGAAAGATAACTTAACCCCGATGACAACAGTAACGTGCGATGGAGCTTACACGCTTGGAGACATGATCAGGGATCGAAAGGTGCTTGAATCGCTTAGCATGTCTGGAGATGGCACATTAATCAAGGATTCGCATATTGGCCAGATTGATGAAATATCGCTTACAACGCTTAGCAAAACTGCATCAGCGTGCAGCACAATGAATAACAGCACCGACAGCGTGTCCATATCGATTGATAACCAGATGCATACTCAATTTAATTCTCGTCCTTTATTGACCAAAGCAATGATGATGTGCGATGAGATGATTGGCGATACAACATTTAGTTTAGTAGAAAGTTTAACAATACCCGCTCAAGAATCTTCAGCTGAGGATAATAATGCTGCGGGATTAAAACGGCATCCAGATATACTCACACCAGTTTTAAATAAGACGCAGTTACTTGACGAACGACAGGTTAACAACACGTTTACTGAAAGCTGTCAAACTCCTGAGATTGCACACTGCGAAACGCCGGAAAATGTTGAGAAGAAATTGTCATCCATACATTTGCAATCCACTCCATTACACACAACAAGCAGCCTTCTTCAAAACTACAACAACAATCTAAATAACAACAATTTCAAGCAGCTTAAATATACACCGATAGGGCGTGGGGAAATAACTAATATATCACCCATTGTAACTAACACAACGCCTCGCATAAAATACAGCACCCGGCAACTGCTTAATCATACCTTTGAGCCACAAATTCAAGAAGATCCTTTAATAAGTCCAGAACTAGATCCTGATTATTTTCATGACCAGAAGTTTTCGCTTAGTGATATGGAACGTTTGGAAAAAATCGACCAGCCTGCGCATAATGCTACATACAACATGTCCGAAATCCACGAGCAGAAGCTTAGCGTCGAGGATATGGTTAATCCCGAAGTGGAGCTAATTGCACATCAGGGCGATGAAGAGCAGTTTGAGCACATGCTCGCCGAGCTGGGGAAAGTAAGTGCGCTCAATGCAGATAAACTAAAAATGCAAAAATCACTTAACAGTATCAAACGACGTTTTTATAAAGATGACAATACTACACATGATGAGCAGCAGCCGCAAAATATAGAAAATAAAGATAATATTACACCTACATCATCACATTTAGAACTAACGTCCACTTATAGCCATACTAACAACCAGATTAGCAGCAGCGGTGAACGTTTGCTAAACCGTCGTAGTCGCCTTTATGACGATGTCAATGTAAGCGTAATGCAAAACGGCAATGTCAGTGCCGCCAGTTGCAATTCAACATCTTTTATTGTTTGCCGAAGTGCTGCAGAGCCACTCCAGGAGAGTGAGGAGAAAAAAACAAATGTGAAAGGGGATCAGCAGCCGGTCTCAGAATTGTCTACTAAGGTAGCCGGGCGACGAAACAGAGATCGCGAGCGCTTTAAGACAATTAAATTAACTAAGAGTAGTGATGAACAGTTGGGCATTGTTGTGCCATGTATTGATGAAAAAAGGTCACACAATGAGTCATTGGATATGCTTGAACCAGAACAGCGACAACCATCTCCATCGCCAAACCGCGTTTCACGTTTTGATCAGATGTCTTCCAATCATATGAGTGAGTCGACGCGGAATGGCAAGGCAGGCAACAATTATTTGACCTATAAAAAGCCGAAGGAAAAATCCTTGGCGATGCGTCAAAACCAGTATTCTGAATTCGATCAGTATAAACCAATACAGCCAAGATCGCTGTCGCGGCCGCGCTGCATCTTTGATTTAAAGCAGTTGCAAACTGTGAGCAAAGCAATATCCGACGGGGCTGGTTTAAATACGACCACATCTGTCAGCATTACTTCGAACGCTACAAGAACTGAGTCTTTACATGGTGACGTCAGAGCTTTATCAAGTACAATGGGTATTAAATCGAATTCGTTTCATAACCTTTCATCCAATCTAAGCACCTTAATCGGTGTTACTAGTGCATCTGCAACTGAACCGCAAGCAAGTATTGGTACAACAATACGACGACCAAGCATTCAGTGTAACAGGCCTCTTAGCAAATCACAAGCATTACAAGAGGAGGTACTTATAAGTAACGCTAATAAGTTTTATGACAAGTTAATAAATTTATATTTAACAGGATACAAGTTCGCTCTTTAAAGTGCCCAAGTTAATAAGCGGATTGCGTGCGCCATCAGTAGGTGGTGCTAAAAGAGCAGTGTGTAATGGACTTGTCCGTCCGTCGTCTGGTTATTATAGCCTAACTGTTAAAGCTGTTGGTGACCTGGAAACACCTGAGGTAAAGATTACTAGTAAACAATTTGTTTAAACATTAATTATTATTATTCCATTATATATTATATTATTATTATTATATTGATCTTGGTTGCAGAGCCTCTCCACCGCATCGTCACGAAACAGTCTATTTTGCAAAGACACAAAATCAAATGCTCTTAGTGACACGAATGTACCAAGCTTAAAGTTGACCCAAGTGACCACAGGAACAACGGGATTACCGAAGCCATCAGGTCTACGGCAACCGACGCAGATAAAACGCAGTGGATTGCCGCGTCCCTCCACCATAGCAAGGCGATCACCTTAATGAAACGATCATCTTAATTTAAAAAAAAGTTTTGATGTGCAAATGCCTTAAAAACAATCCTAGCGAATATAAATTTTTGTACTCACGCTTAATTTGACAAAACACAAAAACAAATAACTATATACTTCGCTTTTCATACTTTTGACCTGTATGTTTTGATATCACTATGTATACCATAACATATACATATACACAATCTTGCTTTTTATTAAGAGAAAGAAACTTAAGATGAACAACGCGATCCTTTGTCAAATAAAATACACATTTTGCCTTATAAGAAAAAACAAGCAAAAACTATAAGTATATATTTTTATAAAACCAATAATAATATTAATATTGTAACATAATAAAGCTAGCTTAATGGTTGGTGCATACAAAGCGTGTTGTAAATGAAATGATTAAACCAATTAACTCGTTCGCCAAAATAACGTTAAAAATCACACTTACATAATAGAAGTTATATTGCCAAGGTATCTTGATGAAATTGCATCATCAATCAAGTTATTTTAATTTTTTTCGAGCCTCTTGCTTGATTTTTTTCGTTTTATTTTCAAAGATTAGGATTTAAAACATAATACACTCAAATTTACTTTTAATTTAAAGATCTAATTTATATTTGTTCAAATGAAACTAAAATAATAATATTATATTATATGGTTTATTGAGTTATAAAGCAATATATTGTTTCTACTAAGTTTTGTAGGCTATTACGGATTAGACGCATCAGTCTCCATATATTATAAGACTTGAAAGTAAAATATAATCCTGAAATAAGGAAGGGTAGTAAATAAATAAAGAGAAATGTTTTATTTCTGATTAATACAGTACGGGATGGCATCGAATTTTATAAAAATAAATCTAATACGGTGGCAAATAAGACTTATGCGCGTGAGCATAGAGATGGCTACACGCCAAGCGCTGTTCGCCGTGCTTAAGAGCCAAAAACCAGCAGTAAATGAGTGCTGAGCGCTGCTCGTCGTGCACATTCAAGCTTAGCTTACAAGACAGAACGACGTGTACGAAATTAAAAATGCTAATTTACGTACGCATGTATGTAATGAGTTTAAATTTAAAAAATGTAAAGAAGCGTGCTTCAAAACAGATAAACTTAGATAAAGTATAAATTTATTATTCGCAACATTATTAAATTAAGTGACTTTAGCTCAAGCCGTGTACGCTTCTTTTTATTCACCATTGCACCTATTTGCAAACAATTTAAGTGTCAATCTTAAAAGGTATCGGAAAGTTTATTTCATATGGACGGACATACGTGATTTATAAAGTATATTACACATAACCTTTGATGTCAAAGGAGAAAAAAGGAACGCAGTATGTTATACGTGTTTGGCTGCTGAGCTAACAAAAGAAAGATGCTAGGAAGAGGGTGATACTAACGCCCGTTTAACTGCCTTTTTATTGGTAAGCCTGCCTAAGTGTCAAGCAAATCGCCGATATATGAAAATGGGAGTATTAATTGTAATCACCACAAGCAAATGGATCACAGCAGTAGACTATATCTGCATAACTGTAGAAGGAAGTGCAACATTGAAATGCTGAAATTAATTTGTTGCTAAAGAGAGCTTGAAAATATAAAATTTGCTTGCTTAACACGAAATTAAAATTTTAAATATTGAAGTCATTTGTCATCTAATCTAACCGTCAGCCAAATGAGTTTACGTCTTATTTTATTTTTTACGTCTATATTCCTATTAAACTAGTGTATTAAAAGGTTTTGAGCAAGAATGTAACAATTTAATACTAAGCTGCATTAATCCAAGATCTGTAAGTCCAACATTTTTCTGGTACTCTTAAAAAAGCATTTCCTTTAAACATACAGTTTAATTTTTTGTTGAAAATATATTTTTGTTTTATATATGTAGCTCAGATATTCCTATTTTATTAGTAAAGGTAAGTCTGTTTAATGTTCATCAAGTTTTACCAAAACATAACAATATAAAAAGGCGCTGCAATGAAAATTCAGAGCCCAATCTTATGGCTTTTATATTTAATATTTTTTTTACCAAAATAATTTGTACAAAATGCGACAAAAGGGAATGTTGCGTTGACTATATATTTTTTTTTTATACGCATGGCTCTTGTTTTGAAGGCTGTTAGTGTTGGAGATTCGGAGTCACAGGAAGCTTTTGCCGATGGTGGTGTTTTAGAGACGGTGATAATCAATTACTGTTGTGTTGCTGATTTTGCGACTGCAAAGGTTTTAATTTTTGTCCATCCGGCTGTTGTTGCTGTTGCATTGATTGCACAGACAGTTTTTCTGGTGTTTGTTCAACATTCTGGTACACTTGATTGGGGTTCAATTGCACGGGTTGTGACTGTTGATATTGTTGGTCATACTGTTGTTTCTGTTGGGCGTATTGGTGTTGTTGATTCGCATATTGTTGCTGCTGTTGTTGTTGCATATGATTTGAATTTTGATAGTGAAGTTGAGGACCAGGAGAAACCGTTTGATAGGCTGCACCATTTGACGGCGGCGGGGCGTAATAGCCCTGAGGCATATTGGGGTGTGGGGGCAGCTGTCCCAGCTCAATCATGTGTTGCACTTCCTGTTGACGTTTTCTCTCAAACTCTAAATATTCTTCGTGCGAAAACTGCGGTTGTTGGTCAATAGTTTCCCACTCCGGATCTTTTTGAAACTCCTCTTTTGCGGCCTGCTGCATAAACTCATCTATGCTTATGAGCCCGTCATGATTAACGTCCGTTTCCTGAAAAATGATTGGTTAAGTTCATTTTTTATTAAATTTCTTTATTTTTCTCATATTTGTTAAAAGGCATAAAACGAAGCAAGTGACAAATGTTGAATAATTTCTTTTTGATTTGCTGATCTCTGGCATGCATGCGTGGGTATGGGCAAAATACGTAAAATGCCAAAGCATGTAAAATTTACAATATCCTTATCATACATTTTTAATTTTTTAATTTCCTGCTTTGCTTTAACTGCCACATCGTTTTATTTATTGTTTTTTTTTATCAATATGCACCTTGAGGTCAGTTTTTTGACAAACATATGGTAGTTTAAATTTCTGGCACTTAAGTTGTCAAACAAATACAAATACCTGGAAGTAGTGTTCTCGCATGCGTTCCATTTCCTCGGCTCGCTCACGCATGTCATCTTCGGGCAGATTGCTTTGATAGACCTTGTCCAGCTCCTTTACAAAAAGAGCTTTAACCTCAGATTCATCCCAATACGCGTTGCTATCTACGTCATGTATTGAGAAGAAGGTTTTTGGATTAAAATCTTCTTTTTCCATGTGATCCTGTTTTTCCCAGACCTCCTCAAGTTGCGCCTTGTTGCCTGGGTGATGCACTTTTTCGTGCTGTTTGTGCTTTTCTTCCTTTTCTTTAATCTCAGCTTCAAATTTTTTGCGCGCATTTGTGTCCATATCTTTTTTTTGAGCTTCACGCTCAAATTCCTTTTGCATTTCGTACTCTTTAAAATCACCGCGACGCTTACGGTCCGCTTCAGCTAAATCGTCAGACGTTTTTTGAATCAGCTTGCGCAAATCGTCAATTTCAAAAGTGTGCTCATTGTCATGATCCAAATGCTGTGGCACCTTCATATGATTTCGATCAATGCCGTTGCTAAGCTCAAATGCTTTATTGGCCAACTCACGCAAACGCTCTAACTCACGTCGTTTTATCTCGTCCAGCTTTGTGCGAACATGATGATTTACATAATCCAGTTCTTGCGCTATTTTACCACTCTTGATAAACAGATACATTTTAATAAATTATAGATATTTCCCAAAAGCTGTCAACTATTAACACTTACACGTATATCTGCTTCAGGCGCTTTGTCCAGCTTCTTTCTAAACTCGGGATCAGCTTCAAGTGCCTCGACCACTTCACGTAAATAACGCTCATATTCTAATGATACCTCCACATCGGGTGTTGGTGATGACTCGTTTCCCTGTTCCACCTTTTTGTTTTGTGTGACAGGTAAACCTCTACACACTACCACTGCCAACGTCAGTAAGAAATACAAATAGAAACACTTCATGGTTAATCGTTCGTTTAAATAAACTTTTTACTGAATTTCAAAGACAAAACCAAATTGGGAAATAAATTGAAATGTGTATTGACGTGTCCGTATTCAATAATATTAAACAACTTCAACGAATTAGTGAGTGAATCGTTGTGAATGACAAAAATCGTGACACACAGTGTTACCGTTTTTTTTTTTGCTTAACGCATGCAAGTGTCTTGATTTTCTTTAAAAAGATGGCGCGTATTGCAGTTAAAATAATTGAACGTAACCTACTTTTTTTCGTATTGCAGCTCTTATTAACATCAAAATAAGTTACATGCTACTTTTTGATAGCAATAATGGTGACGAACATTAAGTAGATTGTGTTGCGACTAAAGCAATTAATCCCAAAACTAAAAGATCGATTTATTAGAAATTTAACATCACAGTCATAAAATAAGTATATTGCATGTATTCATTTATTGGAGGAATATAAAATTAATATCGAGTGTTTTTTTTATTGTTAATATAATGAGAGATTGGTTTTAAAATTAAAAATTGCAATACTAGTACTTAATATGTTAACAATAGGAAGGTGACGTGGCCATTCTGCAATGCATAGGGTTAGCTTACTTCTGTTTGCTTTATGGCACAAAAATGTTTGTGCGTCCGATTGCTTTCTTAATTGACTTAACCCTTTGTACCATAAAAAATATCTTAATCAAATAATTTTTATATTTACAATTAAAAACAATTAAATGCTTATTTATATTAATTTTAGAACAAGTATAAAAATATACTTGACCTCTCCGTGTTTTGTTGGGTCAGGTCTCCGTGTTTTGTAGCCAAAGAAAGAGGCAACACCAAATTATGTAAAGAAATACATGAATACAATCAACGCAGCAATCAACTTGTACCCAGAAAAAAAGATATGAGTTTTAATAACCAAATAGTTTCTGAACTATGGCAAATTAAACACACAAATATTCAGTTTAAGCAACAATGCCTGTTGTAGCGACTCCATCTGGTCCTAATGAACATACGGGTTAAACGGCCTATAGATCACTTAGAAGTCAACTCTCAGTAAGTATAGGTAAAAAATGTCAATTCGAGTTATTAATCTGAAAGGAATAAAGAAAATGTACGTAATTTAAAAAATTTATCAAATAAATCGGATATGGCCGCTAAAAATTAGTATTGAGTATTGAGAAATAAAAAACTGGAACTGGCAATCAAGTATGAGAAAGTTAAGCAAGAGCCCGTTTTATAAAGATCTTGTACAGCTATGATTTCAGTTTTTTAAGAATTGTCAACTCTCGGGTAAACCGAGTTGGAGGAGGATGGATTCAAAACAAAATCAGATCAAACAGTTTATTAAAAGAGTTTGAGATAGCATTAATCGATTAAAAGCCGTGAGAGTCAAAACACCTGAGTCGGGAAAAGAAATCCACAAATCCAATCACCTAAAACCACAAGAAAACGCGATGGGAAAGATGGCAAAGACAGATTGAATAGCAGACAATTGTGCGTCATAAAAAGAGTTATCCATAACTGTTTGTTAAGAATATTTAACTTCAACAGCTATAGGCAACCCACCGTCACGACAGAGAATTAGAGGATGTTTTACTTTAAGCACGTTTCAGTAAGAGCATTGACATTCAATGGAAAACACAAGCTTTTAAGGTATAGGCAAGTGAGTCAACTACAAAGAGCTCTTACATTTTGATAGCAACGTAACATGGAGTTTGTTTGTTTTTAAAACTATCAGAAACGAGAAGAAACAGCTACGGAAAGGAGAGATACATTCGAAAGCCGGTTTTTCTTCATTCTTGCACTATATTATTTTGCTTTTATGTTCTCCAGCCAAAAATCTTAGTCGGACACACTGATGAGATATTTTGATCATAAAAACAGTTTAATTACTATTTAACCAGAATATAGGCCTTGACATCGTCAGATATTAAATCAGCGGAATTGCTTGAAACAAATATATTATTTTAAGGTTAATTTAGGGTTTTTTAAAGGAATATTTATGACCACATCCATAAGTGTAAATATGTTGTCATCTGTTTTCTTGTTAGGGCTATGAATAGGGGCAGAAATACATAACATGCTACCTTTCGGATCAGACATGTTTTCTGATTGCCAGACATGACAGGACCCGATGATCCCCAATATTGGATTTTTCCCGCATTCACGAGATATTTTATCTGCACCCTTCTAACACAGTTTTTGCAACTGGTCAAAAATTTTCTTAAAGCCGAATTGAGTGTTTATTAAGCCTACCATATCGTTTTTCAGTTCCCAAAAGGACCAACATACCCACTTTATTTTTCTGGTGGACAAGTTACACTACTCGACACGGTCAGCACTTTTTTCATGTGACATTATTCCAGTAGCCAATAAGTGCCATGTTTGACTACAAGGGCGCAAAGAAACGGTTTAATGAACACACAGTGCTAACAGAAACTGTAAAATAACGAAAACGTCACAAGACAAAAACTGTACATACATACATAAGCAGGCGTCCAATAAAACTAAACAGAATTAAGCAGATCGCTTGCAAAACAGTTTATCGTTCTTTTGTAAAACTTTTTTGACGAGAACGCAAATTAAATGTTGAATTTAATGTTTAGGTAAAACACAAGCCGATGAAACTCAAAGCTACAAATCTATTTATTGGCACAAAACCGCGAAATTAAGCACAGAAAAAGCTTAAATTTAAATATGGATAGCACTAAAGCACGTCCGTTGTGGTTATACTGAGATCTTTCAGAATGATCTATTTTATATTCACAACCACCGAGTCCCCTTTTAAATGGAGTCTAAAACATTAAATTTATATTGGCATGATAGAAAAATTATATATAAATATTGCATTTACTACATACATCACGATTTATAATTTTTAATCATAATACACGTACTTCTGTCTGTAAGAGCGCGTCAATCTGACATTAGAAAAAAAATTCAAAGGCATATTTTTGGACTTAAAGGCAAAAACTCAAGTCAAAAGATAACATTGAGAATCTTATTTTTTTTTTTTTTTGTATTTTTATTCACCCTTCAACCTAGCTTATTTATTCCAGAATTTGCAAAACTTATTCAACATTTGGCATAAAATAGATTAATATGCTATCGTTAAGTTGCCAATAACCATTCAAAACATGTACTTTATTTTAACCTATTGCACTTGCAGTTGGTCTGCCACTGTGCTTAGTTTCTGCGGGGGAAGTTAGATCGACACCATATGCCATATGCTGCATATTTATTGTAACTTGACTTCTTTGAGGCATATACAACGTTACATTATATTTAATAGTACTGAGTGACATAAATTGATGAAGTTGTCGCAGCTATCCAAAGCGGATGACAACTTTTCTGTGTATTACGTATTTGCTCATTTAAAAGTTTACAAACAAATGAAATTTAAAGAAAATTTTTTAACATACTATAAAACAATCTATTAAAAGATTTTAAGCTAGATGTTTATTTTCTTGTTTGCAAATAAAAGTCGATAGTATTCTTTTTTGTAAATTACGGCTTTTTTTATGTATATTCTTTCTAAGAATTCATTCATGCAAAATGCGGCGAACGGACAAAATTAAATTAATATACATATGAAACTAAATATTTTAAATAATTAATATTAATATATAAAATGGATAACAGCTGAATGCATTTAAACAATAAAAACCAATAAAGAAGTATGAGCAGTGTAACTAAGATTGCCGAATACATTTCCGTATTTTTATAAGCCATCTCTTCCTGCTGTTTTTGGTTTTCTGCTCTCGACCCATGAATAATTAAAATGTATATACAATTAATGGTGTCAGCTTTAAGTGCATACAGTTTTTAATCCTTACTATTCGCAGTTTAGTATTTTTCGTAATTTTACTGGATACTGAGAAATCCCGATTAAAAACTGTTTTCATATTTGGCAGCAAAATCATCGTTTTCCAGTGCAGTATCCTTCATCAATAATGAAAAATCAATAGTTATAAGTAATTTAGTAACACAGAACATCATACGAAACTTCGCTTAAGATTAAAATGCTTTTCCATTATTTTTTTTTGATCCATTATTACGTGAACCCTGAGTTGACTTCTTTTTACGCTTGTCAGACGACCAGTCCACATCATCTTCGTCGTCAGTTACTCCAATGTTACCACCGGACTGCAAGTAGCTAGATGAGGTTGAGCTGGAGCCTAAACCTTCTTTGGTCGCTAACCGCCGACTAGCAATGCGGGATGAGATACGTCCCATGCCCATGCATTTCTCTAAATGTGGTGCAAATCTGGCTGCCGCTACCAATCGATCACAATTTGGACATGTGCAATCCATTTGCTTTTTAGCTGTCGATATTCCAAAAATATCTAAATTTGGCATTTCGCAGATGTGATACGCAGACTCTGGATTTTCCTCGATAACGCCATCAAGCGCTGCCAGATTTCCTGTCTTACGCAAATGATGTGTTTCTATGAATATGCCAGCAACTACATCATCAAGCAGTGCCTGATACAAGTAATTGGAAGCCGCGTCCAATTCTTTGGGTTCTTTGATTAGTTCTCGGAAATCATTTTCAATTGTGGACGCTGTTGCATAGTTCGAAGGCGTTGTTGACATTTGAGACGTAGTGTCATTTAATGAAACCATCGAATTTAATTGTTGTGCGTTTGAGCTAGCCATATTGGACTTAACTCTTTCCTTACTTATATATTTGCGAAACCTTTTAATAGTAGAGCTAAACTAAGGTTTGCAAAAAAAAATCGATTTCGTCACCGATAAAATCAAATCTTTTTATCAATACATCGATTCTCTGTTGTATTTTATTAGTATAAATATTAGTCGAACATCCGATGATACAATCAACAAGGTCGGCTTTACAGACCAGACTGCACCTATAGTGAAATCAAGGAGGTATGGCTTTAAATCGGCTGATGACAAAGTATGCGTATAACAGAACAAAGGCCAATACAATTACATAAATACACAAATGACAGCAATCAACCTGTACTCTAAAAACTAAGAGATTCGTTTTCATAACCAAAGTAATTTTTTGAATTGTCGCACATCATAGTGGCAAAAAATAAAACAAAAATTTTAATTAGTGCTTTCTTACAACAAAACCAACAAAATACCCTAATAAACAAATTCAAAGATATGAGAATGAGAGAATCTGAATAAAAAAAAATAATGCAAATAATTTGATTTTGCTGTTTTTGTATTTCGCGTAGGGCTTTTGGCGAGCCGACGTATTAGAAATCGGAGCAATTGCCACAACGCAGGAGGGTTCAAAAAAATAGACCTGGCCCGTTTTATAGTAAAATTGTAAGCTATAAATTTACCACATCCGAAAAATACGTATACAAATTGTTTATACCCCAAATCGATGAAAGGGCATAATGGTTTTGTGCAAATGTATGTATAAAACAGAAACTTGTAAGCATATCTTTAATTTAGTTTTATTATGATCGAGCCTAGACCTTATTCTTGAATTTTTGTTAAAATTAAAGAAATCAGTCAACCATCAAAGTTATATGAACTTTATATATTTAAAAGATGTGAATTGGTGTTAAGTATGTTCCGCAAATATATTATTCCTTTGTATGTAAATAGTTTTAATGATCTATTGTGGTATGGCTAAATGTAAAAGTCGCTAAACTCGTTTTGCATACTTTAAAATCAATGTTTTAACATAACAAATGAATTTGAATGGTTAACAATATACACTTTTAAAAGCGACCGTGATTGCTCTCTATAAATATATCACTATTTTAATCCGCAAACACAGGTACTTGAACCAAAAATATTATCGACTAGTATCGAACTCACCTGAACGAACGGAGTACAAGCTCATTCGATTCGATACTTTTGAATTATGACGCTCATAAGTAAACAAAATGAAATATATAAGTTGCTCGTAAAGAAAATGTTTAGCAGATGTCAACAAATACAAGCCGAAAATGAACGTAGCATTATAAGGTGAGAATGTAAAAAACAATAAAATTGAAACTAAAAGTCATAACCAATTGTAGAGTTAATTGCATAAAGAAGATACTGCGTCAACGGACATATGATGTTCAGCTGTTAAAATTACGACTTGACAAACATGGTGATAACTGGCGTATAGTACCAATGGCTACACCATTGACAAGAGGTAAACCGGAACAAAAACGTCGTGGGCCAAAACCTAGAAGCAAACCAAACGCAAAGGGCTTTTCGGCTGAAAATCAAGAAACGATAGTCCGTAAACCTAGAAAACAACGTGTGAAGAAGCAAGAAACAGATGTGGGAGCAACCACCGCGACACAACATTTAATAACTGATGAAAAATAAAAATGGCAGCTCATAGCATAGAAAAAAACTAACATTGTATTTGCCGACGAACAGCAAGCGCCGTTTTAGAAAGAGTGGGAATGAGTTACTCTCAATATTGTTTACTGTCCAATAGTTTGCAACTTGTGTACAATTAGACTGGCAAGCATTTAATTACCCCACATAATTTAAGACGATCGCAACACAAAGTTATTCCGAAAATACAACCATTGTGCCGTCATTCATATAATATTGTATTTAATATCAGAAAATGTATTTGCAGTTTTTTACACCCGGTTAACAAAAAAATATTTTATGACAACTTATAAAAATATAACAGAGAATTTGGGGGCTTTGCTTAACAATTAGTTACACTTAAGCATATTTATTCAGCATGTCGCAGACGGGCTAGGCGCTGCGTTAGCTCATCCTGCTCCTGAGAGACCTGAGTTGAAGCACCAATGGTAGTGCTTTGCACACCACTTGGTAGTTCCATATTCAGCTCAAGACCGGCTTCATCAGCAACCTGTTGCAAAAGGTTATCAACATCTCCTTGTGGTACAGATGTAGTAACCGTGTCGGACATTGTGCCCTCCATCACAGAGCTTTGAACATCCAGGTCTTCGAACTGTGACTCGAATTTCTCCATTAGAGACGAGATTTTTTCTAGATTCATGCCCTTCATGGCTGCATCCATGGCTTTTACCACACCAGCCATTGACCCAGTAACTTTGCGTGTTGTTAACGCCGATTGAACACGACTAGCTACAGCATCTACACGGGCACTCATGCGCAGGTAATTAACGGCCTGATTTTTTTGTCTTATGGCGTTTTCTGCGTGTATGCGAGCAACATCCATATTACCCTTTTGTATAGCTTTCTTGGCTTTGGCCTTTTCTAGCTTCTCCTCTTTTTCGCATTTTTTAGAATTGCGCTCCAGCTCTTTTACGGCAAATTTCAAGTTGAATAGATGTTCTATAGATATTTTGGGTGTTATTGACATTGAAGTTACTAAATGGCGACAAGGTTTTTACTTACTTTCCATTGAGGATGTAGACATGTCATTACCCAGTTTGAAGCTGTGTTTTATCTGCTTACAAATATTTGGTTATCGCGTATGTTTTACAAATTGATTTTTTTCTCTTCGCTCTTGTATGAATCACTTCTAAGTACTTTCAAGCAGAGTTTTTAGTTATGAGCGATATGACGTATTTATGTACAACATTCGTTTATAACAATATCGATATCAGATTACGATATATCGTAAATAATACATTTTTGTACTTCGTATTATACATCATTTTAAAAGGTTTTCTCATCATCAATCATTAATATCGCAAATATGTACTTGACACAAAACTATTTAAGAAAAAACATCGATAGACCGATTGCAACTTTACACTTGCCAACTACTGGTACGTAAAATTAACAAATCTTGTACAAAACTTTAACGAAAGCTTTTCTATGTTCAAAATGGTGAACGCGTTAACAAATATATATATATGTATTGTTCCTTATATTTGAAATCTTAAAAACAATCTTAAATTTCAGGTAGAGATGCAAGTCTCCAAAGTTTTTTTTTAAAACAATGGGTTAATTTTTAAGTAAAGTATTGTGTCCAAAATAAGTCAATCCAAAATTTTTAAAATTAAGAACCGTAAAATTAAACAGTAAATATTAGCAAAAAAAAGTTTTATATTTGGAAATCTGTTAGTTTAAGTATTAAAGCTATTTTTACCGTTTTCACTGGATCACATGTTAAAATGAGCTGTCTAAAGTAGCTAATTTTATTTTAGCGCCCTTCATCGTTATTCAAACATGAAAACGTTCGACGTGGGGGTACTCTTAATAGAACCTACCAATGCATACTTTTAGCAAAATTTAATTGAATAGGACTTGCTGCATTATTGTTGTTTATATTTAAAATCATCTAAGTGTTTTAATTTTCAAGAAACTTAATATAATGGATAAGACTTAAAATTCAATCGATTGTTTATCCATGGTAATGTTATTACAATGGTTAATGGGTTCCTTTAATTATATATTGGTAAAAAGAAATTAACGTTTTCGATTGAATCAAATTTTTTAAACTTATGATTAAACACGATCTCTTATTGTAGATTTAACACATAACGTGTTATAGAATTAAAAAAAATTAAAAAAAGACCAGTCGTAAACTGTTTTGTAAATACAGTCCCTAGGTTGACAATTTAAAATTTGTATTTAATAGCATTATTTTCTTCCAAAAAAGTATTTTTCCTTAAAATTTTTTTGTATCGATGGCTTTTTTTTTTATATGGATTATTGATTTATTGTAATTATTGATTTTGTAAAAATGTGTGTAACAGACAGACGAACTAAATTAAAACAGCTCTTGAAAAATAATCCAAACCTTTTTGCAGAACCTAATGGAAAACTTACCTATACAACTAACGTAAAAGCAGAAATACGTACCAATACAGATACACCAGTGTATTCAAAATTTTATCAGTATCCAATGGCCTTAAAAGATGAAGTTGACAAACAGGTTAAAGAACTCTTAGAAAACAATATAATACGTCCCTCTAGATCACCATATAACTCACCCGTGTGGATTGTTCCAAAGAAATTAGACGCATCAAATGTTCAAAAAAATATAGAATGGTTATCGACTACAGGAAATTAAATAGCGTCACAATAGCAGACATACAAGACATTAACGGAGTCCTTGCGCAATTAGGCAATAACAAACTATTTTCCGTGCTAGATCTTAAGAGCGGGTTTCATCAGATACTCCTAAAAGAAAAATATATAGAAAAAACAGCGTTTTCCGTGAACAACGGCAAATACGAATTCACAAGACTTTCCTTTGGATTGAAAAATACCCCCTCTATATTCCAACGAGCCGTTGACGACATTCTGAGAGAACACATAGGCATAATTTGGTTTTTTTATATTGACGATATTATTGTCTTTAGTAAAGACGAAGAAACACACTGTAATAATCTCGATATAATCTTTAAAACGCTAAACGCAGCCAACATAAAATGTCAGTTAGACAAATGTGAGTTTTTTAAAACAAAAGTCGAATTTTTAGGTTTCATAATATCAGACAAAGGAATAGAAACAAATCCCGCAAAAGTAGAAGCCATAACCAACTACCCTCCACCAAAAACCCTTAAAGAACTTAGATCGTTTCTCGGACTGGCAGGATATTATAGAAGATTCATTATGGGATACGCATCAATAGCCAAGCCAATTATATTACTTAGAGGCGAAGACGGACGCGTATCAAAGCAAGCCTCATCTAGGAAATCAATACAGTTAAATGATGAAGTAATATTACAATATCCCGATTTCACTAAAGAGTTTACGTTAACTGCAGACGCTTCAGACTACGCGATAGGAGCAGTACTTTCCAAAGCCGATAGCATTTATATCTAGGACCCTTTCAAAACTGAAGAAAGCTACGAAACTGCAAATAGGAAATGTTAGCCATATTCTGGGCCGAAAAATCTGTTAGAGGTTATTCTTATGGCGGATCTAAGGTAAGCATCCACACGGATCATGAACGCCTTACACACGATTGTAATTGGAAAGGTGGAATAGCAATAAGGCAATGGAAATCGTATTTAGATGAACACAACAAAGAGCTACTCTACAAACCGGGAAAGGAAATGTATTAGCTTACGCACTCTCCAGACTACCTAAGCAAAATGAAGTTAGTTCATTAACAGGAACCCAACACAGTGCACAAAGTTCTTTGCACAATCTCATTAATAGTATAGAAGTACCAATTAATGCATTAAAAAAGTAAATTTTTATCGCTGAGGAACAACCATCAGACTACAAATTCACTATTCCATTCCCTACATTCCATAGACACATCATTTCTCAGCCAACATTCTCAGACGAAGACCTCATGAAAGTATTTACTAAATACTTAAACTCCTCTGTAATAAATGGGATACAAACGACAACAAACATCATGGGACAAATTCAACGACTATACCCAGACCACTTTGATCTTTTAACAGTAGAATCACAACAAGAAGAGATAATTTTACAAGCACACAATAGAGCTCATAGAAATGCCCACGAAAATAAGTTGCAAATAGCAGAGAAATATTACCCAAAATGAAAAATAAAATTGAGAAAATAGTAAAACAGTGTGTAGTATGCAAAAAAGGAAAGTGCGACAGGCATCCCACAAACCCAGAAATAACAAAAACACCAATTCCAGAATTCCCAGGACATACAATCCATATAGACATATCTTCAACAGAAAAAAAAACTGGTCCTAACAGCAATAGATACATTTTCAAAATTCGCACAGGCAAGAATAGTTCAATCAAAATCATTAGAAGACGTAAGAAAACCACTACATGATATTTTATTTTGCTACGGCATTTCGAAATATGTAGTAATAGATAGCGAAAAGTCCCTTAACTCAGCATCCATCACGTTTATGATGAAAGACGAATTAGGCGTTTAAATTTTTAAAGCCCCACCTTATAAGATTACAGCAAATGGACAAGTCGCACGATTCCATTCTACTCTTGCTCAAATTAAAAAACAAAACAGACATACAGAACGTTTGACGAACTCCTAGACAGAGCCGTATATGAATACAATTACACAATAAAGAATAAGGAACCACAAAAAATAAACAACATAAAGTGCTGAATTCACGATCGTCGCCGTCAGCAACAAAGTTTCTGCCTACGCCGACGTCGCCACGACGCTGCCGAAAGCTACAGCTTAGATCAGGGTATTCTTAAGGTTTGTAACATCAGTTCCATTTTCGATTTCAATAAAGAAAGTTCAATTTTAAAAACATTCTTGAAATTAACTTATATACATATATTCTTAATCAGCATCAACAACCGAGTGCATTCGCCTGATGTTACCTTTATTGTCGTCCGTGTATTATGCCTTTGCTGGCACCGGTTAAACTCTGAAGTTCTATCCAGGTAAGTATTGAAACTATCGTATTCTTCATCATAGCGGTTGTGTGCTTAAAACTCTTGACGCTGCATATTTGATGATAGTAAAATTATTTATTTCAATCTCTCAAGTCTTATTGCCTCACTTTAACAAATTTACAGCCCAATAAATCCAGAGTATATAGGTACCATTCTCAGTCTTTTTAGACCATTCCATAAATTTATAAGATTTTCTACGCTCATTATCAAATGTTTGGGAAGTAATTCATAATACCAAATTCCTAATAAGGACACTACCGTTCAGAATAAGGGAATTTATCAAGTTTTTTGCTATTCTAAGAAGTTACAGCTTTTATTAACAACATTATTGGAATTCAAGATTCATAATTGCATTGAATTATTTTTTCATTCTTTTTCAAAGACTGTTTTTCATTCTGTCCGCGCAAAAGCTTCAAAGGGATTCAGAAAATATCAACCTTTCTGAAAAATTCACTTTTCTGCAATAATATAATATCAATTTATTTTATAGACAATGGCCTATTATTAATATTTGTAAAAAGAAAAATACATGACTTAAACGCATTGAATGGTTTGTGTATCCTAATGGAACCAAAGCTTTACTTGGCGAAGAATATCTTTTCTATTCCAAATCCAGCACATTTTACCCTGGACTATAAAAACTTTGTATATCTCCTTTGAACGTGTTTTTTTTTGCGCTTCAATTTTTTTTTAATTGGTGCTTTAATTTCAGTGTTAAATTTTGTGCCTTTGTGCAAAACAATAGATTTGTGCCTTTGAGTTTCATCGGGTTGTGATAACCTAAAGTAAACATTAAATTAACTATTTTATTTGAATTTGTAGCAAAAAATGTTCAAGAACAACAACAAACTGCAGTCCAAGCGTACGGCCTTGTCGCTGATAATATATATATTTTTTTATTGTTACACTTGCGCTCTTTTAAAGTTTTTGTGCGCGTGTGCTGCGCATACAACCGTTTACGCTCTCATTGTTGGTGTTGGTTGCAGCTATGCTTTCTTCGTTGGTGTTGGTTTCGGTGGTCGCGCTCGCGCTGTTACATTTTGTTTGTATCTTGTGCTTTGCAAGTGCTTTGTTGAACCACTCGGTAGGTTTTATAATTTTGCTTTCTATTCCTATATTTATTTATCCCTTTATTTTTGTTGTGTTTTATTAGCATTTTATTATATAAAAAAGTTGTATTTTCGATAAATAAAAAATGTCTGTTTGTTGCTTCAGGGGCTGCGAAGTTCGTGCTAATACAAATGGCATTTATTGGCCGCTCGATGTGTCTAAATGTGGCACATGAAAAATGTGCTGGCCTAAACAGCCGTGTAACCGACATCTTGTCCACCACGAATTTAAAGTGGCCATGTTGGTTCTGTTTGAAGATAAAGAAAGACATGGTGGGCTGATTATGGAAATGAAAATCAAAACAATTATTATTATTGTTATTCTTGCGATTCTTAATGTGTACTTTTTGACGGTGTAGATCTCTAATGCTTTGTTGCAGTCGTTCTAGTTCCGCTGAGTTATTTACTACAATTTTATGAAGTGGCGTCGGAACCCATGTGTTGTTGTGATTAAGCACTTTGAGAAATACTGGAATAATCCTTGCCGTATCTGCTGACGTGACCTCTTGCGGTGTTATTATTGTGATTTTACCTATCCTGGCTGAACATCCAGTGCATAATACAATTATGCCTTGGCTCAGCAATATGGTCAGCTCCAGCATTCAGTTTTTTTAAAACAGTATTCTCCACGTATTCGACCATTTTGCCCGGCTGCTTGTTGCTCGGTTTGTTGGGTGATACTTCACAACTCTGGTCGTCTGCATCTTTCCATGCCCAACTATTCTCGTATAGCCAAGTGTCCTCGACTTCATGGCAACCACGACTTACTTCAGTTTCCGTCATTGAGTTGTATGCATTTATCTCGTTGTTGAAGATAAGGAATTCCGTTTTAATTTTTGGAATCACCCTTCTTCCATTGAGTTGTAGCGGTATCGGAAATATCTTGAACAGACGGGTATGTTGATTTATATTTATGGGCAGCCTTGCGTCGATGGTTAGCATATTGTCCTTAAATATGGTTTGCGCCTTCATTAGTTTGTACACCATTTGTAATCTTTTTGGTGACTTTACGCCAGAAAGAAGCTGGTTTCTCTGTACAAGAGCAATGACTACTGATTGGAAGTCTTTAGTTTCATATATTCAGTTCCTTACTTGCGTTCTTTACTTGTAGAAAAAGAAGTTCTCTTTCAATCTTTTTGCCATTTTGTTTATTTCCTTTGTAACCTCTTCAATGTTTTTATTAACTTCTTCGGTTGTAAATCGCACCAAGTTTCCCATTGCGTTGATAATCGACGTCTGATTGCTGACATATTCACAAAGGTGTTTTTCGTTCTTGATTATTGTTTCCATGTTTTCTTTTATTCTGTTTGCTGTGCCAATGTCAAATAACATTATAAACCGCTATTTTCTTTCCGATGGTTGATCTTTATTTTATTTTTTTCTTTCTGTTGCACTCGCAGTTGGTCTACCTACTTAACCTTAAGTGCGTGCAAGGCATGTTTACATTCTATTCACATGAATATTTGTATATTTACTCGTATTATGTAAGGCTAAATTATGTTATGTTATATATACCCCCTCTGATAGCTCTATTTATGAAGCACATTTATCCGTTTATACCATGCATTCAGACCATCCATTTCCCGATCACAGCCAATATCTTATCCCTAATTTGCTAATTTTACTCTACTTTACTTACTTACAACACCTTAAATTCTTTATTTGATTTGTGTGTCCGTGATGGTAAGCCAAACAGTTCAAAAAAACCTGTTTGGTTTACCCGAGAGCTCGCATTTTTTTAAAAATCGTAAATCAAAACTGTTCAACACTTTCAGAAAAACTGGCTTTTAGCTTAATTCACATATTTGATTGCTCGATCCTGTTTTTCAGTCCTTAACAATGTTATAGGAATTACCTTACGCGGTGTATATTACAGTTTCAGCTGGATCCCAACCTATTTTTGATTTCGAAATCACGAAATGTAGGTCTTGAATACCTTCTTCAACTCAGACTTAGGTAATACCTCTAACTGCATTTTCGGACCGATAATCACGCAGAGTTCATTATATTTTCACCTGGAGCTGATGAAGTACCAAGCGGGATGCTTCGGTATCGTGCTCTGGTTCTTTTAAAGCCTTTATAAACTGTTTAGCTTGTTCGTGAAGTTCTTCTTTTCAAAATGCAGCCCGAGCCTTACTCAAGAAACCATTAATAGAAATGCACTTGAAGCTGAAAAATGATTTTCTAAAGCGTAGATTGACATATGTTGTAGAGACTTCACGCGACGGAGAATGCATGGATAAGATGTATGTATATAGAAAGACGAATAGACGATCTACATACAACGAAAGTTTTTTAATTACTGAACTGAGGCACTGTTAGCATACCATTGCGTGCATTCCAGTACACAGAAACTGAATATTACATTGTGTTGTACATATTAAGCAGAGTTTCAATACCTTTTCTCAAAGCAAACATGTTTACAATATTAAATCAAATTTAACATGCTCATAAATTCTGCTTCTTCCTGCACAAATTTTTGGTTAGCAATCCTGCTATCATGCCGTTTGTAGAAACATACTTTAAAACTATTTGACACTCTAACACATTCTGCCGTACAAAATTACATCGTATATCAGTATGCTTAGTCCTAGCATGATGCTCAGGATTTTTATTCGTCGGAGGGTCTTGAGTGCCGCTGCCGATTTCGATGATCAGTATTACAATGGCCTTTTTGCACGCCGCCGACAGTACTATGTACTCAACTTCCGTACTGCTGAGAGCCACGTTCCGAGAAAATAATCATAGCCAGTATATGATTTTCGGACAACATTGTCACCAGTCCAATCGGCAAAGACAAAGCCCTCAAAGACGTTTCACACTTTTCATATAGGCAGTGTCCACCAGATCACTGCATAGGTACTTGGTACACACATCCATTTGATCTAAATACAACTCCAACTCTGCGTCTGACCACCGGTAAAAAAGCTTCGCTGTATTTAACGCTATACCGCTGCAAACATCCTCTTGCTCACAGCCGCGCCTTAAAATGTTGTATTTGGCTACTTGCATCTCGCTTTAAATTATAGACCTACTTGTAGCTTTCTTAAGCAGGCCAGGCCCAATGCGAATCTTTTACTCCAACTGAATTTTTTTGCCTGATGCCCTGCATTTGTCAGCTTTAATGTCACTGCATAACCGGTAGCCTCCTCCAAGCAGCATTGCTTATAAAACAAAACATCTCGTATTTAAACAACCGTGTTGGATATAGCATCGGTTGTTTAACCGTAACCATACGGTACTCTTTACCCTTGGGCTGGAATTTGCGCTTGCTTTGTCACTTATCCAGTGACACTACAACAAAGCCAAAAATTCTTAAGGGACTTACTGATGGTGTTTTACCGTTCCACGCTTTCATAGGAGTCCTTTTGTTTAGCTCCCGACTATGCGCACGATTTCAGAAGTACACCGCTGTGTTCAAAGCCCTTGCCCAATTTGATTGACTTTAATGTGCCAACAAATATCTGGCGATTTCCAAAATTTGCTCGTCATTTCTGGAATATGCAATACATTGTCCAGTACCAGCGAATAAAAATCCATTTTTAGCTTTACCTGTGCCTGCTGCTCACAAGTAGTCCGCATCTGTCAAGCCGATCATTTCGTTATGTGGCTTTAAGTTTCAAAAAATTATTTTTATCACAACACATATGACTTTTTGCATCGCTGACAAATCCAGCTTGATCGCTAGAAAAATCATAGTGACATTTGTAGCGCAATGAATACCCAGAAAATTATATCCAGTCGATTAGCAATCAAAACTATAAAATTAGATTAAGCAACTAATTCCGAATTGGCAAAATATAAATTTATCAAATATATTATAAAGAAAAGACTCAATCAAATCAAAACCCATAGAAAACTTTAGGTTTTTAAAATCATTCCTATCTGTCCATCCTATTTTTCCATCAAGGAAGTTTGCCGTTTAAAATCTATATCTATAATAGCTCAATGCCCGTACGTTTATTAAAAAGTGTTGGGTATTTTTCCGAATATTCCTACATGTAGTCAAAACTGATTGTGTTTGTACTATCGATATTATACATTTTGCATTAATCAATACCTCTTGAGTAACAAACAATCATTGCCATCAAAACAGGCAGACCTTAAGTAGTGTTTTTATTAACTTAAATGGGTCCTAAGTTTATTTTGCCTTCACCGAAATTTTATAAAAATTCCAATGGCCCCAAAACAAAAAATCTACATTTCCTAACCGCAAGTGGCATGTCACTTCTTCCACGTGCTAAACAGCCGCCACCCATGTATGGAGCACGCGGGAGCACTGTGCCTGCAAAATATATTGAACAAGAGCAAATGGTAATACGAATATATATTTAGAATTAATAAAAAAATAACAATAAAAATTCATCACATTTGACCAAGAACACTCTGTCAACTTTATGCACACCGGCACCACCCGAATATTGTGACACCTGTAGCATCGAATTAGCCACAACCCAGGATATGCGACGGCATTTGGAGCAGCATAAGCCGTGTCCCGCTAAGGACTGTAGTTTTGCAGCCTTGGACAAAATCGTGGAGCTCCATATTGAGACAAATCACATTACTGGCTTGTACAATACTGTTAAAAAAGTGTGGACGCCTGAAGATATTTCTGCCTGGCGTGCAGAACGATGCAAAAGGTTTGATTCAATATTAGTATATATTTTACACATAGCATTTAACTGTTTATTGCATGGCAGATTTCCAACTGCAGCTAATGTTGAAACAGCAAGACTTGCAAAAGAACAGCGCTTAAGACGTGGTGAACGTTTGGAAGCTTCTAAACTGCATTTTGGCAAACCGCAGGACCGACGGCGCACCGGGCAACAAAAAAAGAGCGCACAGTACAAACTAAAGGAACCAGTCATGAAATTGGAATTAAAGAACACCAAGCAGTGCAAACGAAACCTAATCCAACAACAAAACGGATATTAAAAGCTGATTTAAATTCAAGTTTAAAGATTGGGTCTATGTTTTGCGGTACCAAGCAAATGCCAGAATACGAGCATGTCAAGAAGCAAATCATACTCAAGGAAAATGCGTTGCGTAAAATGCTGGCTTTTTATGAAACCGACAGTGAATATGAGGATGAGTCTATGGGCAGTGATAATACTAGAGTGGTCGCGCTTTCAACTTGTGCAGAGAAAAAAAATATAAGTATAGAAATAAAAGAGGAGCCTCAATTTCCTGGGATTACCCAGAAGTGTGTTGCCTCGTTGTCAGAACCTAACGACTTGAAACAGCTGCTCAATGACGTGTCCGAAACTTCAGGCGACGAACCTGATGAACTACCTATTGAAAGAACTACTAAAGCAGAATGTAAACAACCGCAAAAACAGAAACTAGTTCAACTAACTAAGGATATTAAACTGAATGGAGAACATTCTACTAAAATGTATAGACCCAATAAACACAAGTATGGTCTTAATTATAAATTAGCGCGCCAGGCGAACAAGCAAATTTCAATGCTGTCCAAGCTTTTGGCATCCGATGTACATCACGAGCGAAATGTTCTTTTGCAGTGTGTGCGATATGTCTGTGAACAGAACTTCTTTAAAGTTATATCGCCAGTCCAATATGGTATCTACAACAAAAATCTATAAAATAAGAAGAAAAACGTAAAAAACAAAATATGTTATGTTTTAATTTATTTGCGTGCTGCCACCTGCATCAGGACCAGGTGCTCCGCTAGAACTATTTACGACACCCGTTCCACTGCTTTCAACAGCCCCCAAACCGCAGACACCACCACCACTAGCATGTTGCTGCTGCTGTTGTGCCGCAGCTGCAGCAGCTTGTTGCGCCGCCGCATGTTCTTGCTGGCGCTTCTGTTGCTGCCTGGCGGCATGTGAGTGTTTGGCTTTAGTTTCTTCTAGCTCTCTAACACGCGACCGTGCGTGTTGAATGCGGTGCCAGGCCATTTGTAACACCTTGGCGGATGCATATCCCGAACCCTCGTGTGGCTGACCGGTAGATACTTGTGTGAGGTAATTGATTTGTTCAGAAAGCTTGGACTCAACATTTGACAAGCTTTTTAAGAATTGCTGCGACTGCGTCTCAGCATTTTTTTGTGAAGATTTTTCTTTTCCTAGCTCTTGCAGAGCTTGACCTGTTCGGTAAAAAAGTTAATTTTCTGTTACGTACAAGTCTCTGCAACTTACCTGCGCTCTGCATGCATAGTAATATGTCTTTTTCAATTTCATCCAATGCATGTATTTTATCCAATGGATTCATATTGTTCTCTGTAATCTCTAATTGTTTTGCTTGCACTGCTGTAACTACAAATCTTATGTGTCTTTGCTAAAAAGATGTTTTTGTTATCGATACATCGATAATGCTGATTCTGTTTTAGCGTTTTACAAACATCGGTCGAAAAAAAGACCTTTATGCAAATATTATCGAAGACTGATATTTGTCACCCAATTTTGTGGTATTACAATTGTCTTATAAGGTTTCAAGAAGTTGAAATGCGAATGGTTTGTTAAACTCAAGGCTTCTATACAAGTTTAAAAAACACTTAAGAATTGTTAGGTGTCAATAGTATTCAAACTTAAACAAAAAGCAGGAAAGTAACATGTTATACTTCGAAACGGATTGTGAAAAGCTTTTCGGATTTATGCAGTGACAGTCATAGTATCGATCTGTCTGTATAAATTCGCGTTTCTTGGGCACCCTTAAAATTAGAGATTTGAAACCTGGAATATACCTGTATCTCTCGCAGTTGTTAAGCAAGAGGCATCCATCATAGAAACACCTATTAAATTCGTTACTGATTTTATTCGTAGTTTTAATTAGTTTTCGATAAAAAACTATCGATACATTTTTATTTTTAACATGAACACGACTATAGCGAATAAAATTGCAGATGGCGCACCTCTAACATAAAACTGAACCTGAATTCAGATTTTTATTCCAATAACCATTATTTGTACGCGCATAAGACCACAGCCTTTAAACAATTTATATATTTAAATTAAATAAAAATGCAAAGCGTGCTTAATACAGTGAAGGGCACAGCTTTAAATGTGGCAGAATATCTAACACCAATTCTAAAAGTTAGTAGTAACTTTCTTTAAAGCAAGATATATAAATGTTTGTAGGCAAAGTGATGTTTATATTTATATAATATAAAAGAAGAAATAATGGTTTTGTGGAAATGTTTGTAATAGACGTAAAGACGTACATATGTTTGTATGTATAGAGGAAAAACAGCCGAGTCGGCTTGGGTGTGTTAATCTGTCTTCTGTCTGTGTGAACGCGTAGATTTCGGAACCTTAGGACACCCATACGTGCCACACTTGAAATTTAAGTAGTTGAGGACAAGCTGTTTCAAATCACAGACGAATCTTCCAAATACGATTCATTAAATAAATTTACTAATATAATTGGCTATTTTGCCAAAATAAAACAAAATTTATTTTTTTTTTAATAGGAATCGAAATTTCGCGAAACAGGCGTTTTAACACCAGAGGAATTTGTTGCAGCTGGTGATCACTTGGTACATCATTGTCCATCGTGGCAGTGGGGAGCAGGAGACGAAAGTAAAACAAAAATATACTTGCCAAAAGGTAAATAGAAAATCAACATATTTTTTTGTACAAAAGACTTTATTGATGAATTGTAGATAAACAATTTTTGATAACACGCAATGTACCATGTTATCGCCGCTGCAAACAAATGGAGTATGTGGGAGAGGAGACATTGGTAGAGGAGGAGTCTGGCGATGGAGGGTGGGTGGAAACACATCAACTAAATGATGACGGCACCAATCAAGTTGATGAGAAGATATGCCACCTGACACTAGATGAAAACAAGGTTTATATAAGTGTGGTAACTAACTTAAACGCATAAATTATAATTTTTTCTTTTAATTGCTAAGGACGAAATGCACACGCCCGATTCTGACAAGATGTCTTCTACTGTGACAGCCAATGTGGACGATGGTGACGATGAAGAGGCCATTGACATGGATGCGTTTGAAGAAAGCGGAATGCTAGATCTTGTGGATCCTGCTCTCGCCATCACTACTCGAAATGATGAAACCGAGACACGTTCATGCAACCCAACAGCAGGAGGTGAGCCTGCAAGTGGTGGAGATTCAGTACTACACACACGCTCCTACGATCTGCACATCACGTATGATAAGTACTACCAGACGCCACGGCTATGGGTTGTGGGATACGATGAACAGCGTAAGCCACTTAAAGTAGAGCAAATGTATGAAGATGTTTCACAAGACCATGCCAAAAAAACCGTCACCATGGAAACGCACCCACATTTGCCCGGCCCCAATATGGCGTCCGTGCACCCCTGTCGTCATGCTGATATTATGAAAAAAATAATACAAACGGTTGAAGAAGGCGGCGGTCAACTTGGCGTGCATTTATATTTGATTATCTTTTTAAAATTTGTGCAGACAGTTATACCAACAATTGAATATGATTTTACGCAAAACTTTAACATGTCCTAAGCAAATAGATTATGAAATAACTTCCACACAATAATATATGTAAATAAGCAATGTATTTAACTAATTTTCTATAAATAGAATAAAATTTGCATATGCATAACATTCTACAGTGAACCACATCGCAAAGAATTTGACCGTCGAAAGTTAAAAATTTTGTCAAAATGAGTAGAAAGATTTGCTATCTTAGCCATTTTACAGTTTGGTACATCACATATATCTAAGAAAATTTGTTTAATTCGTGTGTACGCTACATCTTCTCATGTTTCTTGAAAGCGGAACATCGAATCACGGTTAAATGTAGTCAAAATGAAAATAGTGATGGGCCCTAATTTCCTGCTACGTCTGAAAAAATTTGTAAGCATGTGAGTTATAAATAATAATTTATATAAAAATATTAGGCATAAAAGGCAAAAACACAAATTTTTTATATTTTTTTCAATTGTTTTTGACGGATTTGGGAAAAGGAAATTTGCTAAAAAATTAACCCGTTTTAAAAGAAATTATTTGAATAAAGACCGTTGTTGAGTTGCAATGTGCGTGTATACACTGATACACAAAAAGCGCGGAAGAGCGCATTAAGAAGTACATGAATATGAATGTAAAGCAACAGAGAATACGCCAATGAGCTTGTGTCGCACTTATTTTGAGTTTAAGTAGTTATTAAATATATGTTATAACACACAAACCAAATATACTTGAAACTTTGTGTCTACGGGATAACAAGAGTTTCGCAGTTATATATTGAAAATTAGTGCTATGTACAAAATTGTGAAGTTGGACAAGGAATAATATGATTCATGAAGCATACAAATGCGTAGCGTGTTAGTGCAAGCAGAGCTGTGGAAGGCGATTGCTCGAACGCGGCCTGAAGGTGACAGTAGCGCAGCGTGGGACGGACTCGATCCGAAAGCACTGGCGACAATTAAACTGACCGATAAGTCGACACAGTTGTGTTATCTCAAGAGCTGAACAATGGCGGTAGTGGCTTAGGAAAAACTCAGAGATGTACATACATCGACTGATTGGCCCGGTAAGGAAAGCATTCCATTATAAAAAGTTACTGCGAATGCATTAGAGGATAACGATGTGAGTGCGCATAAAAATTCATTCTGCTTAATCGAGGATCAGCTTGCAGTGGTCGATATAAAGTTAGTTAACTTAAATAGCAACGCAAACGCACGACAGGCATACAGGTTTTTCTAAGGCATACAGGTTGTATGATGAACAAAAACAGACGACCGTTATAAAATGCGATATCTTATATAATGAAACTTGTACGGATGCACCGATTTCAATAACGATTCCAGCTGCTTAAATACAGTCGGACACATCAAAGCAACATGAAGCTAAGTTGCAGTTGCACTGCAGGGACGACGATGTACAAGAAGAAATCGACATGGGTATAAAAAGGTTCCTGATGATGTACACAGGCGTTGTACATCAGGGATATGTTACAGCGGTATAGTAAAAAGTGGCATGCAGCAACAAAAATTGCTTGACTAAAGATACAACGGCATATCAGTCAGCAATTGGTGAGTTAATGTGCCTAGCATTAACATCGAAGTTACTTATTACCATTTCGTTGTAAAATTGGCACAACGCAATAAGTATTCCCACAGGGAATGTTTCTGAAGAAAAATATGTATGTGATGAGGTATTAAGCGGGCACTGTAGATTCGCCTTATATGGCGCTGTCAGTGGCTACGAAAAAAGCGCATTATTTAAGGCAATTAATAATTGAGATTGGTTGTGGTCAAGAACACAATCCCACGGTGGTCTACGGAGACAATCTCAAAGCACAGGCTTTGGCCAGAAATCCAGTTTACCATGCAACATTAGGTATCATTTCGTTTAGAGAGGCGATTTGGAGTTAAACATGTTTCAACAAATGATATGATTGCCGATGTACACACAAAAATCTGCCAAAGCAGAAACATTGTCGTTTTGTTAATTAAATGAATTTAAAATAAGTCGTAATAACTTACATCCTCACCATAGTTGACTTTACCCATAAATCTTCCCATTATTTTTGATCGACGAACACTGTTCAATTTAATTTTTTTTCATAAACTTAATTTATTATGCTACTCCTTCTTGATTTCTTAAATAATGAGTTTTATGTCATCTCTGTTTATGTTTGACAATGATGTCGAGGGAATTCTAAATAAGTTGGCGGAGGATGCCACGAAATATACAGCAGGGTATTTATTTATAAAAAATGCTACTTTGATAAACACGTATATTAATACTATTTAGGTAGTTCGATGAAAAAATATTGTACTTTAAAATTGGTATTTATATATTATTAAAGTTAAAAGTCTTAATAAACAAAAAGAATAAAAACATTTGAAAACAATTCATACTCTTAAGTGGCATGCATCTCAGTCGCACTATTGGTGTATTTAACGGGATATTAATTTATAAAATAATGCATTCCAACGATCTCTTATCCTTGAAAATAAAGATTTTAGAATTCTGGTATTTAGATAAATACGGATAAATTAAATTTAAGGAGAATACAAAATAATTATGACTAGCACCAGATGAGTTCTGAAGACATGAGAATGTAAAAAGTTTTAAATAAATATTTGTGCCGTGTGTGCTTAGAGATGAGAGATTAAGACCGCTTTTTGAAGCCCCAGGAGAAACGGATCTTGACAACAATAAGCTGTTTAAAAATAAGTAAGTGCAAACTACAAGAAAAGCCAGGCATTGTTAGACATACTACACGATACGACTGCTAGCTCTACAATTAAAATGCGGTTAGGCCAATGGATTGATGCATATAAATATACATATTTATATACTTTATAAACTTATTGATCCTAACGTCTTTACACATATTATGATACATAAATGTTTTTTAACTTTTACGTTTTGTTACTTGTAAGCAGAAGACGGAAACATTTTGTTTACTTACATTAAATCCACATTGTAAATAGTATATAATAATTACCATTTGCGAAATATAGTAGATCCGTAGTAAAATGAACTAAATTATAAATGTTGCAAGGTTTTTCTTTTATATAATTACTTTTTATTACATTTTGTTGTTTGTAGGTTGGTTGCTCGTTCTGATACATCTCTGAGATGCTTTTTATATGTAATATATTTATAGTAAACATAGGTAGTGGTGTTTTGCTTTGCTCTTTCTTTGTTGGTTGCATACTTAAACAATTTTAAAACTTAAAACGGCTCTGTGTGAGTTTGAATAAACTTTTTAAGCTTTAATCCAAATTCAACTCCAATCTAATTTTGTTATAGTTTGTTATACATTTCATTTGTTGTTTTTATCTATGTATGTATATATAAAAACAATCATATAAGTATTTATAATATTTTGTATTATTTTTTCTTACTTACTAAAATCACTTCATTTGTAATAACAGGTTCACATCGTAATCAAATGTACAATAAACATGCCAACCGTTATTGCACAAATAATAAGACGCGTCGCACATTTCTTTGATGCAAAATCGCACAGTATGTAAAATACTTTTGTTAAGAAAACATGTTGCCACTTAAATTGATCGAAACACATATCGTGCCCTTTTTAAACACATGCACTACTTGAAATTAGATAACTTTGAGTTAACCAGGTGAAACTGTTCTTTATAAACATTATACCAGTTAATCTCTGTACATTTTGAAAAAAAAAACAAAAACAATATGGAGTATTAAAGCTTGGAAATTTTGAAATGCTTTAAACGAATCGATTAAATTTCAATTATTTTCTGAGTTTTAATTCGGTAGGTATGGTTGATAAAATAGGTCTTCGAATAGCGCATTAATATTCTTGAAATGTAGTACAGATTTTCAACAAGCCGTTTTTGTTGCTGCTGTTAGATTCTTTTGAAAATAGTCACTTTTGCAAAAGGGGATCACTATGCAAAGATATAAATGTATACAACGCTTGAACCATATTATACTAACCCAAACTTTGCTTATGTAAGTTCTCTTATGAATTTACCCATTTTAAACATTTACAGTTTACATTAGATATTATATATTTTACAGAATTAACATATACATACATATATACCTGGGAAGCCTACAAGTGTTTTCCCTCTCGGCTATTGTTTGACTCTTTTTTTATGCCCATATTTCGTGCGCCTAGCACACTTTCCAAAACACGCATAAATATAACTTATTAACTATATAGTAAAATACATTTTTGTTTAAACTATTTTTACTATTTTTTCTTCTTTTTTTTGTGATTGCTGCACTCTATTAAAAATTTTACTGAATTAATGTGTGTGGGTTAAATCTTATAAGGTACATTTAGTTTAAGCGCATTATTAAGTCAAAAATTGTGGTCTCCAAAACCAAAACCAAAAAATAAAATAAAATAAAGATATCAAAAAAACATAAGGTTTCAATTGTATACATACACATTTAAAAAAATATCTAATTAAACTTGATTTTTATAATCTTTATAACAACACTTGCGCTTCCACACTAATATTTTTGGAGATACATCCTACTGCAAATTTTTGGGATTTGATATTAAATTATTCTCAATTGTTGTTATATATATCTTCAAAAGCTCAAATAAAAAAAAACCACAATTTTGACATCTTTTATAATTTGCATTAAGAATTAAAATTTGTTGTACATTTTATAATGGTGCTGCCTTTTTCTGGACAATAAAAAATTTTCGATCATAATTTTGCATGGAGAGCAATTATTTTATATACTGTATATTTGGCATACATTTTTTATTTATTGAATTAACAATTTTAAAGATTAATTAACGATGTATGCACATTTTAAATGGATTTGCTGGTTATTTATATTTTTTTTTTATAGGTATGCAGCTGTACACTTTTTACATTTAAACAAAATTACAATCACTTAAGCCCTGTAATATGTATGCATATAGTATATATACCTAAGTTAAAACTAATAATAATATCTCATTGTTTTTAAATAGAATTTGTTGCTCTGATTTTCGATTTTGTTGTAATTTTCTATTTTGTAGGTTCTTGTTTTGTTTTTCTTTCTTCAACATAAGACTAAAAAGACTTAAAGACAAGCAATTAACAATAATTAAATTAATTTATGTATGCGATTTAATTTTTATGAACACCTTAAGAGCTTTTGTTTTTTTCTTTTTATTATAATAATATGTTTCTCTGCCTCAGTTAATTCTTTAAAAATAGACGCAAAACTACACAAGAAAACTAGCGCGATTTATAACACGTAAAACATGCAACGAAAGTGCTGTGTTTAAAAAAAAGGATTTTATATCTTACACGCTTATATGGAAAAAAAAGAAAGAGAGAGTGTGAGAGAGAGAGAAAGGGGTTGATAGAATAGGACTAAATAAAACTTAAATTTGATTTGTTTGTGGGTATGTTATAAAAAATTATATTGTTGCACTTTTCTCAATTTAGTTGAGCTTTAACACGGATTTTAGAGGACGCGGGTACAAATTTAAAAACCTAAATTACGACAAATTAATTAATTATGGATACCTAAAAAGTAAAACTAGTCATAATCATAATAATAATTATAATAATAATAACATTAAGTCAACAAATATGTGTATGCGGTAATTGGTTGCTGTTGGTAGTGATGATCTTTCTTTCTTCTACATACATGCAAAAATTTATATACCATACATATAACAATCGTATAAGCATAATTCAAATTTTTCGCGAGGCAAACCGACGTGTCCATATTGCTTGTTTGCCGTTTGTGTATGAGAAGTTTCAGTTTTTTCTTTTATCTTTCTTCCTTTACGTTTAAATTTTTGGAATTCATTTAGCTGGCTGTCTGCCAACACTACTTGCGTTGCATGCTTAGACTTTTCGTTTCGCATGCAGCATTTCCATAAGCAGGGTCTGCGTAGGGGCGCTGCCAGCACAATGCTTAGAGTACAGATGTTCCTCTCCCCTTGCGGCCATTGCGTGAATTTCTGGAAGGATATTCAGTAACCTCCTGAATTTGTCCTGCAATGAAAAAGAACACATTGATTTTAGAAACTATTTATGCAAAACATTTCTCAAATTAAAGGTGCTTAGCGTTTGGATTTAATTGACAGCACACGTAGAACTTTCGAACTTTCTTGACAAGAGCTTGCCTTCTTATCGATTATTCACTCATATTTTTCAAATATCTCCGTAAATTTAATGTACAAGTTTAGCAAATGGCTTTTTTTTTGCTCAAGGATTCTGGAAAATTTTGAATCACACTGTCCATTTGTCTGACACATAACACACCACACACATAACACCGCCAAAGTTCGACTTCTGCTTTTAAACTTTTGTTTAAATTAAACCAATCAAAAGTCTCGTTGGTAAAGTGAAAAAAATACAAGGGATGACTAAAATATTACTAAAATTTAAAATAATTGTCTATTTCAAAATTAATATTATGTTTTTAAACATGCTTAAAATAAATGAAATCAACGACGGGTTAAATGTAAAATTAACTGCAGTTTTCAATAACGTTCTTAAAAGCTATGTTTTTTAATTATAATAGAAATTTCCGGCAAAAACTCGTTTATTTTAAAACCTATCACAAGGCCCCTAAAATACTAATATCGCCGCGAGTACCTTGGGATACCGCGGGATAAATTCGGATTTGTCGCGTGACTTACGTTCTAAAATGTTTCCTGAACCCATAAATGTATAATAGTCCTAAAACCAGTAGATGTATACATATGATGTATGCATATGTTTCCTTGGCTACAAAAAAACCGAATCGATATTAAAATGTTTATCTGCCCGTTTTAACGACTATCTGTGCATACATTTAAACCAGTTTATCTGGGAAAGTTTAAATTATACAAAGTTCAGTTTTGGAACTTGTTATAATGTTTAATTAGAAAACTGTGGACAGTGTTATAAGCCCTTTTGAAAAATAAAATATATATAATTCACAGCTATCTTTTGACAACTCATAAAATTGCTTATCTCATTAATAATAGTTTATTTATAATTTCGCACAAATGATTTTGGCGCGCTTGTCTGCAGTCAAACGAAAGAAAGACAACAGCGAAAATGTGAATTTAAGTAAAAAAGACGCCGATTTGAACGTCAATCAAGCAACGTCGGATGTAACGACAGCAATGAAAATGTGATTTAATGGTGCGAAAATAATAAGACGCAACATAGTAACCACATGATCAATATTTTGGACCGCCGTAAACATTTTTCCCTATCTCATTAATATAATAAAAAGATTCTAACATAAACAAAACATTACTACAGGGAGATAACTAGAGGGAAAAAACAACAATAAGTGAAAAATATGAAACCAATATGTTTTTTCTTTGGTATCTTTGGTCTTAATTTAAAACAAACTTAATCAGACGGAGCACGGACATGGCATATCCGATTCGGTTGATAATGCTTTCTTCTGTCTCATACACATATTTTATGCTCTTACTTAAAAAAAAAATCAAAAACACTTACATTAACTGAAGGATAACATGTTAATGTGTAATCGAGTAGCGCGGCCTGCACATTTTCATGTCCCTCCAAAACGGTTTTCTTATTCACAATTCCACGCACGTCTGAGAAAGAGAAAATCAAAGTTTCTGTAATCATAATATAACGGATTGTATAACAAATACTCACCTGGATTAAGTAGTATTAAAAACTTCATGCACACATAGTCTCCCATATCGAACTTTAGTTCCTGCAGCTTGTTCTGCAATTCGTTAAAGTAGTCGCCCAGTTGTGGCACGCCTAGTAGCCCAAGACTCATTAAATTAAAAACCTGACCATTATTCAGTTGTGTCTCATCGGGCAGACCGTTGTGAATGCGATGGTGTAGATGATCCAGCACCAGCATGTCGGACCATGAATGCTGAAGCAATTTCATCTGATCATCCACCTGAAAATAGTTGAATAAACCATCATGAATCAACATATAAAAACATATGTATATTCAAATAAACAAGTCAAACAAAAAAAAAAAGAAGCGGATTTTGCTGTCGAAAGCGCAAGATGCATAAGAAAGTTCATAATATTATGAGCTTCTATTTTTAAGGTAAAGATAATAAATTATATGGATGAAACAACACAGCACGTATATTATTTAATTCTTGTTATTCGAAACTTTTTGGTTTTTCTTGCGTTTTTTCCAACAGCAAACTGTTTATTTGCATAACATTCAAGCTCGTATTTCCACTCTTGTTACAGGTCTATGAAAACATAGATACTAAAATTTGGTATTTTTCTGCTTAGTTTCTGTTAATGCAATTTGCCCATGTTAACTTAACTTACAGAGCCACCGACGTAATTGGGAATGCTTAACAAGTTTCACATTGAACAGCCAAGAATCAAATACAAACCTACACCTACATTTATATAAACATACATACATACATACATTATATGCACTTATGCATGCAGCAGTTTTTAAACTCATTATATTAAAGTTAAATATGCTCACATTTTTTACATTTAGAACATTGTAAGTATATGTACATAAATATATATACATACATATGCATATATTAATCGTACTAAAACTGATCACTCCAGAAAGTTGGGTTTTTACTATGTGATTTGTTGTTGCTGACAAGTTGCTAACGATTTTCGATATTCGTTTGGTAAGGCCAACCATGATTTCAGCACACGCGGTAATATACAAACATACATATGTATATATTCATGTATCTCTCGCTCTGTTTACGCCTGTTTGTTTCGAAACAGTCTCTTTCTCTCTATTTTTCTCTTCGCATTTGTGGTAGAGTGGCATCGTTTAGTTGCGTCATTGCAAGCAACATCAGCGTCAACGTAGCGGCGCAGTCGGCATCGGTACTCAGTTTGCCTGGTTAAGTTTTGTTAGCTAAGTAGGTCAGACGCCTAATGAAATCGAAATTCAATGCAAATTTAAGTTCCCGTCATGCCAGTTACAGTCGCGTTTGTGGAGCTGCCTCTACGTTTTACATAAAACTTGGCCCATAAGCACAAAAACAGGTTTAGGACGTTTGTGGATGAATATCATATGAACGAGCATGTGAATAACGAACATTTAGATAAATGTTACATACACTACATAATATTTGAATATGAATTATACTTATTGCATTAAACATACCTTTAAATCCTTAAAGAAAACGGTGTTTCTTGCCCAATCTACTTGTGAAAATAGATTTTGATCGAGCACTTTGCACATCAACTCAAAGAGATCCACTTCAACCTGATTGTACGTCTGTTTCTGCAGCAGCGCAAAGAGTTGAGTTTGCCATTCCCGATCATCAATAGATTGCACAAACTCTCGTATCATGGGTGAGACCCTAATAACCGAAACATCACTTTTTAAGGTATTCCTTTTTTTTAGGAGCGTTTGTCATTTTTTACTTACCTCAGTGGCTCAATAAGCGCGTCAGCTGTGCTCGATGGATGTGTGCCAGAATCAAAACTTTAAATTAAATTCAAAAATAAAACTATTAAGGTAAACGTAATGATATGTTTACGGTTAAGGAAAGTATGCAATGGCAGAATCATTGATTTATGAAAAAGGATTTGAGTTGCCTGCAATGTTTTAATTTTGGTAATAATAGGCCCATAATTGGCGGACGTAGATTTGGAAAATTTGGTTTCAATAAGAAAAGTTTTAGAAGTTCACTTGTATATACATATATAGATTGACATGAACCTCTCTTAAAACCAATATATTCCTTCGGTATAAATAAAAAGTTAACTAAGACATATTTATAAATGACATTTAAATACCACAATTTCGATTCGACTGTGTTCTGTAGAGATCCAGTGCCGATTTCATGGCAGCTGCTGCTGTTACTATTGCTGCTGTTTCCGCTGCGTTGCAGGCCATCGCCGACGTTGTTGCTGACGCTGCCACCGCCGGCACTGGCGCTTTCTTCACCGCGACCACCGCCGCTTCCTATGCCTGAACCGTTGGTAACGTTGTTATTAGGGTTGTTATTGACATTGCCCAGTAAGGAGCTACCATTGCCATTGCCACTTAAACTGCCCGTACTCATCGGCGTGGCTATCACATTTGCATTAACCTGACCTAAGGCAATAGCGATGGGGCTGGGCGATGAGTCTGGCGATTGAGTGAGTGAGGATACCTTTAAAAATATTAACAAAAAAATACTCGTCAAAAAATATTGCCTTTTGCCTTTTGTTATTTAGATTCACACTTACCTGAGGTATTTGAATTTCTTGCTTAATATTCATATTTGGATATGATTGCTGATAGCCCGGCGAGAGTGGCGTCGGTTTTATGTCTGTGCCCATCGAACTGCGAAGCGCCTGGAGCGCTAGTTGTCGCTGACGCATCACTTGCAGCTTTCGCGCCCGATCTCTTTTATACATGGGTCCAAACTTATTGCGCCCACCGCGCATGCGATCCGCACGAACCGCTTAAAAAAACGTTAAATCATTAGGTTATACAATACAAGTACTTGAATGCACAATATATTAAGTTTATTCTTCGAAGTTTATAAAAAAAGTGAAAAAACTATCAATTATGTCGAAAAGATGGAAAATTTCCTACTATAGTACGGTACGTAGGTCATGGTCATTCATAGGACTTTTTTGGAGATATAATAAAAAAAACAATGCTTTCTGACACCAGAACTTACTAAATTTTATTAAAATCTGTAGAACATTAAAGCAATATTGATTTGATAGAATTTAATTTTATAATGTGGATAAATTTTGTATTGTTGATTGAATTTTTATATTAAGTTGCTATCTTATATGAATTACAGTTTAAAGGCAGTTAAAGATAAAAAGGAATATAATTTATTATTTTTCAATTTAGACTAATTAAGGAATAAAAATTAAAGTGAAAAAACAATTCTCAGCTCCCGCTTGTTAATTTTAATTTGCTAATTTTTTTAAGGTCGTTAATCTATTTCAAATATTATTTATTATTTTTTTTCTTATTTTATTTTTATTTTTTTTTTTTTGCCATAATTTATTATCTAAACCTGGTATTTTATTAACATACAAAGATCAAGAAATATCGACGTAGTTTCCGGTTCTACAAGTTTTAGACCGTAATGGTACAGTCTCGGGCCCCACATACAATTTCGTCCTAGTAGCTAAATTGAAATGGCAAACCGAACAAACTGTATCATTAAAAGCTATGGATAATGGGTAAGCAGTATTAGTAAGTATTAGCAATCCCTAATTAAGATATTTTATTATTTAAGGAACACATTAAATAAGTTCTGACCTACATTTTATGCTAAAAGTTTTGCGTATAGTTAAACTTACAAAATTTTTTAGAACAAACTTCCTATTCTTCCATTTCAACAATTCGGTTTCGTTTAAGGTTTTAACTTATTTTTCGACATTACATAAACTGATTTGTAACACGCAGCATGACCTCATAAGTATATTATCGTTTTGGCCATGCCTGTCTGTCAATCTCTAAGACTATAAAAGCTAAGTATTTCAGATGTGTAACTTAAGCTCTTCTTATATTTAGTTGCATTGATTACACATTCGTTTTTCAATTATCACCTCTAACCGACAACAAAATACTCTTGTAATATGTAAAAGAGTTTAAGAAACTTTGGAAAACAGCATAAGGAACCAATCTAAAAATCTTTATAAGAATCGGTTAAGAAAAACGGAAAGGTTTAAATTAATTTGCATTAGCGCAGTGCTTTCATTTGTTTAATTTGGCTTTAATTAGGCTCTTGCACATACATACTTTAGGCAATGGTTGTACGGTTCGCGGAATTTCATAGTTAAGTTCTTTTGACTAGAGTCTTCAACTTATTTATTTTTAATCTAATAAAAAACAAAAAAAAAAATTTATAACAATTTAATTGATTAACTAAGGGCTTATTTCTGTCAAAGACATTGGTATTGTACTTAATAAATATTGTTTTATAGTTTTTAAATTGTGGCCAATTTTGGGAAAGCGTATTTTTAAGCGTACTTTAAAACCAAAAAAAAAATCTTTTAATAATGGAGGGTTTTTCTAAACCCATCTTAAGCTCATGCAAATAATTTACTTACACGCATGATTTTAAATTTTGTTTTTAATTAAGTGGTACAAACTCTACAAACTCGATTTAAAAGCTGAATTCAGTTGTAAATTGTTAAGAAAATGCCTCAAAAATAGGCTCCACATACGCAGCAGCAGTTTCTTTTTTTTTAAAGGAAAAAGACTTTTATAAGTTTTTACAATTGTTTGTCAATTAGCAAGAAAGTACCTGAAGCCTTTATATAATTTTTTAAAAAAAGTTATTGCCTTATATACTTTTCTTTGAATTTTTAAGAAATTTGAACAGTAACAAATAGCTTAAATAACAAAAGTAAATTAAGAACACAAACAAAATATTATTTATCCCTTGTTGTTCATTGTTGTTTGTCTATGTTTGTGTTTGACTTCGGTGGGTTGGCGAAAGGATAGACTTTCCTATTAATATGCTATATGTTAAAAAAAAATGACACATTTACATTGTAAAATTACTTAAAAAGATCGCCTTAATCCAAGATTTGGGAGACGGATCCCTTCCTCTAACAAAATCAAAACGAGGTTAACTTTAATTGTTGTGTACTAAGTGATCGTAATTCATCGCGCATTCTTTTAAATCGTGATTTGGAAATTGTATATTAACCTGACCTCTGCGGACTCCGTCACATATCTCTCAATAAATGTCCTATAGATTTACTAATTGTCTTAATTGGTTTGATTTCATTTTTGTCTATTTTTTTTTTATCAAACAGCAAAAAAATGTTTTACGCAGGGTTACTCAACTTATCATTTACTTGGCAAAAAGCTATCGTTTGCCACTTTTATTAGTCGGGATTTTCTTTTGATTAATTGTTGCAGGGTTGTTTGCCTGTTTGGCTTGCAACGGATACTTTGAGTAATTTACACTTAAACTTAAAAACTTTAATAAAAGCATTTCAAATCTGAGTCCAATTAAAAATAAACTCTAAGAATATCTTGGATTCTCCCTAAGTAATCACACAAAAATTATGTATGTAAATAGAAAAGTAAACAAACCCCGCTTTGGAGCTATTTATAATGTATTCTTTATGCTTAAGGCCGCACCACTGGTATATCTCTAAATTCGAGATCTGTCTCTGTCTCTGATTTATTTTATTTTGAAATTATTGCAGTTAAAAAACTCAAGGTTACCCCATATGATATTGAATACGTAAACAATTCTTAGCCGTTGTCCTTGTGACCTTTTCCCCGGTTGCATCAATAAACGGGCTTAAAAGTTAAAGGAAATAATGAATCGCTTGCAATAGAAGACAGTGTGATGGGGATTTTACGACAATTGACGCTGCTTACAAAATCGCAGACCCTGCTTACATACAGCATACAAATACATATTTGTATATGTATATAGTATGTACGTTTGTATGTATATATGTATGTACATATGCATGAACGATCGAGACCATAAAACATGCAGTGCAACAAAACAAATATGCAGTAGTTTTTGTTTTTCTTCAAAACAAGTAACTGAAATTTAGGTCAAGCGTATTGTTTACAAATAATCACGCGCATGTTTGTGTTTGTAAGACGCATATACACACACATACATACATATATATGGAAACACAACAAACAATCGCATAGAAAATTGGCGCTTACTGCTTTATAACGTCGACGCCGCTGCTAGCGTAAGCATTACAGCGCACATCGTCACATGTTCGACTGAACAAGAGAGCGCTCTCTTGTGCTCGCGCGCTCATTCTGCGGTTTGCGTGTTGCGGCTGGCATGGTATGCTTTGGCATGGCAACTTAAAAAGCTTTCTATTACGACATTTGTTCGCCAACTCTATAACGTTCACATACACATGCACTCATACATATAAGCACTCTGCCGCATTAGACAATTTTGTTGTATAGAGTAGGTCAAGGACAGTTTTGTGAAAACTGGGACAACATGCGCGTTGTTGTTGCCGTCGTCGATTGAAACTCATGCTCTCTCTTTTTTTTCTGTCGTAAACTCTCACTCTCTTTTGCTGCTTGTTTGACGAAATAACTTATATTATTGTTTGTGAGCGCGCAATATAATTTCTCTTATTATTTCGTTATTTGACAAAACTACTTCATATTTAATATTTGATATTTAAATATGTATTTATTCCCAGCCAACCGACACACAAAACAGTGCAATTCTAAAATGTTAACACTAAAAGAATTGACTCATCTCGGTTTACTCAAACTCTTTTATAGTTTAGCAATATAGTATTTGGTTGTCTGTAGTTCTATTGTCTTTAATGTAGAGGTAATAAAACAAAGAATAACAACATTTTTAAAACCTAAACTAAAGTCTCCATAAATAGAGATTTTAAGAAAATGTTCCAAAAAATATGTACATTAAACATGTTTAGCATTAATCATCCCTATAATCACCCTGTATACAAGATGGTTACTTTTTTAAACTATGGAGTAAAGTCTACATTTTTCTTGTTCTTTTTTTAGTCTGACAATAAAATCAATAAATGTCCCCGCTTGGGTTAAGTTAAAAGTTCCTTAGGGGTGGCCTAACTAAAAACAACAAAAATACACAATATATATATACATGAATATATGTGATATATATGTATGTATATATATTACATCGTATAATATGAAAGGCTTGTACCAAAAAAAAGTTTTGCTATAACCATACAACAAAGGTAACTAATCTTATATAGTAGTATATTATAAAAATCGGTTGTTATTTTGCCAAGTGTTACAAATAAAAATATCTAATCCATACCGAAAACAAAATATGATTACTACCAACAATAGCATGTGGCCATGTGACTCATTCGGCAATAAAAAATTTCCTTAGCTTGTGGTTGACAAAAGGCAGACACTCAACAAAAGCCGCGCGACTGTGCAAGTCAAAATCAAAGCTGCCAACACCAAAAAGTGCCGCAAATTTAAAAGCGTTGCGCTTGGTGAGAAGAGAAACGACAGAGCTCAATGTTACTGCTATTGCTTGTGCTGACGAAAGCGTCAAGAGATTACGACAGAGCGTCAGCTTCAGCAGTATCAGCAGCAAAAACGGAAGGACGGAACGAGTGCGGCCACTATTGCAAATAGTAAAAATAAAAGCAACAAACCGTGCACAACGACAACGTCAACGACAACGACATGTACAAAGCAGCTCAGCGCGCTCTATACATGTTGCATTGATTGCACACATACAGGAACAAGTTTATATTTATATATCACGTGTACGCACACACAGACCTCGCGGAATCTAGGTCATGAGCGCAAGAGATGGCACTATGGACCATGTAGGCCAAAGTGCAAAAGAGATGGCAATACGACTAACTATAAACATATGCAACTTTAATAAAGCTTTTATTCATGTATGTGTGAGAATGAAACGCGAGAGCAAATGTGCTCCTGTGTGTGTTTGTGTACTTGTGTGTACTTTTGCTTTGAGGCAGTGTGGGCCTCAGCACGGCACACATTAGCACAACAACAACAAAAACATGAGCAATACCAGTTTTCATACTCTGATAGTGTGAGTAATGAGTATATTGGTTATGTGTAATTCGTTCGCCGTGCTGTCTGTTACGCGTCAACATGCCAAAAAACCATAAGCTTTGAATCTTTGCAAATATTATTTTTATATATTCTATTTGTTGTTATTTATATTTTTTTAAATTTCAGATATATATCAAGATCGGGGTGCTAGGGAATTGAAAACAAATGAATAAAAATCGGATGACAAGTAAGCTACCCTCAAAAAACTGAATTTTTAAGATTGAAACACCCAGCACTTCCTGCCCTTAGATATAAAACCGACTGCAACATAACAGATTATGGCATTCTGGAATCTTGATATCTTTATTTTTTATTTAGTTTTTCATAAGACTAACGATTGGAAAATTACCACTTTGGATCTTTAAGTAATTTTATCTTTGTCCAACCACTTGACTTAGAAAAATACATTACCTGAAAAAAAAACCCATATTTAAAAATCCGACATCAGAATAAGCGATAGATCCTCGAGGAACGAACATTAAAAGAAAACTTCCAACCTAGTTAATAAACACAAGCTCTAATTCTGTCGAAGACAAAGTTAAAAAATACTATCCGGACTATCCGGACTATCGCCCGGACCCTCCCCAAATTTGATGACCTAATAAAGTTTTGCAGTACATATTGTATGTATCGGGTTGTAATTGATTTCCTAACCTCCCTAACTAAGTTAGGGTTAATGGTTAAGGATGTAAAAGAAATGAGCGAAAGTATAAAGTAAAGTATAAGTAAAAAGTAAAGTTAAACTTGGGAAATGTTTCGGTTAGTTTCTTTTCAAATCAATTTCTAGAGAGCTTTTTGGTTTAGGTTTTTTAGGACAAGTTATTGTAACAGATCTTAGTTTGACCAGTGCTTGACCACAAATTAGTTTTAGCAAGTGTTATCTAAATCGTGGTCCAATCCTAAATGTATATCGTGATGGTTAGGGTGCTTGATGCCCAGCGTAAGGGCTAAAAATCGACATCGTTATATTTGTTTTCCTTTACACATTCTTAGAAAATGTAGCCTAGAAATTATAAAATATTGCATGCGATAACCAGGTTTAAAATAACTTTTAATTATCAGCATCACAATTTGTGCATTAATTTTATCATATTTTCATAGAATGTTTATTCAACATCTACACTCTTGGTAAAAATTGGGTGTAAAAGACTGGTGACTTGGTGACTGGTGACGTAACTATAAATGTGCATCAACACCGTGCTTGGAGGAGCTATTATGATAAGCGGCAGTGGGTTACGCCCTGTTGCAACCTTTTCACTTATTCAAATAGATGTAGACTCAATTTAAATAGACTTGATAAAAATGGGTCTTAAGTCATTGCTGTAATTAGCCAAGTTGTTACTCTTAGCACACGAAAGGTATCGAGAACCATTCCAAGTACTCAAATGTATAATACCCTGTCAAGCTTTAGCTAGCTATATATAAATAAATGAATTTTGAATTGAAAATTATTACTTACCTTCTAGTTTCATGCCCACTTCCAGACACTTTTGGAATCGACAATATGGACACCGTTTGCGCTGCGTCTTATCAATGTGGCAGGAGCGCTCCGCCACGCAAGTGTAGACCTTTTTGTTTTGAACGGTACGCTTAAAAAAACCTTTACAGGATTCGCAGGTGAGCAGACCGTAATGATAGCCGCTGACTTTATCTCCGCAAACGGGGCACAGTTCCTCGAACAGATGCTTAAAATCTATGGCTTCACCGCCGCCGGAACTGGCGGAGGTGCCGCCATGTTGACCACCAGCACCAGCAGCCGTTCCAGCAACGCCTGCGACAGCATTACCGCCTGCATTGCCGGAGATGTGAGCTGCTGCCACAGACGAGTTGCCACCGGAGCCAGGTGGCAGCAACATGTAGCCATTACCTGATGAGCTGCTGCCACTGTTTAGGAGCTGGGTGGAGTTGCCAGCTGTTGTGTTGCCGGCTCCACTTGCGCTTTGTTGCGAATGAGATGAGTTCGTTTCCTGATAGCCTGTCGGAAATATGTACTGTGAATCGAAATTGTATATATACGAATATGAGGAAGCATTGAATTGGTTCGCATTGTTGTTGGCAATATTCTGTTGTTGCTGTGGGTAATGTTGTTGTTGAGGGTTATGTGTATGATGTTGTTGCTGTTGTTGTTGCTGTTGCTGCTGCTGTTGCTGTTGATGATTGCCCAATTGCAGCGTATAGGCGCTGTAATCGTTATCGGAATTGCTTAACGCACTTGTATCGTTATCGTTGTTGTTGTTGTTATTGTTATTGTTATTGTTATTGCTGCTGCTGTTGTTGTTGTTGTTGTTGTTGTTGTTGTTAGCGTTAGTGTTGCTGTGCGCTGGACTAGCAGGCTGCTGTTGCTCGAGCTGCATGCTAAACGGCGACAAATTCAGCGACGATATAAACTGTACAGTCGCCTGTTGTTGATCCATTTCTAATAACATTTCATGAATTTCTTTTTCAGGATTTTGCGATGTCTTTGATAATTGTTTTATATTTCTGTGGTTTTTCTTGTTTATACTTTGGACGGTCAAATAATAAAAGGTATTCCTTTTCTTTAGATGTTATATTTTCACATCACTTTATTTGCATTCAAATGTAGATTGTTTATATTGATATTTTTGCACATTGTTATTTTTGTTGTCAGCTTGCATTTTACACTAAACTGTTGAATTTTTTTTTAATTATAAACATTATTATTTCAGCAATTGAAATATGTGGAATAGATTTTTTTTTCTTTTTTTTTTATTATATTATGATTTATAAATTTTTAATCCTTTGTAAATATTACTTTAAAATCTGTATTTTTTAAGTTAAATATATATAAATATATATAGCTCTTTAATATATTTAATAATCGTGATTTTGCATTTTTGTTTATCGATTTCATGGCATTTGTACGAGATTTACAAATTATTTTGCATTATTTATATTAATTTAATACTTAATAAAACATTTCTTTTTAAATAACAATTTAAAGTAAAATAAAATTTGGTTTTCACGTGTGTGTGTTTGCAGGTATTTTAAGTTTGCTGAGATTTTTACTATTTTTATTTTTTTTTTATAAATAATTGTATTATTTGTCAGGTTAGAAGGTATTGAAACATATTTGTATACTTTGTATATATGTGCACTTAACTTTATACTTGTTTGTGTGAGTTGTAACAGATTTAAACTGGTTTTATTATTTTTTTTTTTTTGTATTATTATTTTCCTTTAAGGCGTTGCAAACACTGTGTTGAGAATTTGTTTTAGAATTGGTCACATTTCATTCATATATATATATATATACATATAACAATTTTATATATATATACATATTTAACTAATTGCAATTTAAGGCAACAAAAATGTTGCATTGCTCTCCTACTCTCTTAGGGAGAAGACAAGACACACCAGAGCAGAGAGAACATAATCCTTGGGCTGTTCCTGCTGTGGGTGAAAATTGCCATAAAAAAAGTAAAAGATGCAAATGCAATATTTTGTTTTTGTTTTGCAATTGTATTGATCAATTAATTGCTGGGTTGTTCAATTGTTATGTTGTCTTATTATTTGGTGATCTTTACACATACGCGAATAAACACATTTATTGGTTAACACATTTGATGTTGCGCCTAAGCATTGAATATTATATATGTTTATGTATAAATAAATTATAATATTTGTATTTAGATTAATTTGCTATGCGAAAAACACGACCAACATCAACCACGTATCTCGATTGACTAAATCCAAGCAAATGGCGAGGATACCCGCCATACACTAAAGCGTCGCTGTCGCCGCTGCTTCTACGTCGACGGCGGCAGCGACTGCGAAGCTACCGCTAGCAGCGCTTTACTCTCGCTCTCAGCAGCAACATTGCAATATTACGTATGCGACACTTGTGTATGTTTACATGTGTGCTTGTGTGTGAGTGGGAGCCAGTTTCACTTTCAATGCGCTCGCCGTCTCGTTTTTGTACGAGCTTTTTTGTTTTGCTTTGCTCGGCGTGACTTAATGGCCTGCTTTTTATGCCTCTAGTCTTTGCTGTTAATACTACTGCACTAAAATTATGACTGCGCTGAAAGCGAAAGTGAAACTTTTGTGCCTAACTTTTGGACCACTGTACACGACGCGACGACTCATTCTTTCGAATATAATACCGTTAAAGCTTCCAATCTTATGAAAGCGCAAAGCTTTGCTTAGCTATTGCAATTGCTATCAGATAATTGGTGCTCAATATGATTTTGTGATTTTTGTGAGTATTGGTCTAGATCAAGTAACTCAATTTTTACCGCTCACACTGCTTAGAACTTGGCGGCAAACTCTTTCAGTGTTCATTTTTTTAATTGCTGTGTGGACTCATTTATTTGTGGGTTTCTCTCTGTTTTTGCCTGGTTTGCCTGTTTGACACTGTTTTCTATTTAAAATTTTGCTCCTAGTTGTATTCTCTGATATTCAAGGTGGGCGGGTATATTCATTTTGTACAATGTACGCTATAAATGTTTGATATGAAACAATTGTTTTAAGATCATGTGCTGAAAAGAGTAGGGGGTGGCTCAAATTTTTTAATGCAGATCTTTCAGAAATGCCACCAGATATCTGCCCGCCAAAAATGGATGTGTTTTATCGATTTGAGCTGAGAACCTTATTGAATTCTTACCGCTTAAAATATTTATCACGATTAAGTGGACTTGATTCACAAAAGTAGGATCGTAATATCGCATCTTAAAGAGGTAAAATTTATGCGAAAGCTATAAAATAAGTCTTACGATAGTTAAAAATAAAACATCGAGCTAATCCATAATAATTAAATGATATTTGTAAAATATACAAACTTTTACAAGTACATAATTAAATCTTAATAGCCGCGTGATAATGTAAAGTACATATTGAATTACTGGTATAAAAAATGGTTTCCATCTGTACCACCCAAAAATAATGTATCTTTAATTTAATTTAATGGTTTTAAAACATTTTACTAGCAATATGGTGAAATTGTACACGGATCAATGTGTGTATAAAGGTTCTTGTAAGTTATCCCTCGACATTAAATCTATTTACCCTTAGTTTAAAATTACTATATTTTTAAAGATACTGATAAAACCCGGCTTTCTGTATGTTAATTATTAAAGAATGGGAACAACATTAATTATACCTATTTTGTGGGTTAAGAGACTGAAAACATGAACCCCAATTGGTAAAAAGTAAATTCGCTTTCTATTGCCAACCTTAAGAACCTTACCAGCACGGTAATAAATAAACTTTTACAGTTTTCATAGGCGAACACAAAGACGAAATAATTACAATTTTTCTAACTAAATTCTTTCTATCTGGGAACGCTTTTTCTAACTTTTGTTGACTTGAATTCAGTCGATGCCATATATTTGAAGTCAAATCAATGTTAATCCAACTGCTTAAGCTTAAATTCTTTGTCTGATCACGAAAAGAAACTAGCTTTGCTACTACTATTTTGTTTTGTTTTGACCACATACATATGTATATACCAAAAATGTATTAGTTCCTTGTTCGAGTATCTATTTAACATTCCCAAACAAATTTCAAATGGGGCAGGTCACTTATTTGACAGCGAACGCACATCGTCATCATAAACATCATTAAAATAGCGCTGTGTAATTATATACAGAAGACAAAAAAAGTCTCTATTTAAGTTAGCTCGACTTGAAAATACCCTGAGTTCTTGTTTTATTACGTCAAACTCAACTTAAGGCGCGCCTTGTATATATGGAACCTATAATGCTTTTCAGAAATATCTTTAAATATGAAAGTATGTCTTTGTGAAAAATTCCTTCCTAACCAGAAGTTTAATTTGTTATGTACATTTGCACAAAACCATAATACCCCTTACGCATGCATGCCTATAGGATATAAGTACCACAAAGCCAAAGACATGCATAGCAACAACAGCAGTCCACCACACATGCATACATGGAACCAGCAGCTAAATTTAGACAGCACAAAATGTTTTTTTGCGTAAGTATGTATGTACGCACAAACACAGACTTACAGGAAAATATGTTTGGATACAAATACATACGTACATATGTATGTAGGTACATGTACATATGTATATACAAACTTGCGCATACTTCGTGCTTTTAACAACAACCAGCAGCAGCAGCAGCAACAAATGGCAACATCAGACCCAAAAACTTAAAAAAAAATAACAGCCAAAACACAAAAAACTCGTCTTAACCTGAAATGAAACCTTGTAACATTTTCCCCAGCTTGGCGACGCCACTGCTGGGCTGCTTCTCAAGCTTAATTGCCGTGCCGTGTTGGTTTATACACGATGGAAGGTAACAAAAAGGGGGAAACTTTAAAGTACATACAGTATGTATAGACGCAAAAGTGCAGCGAATGAAAATGGCAGCAAAAGAAACACAGACATACAACAACAGCAGTAGCAGCAGAGACCATCAAATTGCTTGCTGGTTTGTTGTCTCTCTCAACGTTGATCACTTTTGCTTTCAATATGAAATAATCGACAGCAGTAGTTGAAGCAGCTGAGCGCCGAATCGAATGAGAACACACAAACAAGTTTTCGCCTACATACTTTGTCGTCACCCTGTCGGAAATAGAGCGCAGCGAGAGGCAAAAAAAAAGAGCGCGCCAAATATTCTCTCTCGCGCTGCCGCAGTCACTCGGCTACCTCAATATTGCCGCCTCTGTGCGCTTTTTGGGGCCCGATGCTTGCCTGACATCATTGAATAATGTAAAAAGTGAAAGTGTAGCGTTGTTTGAGTATGTCGTCGCCGTCGCTGCTATCGCTCGCTGCCTCAGCTGACCTACATTTTTCTTGTATATATGTATGTACAAATACATGTATACATATATATTCAGGTCTATGTTAAAGAGATAAATTTCGATTTCATTTAATTACGTGTTGCGTTTTAATGCCTAAGGCTACACACAAACACACTCATACATTTGTACATTGTTTGTCGTTTTGTAAGACGTCTTAGTCGCTCGGGTAATTTACCATACTATCCAGACTATTTAAGACATAATATATTCATATAAAGGTATAGAAGAGGTAATAGTTATTTATTTTATTTAGTTAACTGTGGTAAATTTCAATGTTACCATTACCATAATAATATTATTAGTTATTTGAAAGTTCTTTGATAACAAAATCTTATGATTAACCAAAACCATTGGTTTTATTATACAAATGTATGTCAAGGAGAAAGGTTACAAATGACTGTAAGAACACAGAATAGACAGGTGATGCCCGATATGCGATGCGTTTTAAGACGCAACTAACTTTAATAAAAAAAAAGATATTTCATAAAAATGTTCGACCTAGTCAATAATGTCAAATTACATAACTATGGAGTAAAAAACGTTAACAATGATAGCCGGGTTTTAAACCAAACCAAAATAATGATTGGTTTAAGGATTTAAAAACAGTCCCTCTCTTAATGCTTCCTCCTTATAAATATACACCAAATAACTTGTACATACTTTTGCGTTAATAAAATTCTTTTATAACTTTGTTTTTGTTTTAAAACGGCATGAAATTTCATATATTTATTTGGTAGGGGTAGGTTTGCAAATCGATTAAATGTAATGATCTAATATTTAATATTTATTATATGCTCTCTATCATAATAATACTTTCAGAGATTAGTTAAATTTCACTTTATTCCTGGTCTCTTCGATTATAGATGAATAAAATTGTATTAATTTTTCTAGTAGTCCAAATTTTCATTAGGATAATATATGTATATAACATAATAAGATGACACAACATGAGCAGCGGCGGCTGCGCAAACACAAAAAGCAAATCAAAAACGAACGCAATGCACAGCACGGACTAAGATTAAAAAGGCAACAAATCAAAAGCTTCAGAAGAAACGGCGCTGCTACGTCGTCGACGCTGACTCGACGCTTTTGTTTGTAAACGTAAACGCTGCACAGAATATATTTTTTCAAAAAACCTTGACACACTTATTGCGCTCGTCGCACACATATACATTCATACATACATAGATAAACATGTATATACTAGAAACATACACACACACACACACACACACTGAGAGATACTCGCTCAGGGACGGTTTTGACCGCAATTCGCCGTCGTTGCTGCTGTAGGGAGGTCAGTTTAGCAAGTTTGTTAGTGTGCGTGTGTGCGTTTACAACTAACTACCCTGTAGTTTTGTTTAGACCTAAAGAATACGTGAATCTGCATTGAGTGTGGCAATTGGACATGCGTAAAGCGTTGAACGTTGAAGCCCCTCAACTATAGCTGAGACAAAAAATGAGCAAGTAAGAGTAATGTTGCCCTAGGACATGATTCAATTTCTAAGTTGGTTAATAATAAAATAAATAAAAAAAAATATAATCCCGTTTTGTTTTAACTTATACAGTTTTAAAATGTATATTAATTATGTGATGAGACAAAGGAGCAACCACCACATCTAACTACATTAAGTATATATAAACATATATTCTTCATAAGCAACGCGAAATTATTCGGTTATCTGTAGTCCAGTCCTTTGCTGTTTTAACCTGAAATTTTGGCCAGGGTCTTCGTTTTGTTAACATCGGTCAGATGAGATCAACATATCATATAAAAACGTATTGAATTTTATATAAATAATTAAACCATTCATTAGGCCAAAGTAAGTTGTATTAAACTGTCGATTTGGTTGTTATTTAAATATATAAATTAATATTAAATTTAGCTATTGATCTGCAGTCTTGCGATTTGAAATTGTTTATCTTTGAAATTGATATCTTGCAAAAATCTGACCAGAATTGTGAGCGAAGATCGCAGCGATTTAAGCTACCGCAGCTCAGGAGTTTCCCGAAAAACCCAAAAATAATTTAAATTAAGGGTTCAGGTTAATAAATAAAGCTATTTCCAGGAGATGTACAAAAAAACAACTCAAAAAAAAATGGTTGGTTATTGTTTGTTACAGTATATATTTCAGAAAAATTGTGATTTTTTTGGAAATAAAAACACAAAAACACCCGAATATTTTATTTAACATTTGATCAAGAAATTTTTTAATTTGTAAGTTTGCTCAATTGCCCTTTACAACATATTTGTATTTTTAGTACTTATATATAGTTTTACTTGTGATTATATTTTAAACAGTTTTCCTTTTTCTCTCGTTTTTTTTTGCTTTTTTCATTCTCTTGCCGTTTATTATATATATAATTTATATATCATAATTTTGTTCAGGGCTACACTTTATAATTATTGCATGTATTTTGTTTTGTTTTGCTATTCGATTTAATAAAAAAAAAAAGAAACTAAAAAAAAGGCCGCACAAAAGCAACAGCACTCATTTAAACGAACGACGCTCGCGTCAGCAGAGACAACGGTCGACGCAGACCAGCTATTGACGCTGTCGTTGCAGTTGACGAAGCGCAAAAGTGGGTCATGAGGCCACAAAAACAATTGCATCAGCAGCAGCGACGTTGGCGTTGGCGGTATGGCTGTTTGCAATGGGAGATAAAGGGGGTAGAGCCAGCGACAGCGCTGCCAGCTGCTTACAATGCACTGCAAGCTTTAGTTGCGTGCTGGGCAAGCAGACAGTTTTGGGCTAGCTTAGCTTAGGGGTTGGTGGGCGTTAAATTGAATAGTCTACTGTACTCATACTAAAATAATTGACGAGATATAACTAGGTAGAGATGATTGTGTTGTTTATTGAACGTGTTTAATTGTTTCAAATACCACAATATCAATGAATTGCAATTATATTTTTGTCTTTGTCCTTACTATCGATGACTGTTTTCACAAACGAAAACGTTTTTAAGTTAAGCTATAACTGATAATTGATTTAATGTGTAATGTTTGACAAAAAATACGAATGTTTTAACAAAGCCAAAGCTAAACTGTCCAGAACAATAAAGCTTGGCAACAACACAACTTTCGATATTAGAAATCAGTCTATTTAATGTAAATTGTTATTATTAATTTTTCAATAGGTGGCCTATGCCAATCTCTATTTCACCTGATTAAATTAAGTGACAAACAGACATACATACATATTATATGTACATACATGTAGATATATGGATAAAGCGATTTGGTTGTTTACATTGATCAATTAGAAACAAAATAAAATATATTGTATCCACATTATACTTAATAAATATATGAAAATTAAGTATTTATTTTATATACATGTATATAAATACGTATATATGTTTGACTGAATATGGTTACAACGTATGAGTAAAAATAAGAAAAACAAATAAATACGACAAATAAAGACGCTGATGTCGCTGTCGGCGTTTTCAGTAAATGTTGTTGTTGTGACCTCGTTTTTAGCTATGGTGGCCCACTAACCTACTTTTAGAAAGAAAAAAAAATTGAAGCTTTTTATGTACACATACTCGCATGCACGAACATATGTACATACATACAACACACAATACAAAAATTTATGCATGTGTATGAGTATATTGCTCACCGCTTTTTTTTTTTTTTTGATTTGATTAAAATTATGTAAACAAAGTGGAAATATGCAACAACGCAATCGACACAGAAACTTAATAATGAAAATGAAATAAAAAAAAGCTTTAGTGTCGCTCTATCTTTTTCACTCTCTCGTTTTGCGAGTGTCTGTTTGTATTTGTGTTTGTGTTCAAAAGTTGCGTAGCACACTGTGTGAAGCAAAGTGAGAGTGTACCAGCGCAGAAAGCTTTCAATACCCTGTACTGGTTTAAATTGTAAAAAAGCCCTGTTTTTAAAGTTAAGATGGGTCGGAAATTTGACTGCTGTTGTATTGATTTTTTTGTAAGGAATAGAATTTGTTTTTATAAAAACAACAGCTAGAAACCAATTGCGAAATTCTCTAATGATAGTGTAAAAACGGGTTTAAGCAGTCTGATATTAAAAATTGACTACAGGATTATATTTTTCCTTTTATTGTATTTTTCACAAAATTTGGTTAATTTAGCTCAGTTTGTATTACACTAGCAAGAGATAAGTTCCAAAGTGTAAATATCTTCTTACATATTAATAGAGCTATTTTGTGCTTACATTTATTATAAAATGTAGAGTAATAATATAATTTTAAATTATTTGTTTAGAATTGTCACAACTTTATTAGGCGCAAACATCGATTTTTTGCTTTTTTTAGCATGCTATCCCAGATTTTCGATTTTCCTTTATGTAAAAAAAAACTGACAAAATCAAAACTTATCTTTCTTGGCAGATAAAATTGATTTTTCTTACATTCAAAATGTATTTTTGAAAGGAAAGAAATAATATTTTTTTTTTGAAAAAATATATTCGTATTTGAGTTTTCGTAATCGTAATTCCGTAATTTAAACACGATCATCATCAATGCAATTTGTCTGAACAATTAACATTCTTGTATTTCATCACTAAGTGAACAACTAAGGGAAACACATATATTCAGAAAAAAGTGCACGGTCTTATCATAGTCCAATCCAAAAATATATTAAAGTGGCGACCAGTAGAATATTAAAAAAAATTTGTTTTATGAAAATAACGGATTTTTAAATTCAAGAGCTTTTTTTTAAGTGTCAATATAAGTTCTATATTAATTAGAACTAATTTGTTCTACCTTAAAATCATAAAAAACTAAATACCAGTAAGTGAATGGATTTTAGGTTTAAAACTATTTTGAAAACTATTTTTATCCTTGATACATTTCGGTTTTGTGCAATGTTCACCATGTTGTCTGTTCGTCGGGAAAAACGCTACATTTAGGACACCGTAAGAGTCAGAGACTTAAAGCTTAAATGTTGTTTCATTAAGTTTGGACAACTTGAATTGATATAACTAAAAAGATACAATTCCACTTATTTAGTACATCCCTACAGAAAAAGCTATCAAATTTAAAGTGGATGACATCCCCTTAAAAACTGAATTTAGAGGTCATATTTAATAAAAGATTGTTAAGACATAACCCAATTATCTGCAGCCCAATCTATAAAATAGATGGTCCCAAATCTTTCACAGTTATGTATAGATAAACTAGGTGACCCGAAAAAAATGTTTTATTTCTACTATAGAAATAAGTTAAAGAAAAATATTAAACAATAATAATGGCCGAAAGCTGTGAAGGGGAGTGAGAGAAACAGCAGACCGTCATCGTTCTTATCCTTACGGCGGGAAGTGACTCTGGCAAACGCCTAAGAGGATAACCTAACAAGTGATTATTGATAACTGATCAAGCGGGATAAAAATGATTAATTTATTAAAACAACTATTACAAATTTTCGGTTGGTGATAAAAAAAAAAAATACCCGATTCTCAGACCTACTGAATATGCATATAATTTAATATAATTTCATAAGAATCTGTGCATCCGTTTCGGAGTAGTATGGTTATTAATACTGTGACAAGAGAAGCTTATATACGTGTACATATTATTTTTAATTAATTGAAATTAGATGCCAGGACGACCACTGTTGCCCGCCTTTTAAAGTTAGAATTGCCCGTGTCACACGAAGTTTTTTTTGGGCTAGAGCTACAAAATTTGGTGGGAAATAACAAATGCGATGCGTACACCTTCTTATCAAGCACCCATTGCCTCAAAGTTTTTTCTTGTCTTAAGCTCGTAGAAATACTATCCTATGTACATCGTATTCATCTTATGTACCTCATCTTTAGTTAAACAAAGGGGTATCGAAATTAGTGCAATGGATAAATGCTTGGTGTCTCTGTTATTGAGCTTACTTTCGACTCGCTCTTAACTCAAATCAAGCGAGCTGTCAAAATCAAGCTCACCTTATCCTTAACATCATGGTGTCATAAAAGTTCAATCACAATTGAGTTTCCATAATAACACTAGGTTTTGAATATTAAAAACTGAAGAATCGTTGCTTCCATAAAAAAAAGCTCTCTATTCAACTTTTTCAACATAATAATGGAAAAATGTTGAAAAGTTATTCAAAAATTGATCTAAATATATTTTTGTGGACTGGTAGTTTGGTTTTTATGGTCCGAAAATGTTGCTGTATGTATAATTCATCATTTTAAAAATTCGCACAAACGCAATATTATTATTTTTTTTTCAAAAATATTTCTTATAGCTTAAATTGATTTGTTGAAATTTTCGCTTTAAATACTGCAAATTGTATAACATTTTCAAGAACCGTTGCGAAAAAAACCCAAGTTACAGTAAGAGTTTGCAAATCTATAACCACGTGGAAGGAAAGCAACATAGAGTACATATGTACATATAAGTTCCAAGGTCTGACCTTGATCCAAAAAACAGTAAGCAACGCCAGCAAGTAAGTCAAGGACATGTACAGTCTCAATCGGTGCGGTGCCAGTGCATGTCTCAGCATAGAGCCGTGCAATCAATTCATAATACTTTAGAGAACATAAGCAAAAGCTAGCACTACCTCCTACAATGTCACGCCCCAATTTGCGTCGTTGGTGACCTTGTTGGCTATTAGTAAAGTGCAGCAACAAGCGGCTGACTTTGACCCATTTAAATCCTTTGAGGTAAGCACTAGACACAAAGCGGTATGCGAACACCGCAGCTAGCGACGTCGCCTCGCCTCACGTCGCGTCGCGTCGCAAACATTGCAATTATCTATGTCAATGTCAACCGGCGTTGCAGTGGGCGGCAACGCGGCGTTAAATTAACTGAGGCAGAACATAAAGTTCGAGAGCGAAGACAGAAAAAGAGACGGACGAAGCTAAAGAGAAAAAGTGATGGAAAGACAAAAAAAAAAGAGAGAGCGCAGCACAAGCCCGACAAACGTTTGATGCGACTGACGGGTTTCGCTCGCCGCAAACACATAAACCTAACCAAATATGACCGTCAATGTCTATGTGCTTGTGCGCTTGTGTGTGCGCTTAAATCCTTGTGCCCAATCTCTAATGCATACTACAGTAGAGCACAAAGATGTAACAAGTAAAAACGTTGCAATTGTTCTTAACCGACTGCAAAATACTCTGGTCCCACTCAAAAAAAAACTGTCGTTAAAATAGTCTACTTACGAAGAGTGCCAATTTTTAAGAAACATATTTAGATAGATTTAAAGGACTGGACGGAATGCCGTTATGACTAAACTTGGTAAATCTAGCTGTAAGGTCTTAAGAAAATTGATTTTATGCAAGTTTAGGGCATCAAATTAAAAAACGTTTACACTCACCAGTTGACTTTCAACCTTTGTTTGACAAGGACAAATACAGCCACAGTAACAGAGTTTTATTCTTATAAAAGGTTATGCACATGAAAGGCAGCTTTCTAGCTGGCATAACAAGGGATCTATCCTAACCTTCACACCGACATCTTTTATTTCGCGAAGAAACAGACAAACATGGTAGATCGACTCAGCTAATCTGTTCCTTAATTAGTTTTGGTAAACCTAAAAGGGTGAGGACAAAAACTAAATTTCTATAGATTGTTTTTTTTTTCTTTTTTTGCTTTTCACAAATTACTGATGCTTTTTACAAAGCATGTTAGCAGGGAAGCCACATTGTAAATTGAAAACAATTTGAAAACCTTGTAGATGAGGTAAAAAAAAACAAAAAGAAAACTTGTAATGCGTTTTACACATTTTAAGACTGATGCTAAGGATTAAGAAAATATAAATATCCTCGAATTTGTAGTTTTCTCCAATACATTCACGTACTAAAAGCACATATGCACACCCAACATACAACATACATATGTACTTTCCTACTGATGTATTTATTCTAGCAGCGAAGGTCACTTAAGTGGGCAACAACACGCATGACATTGATAAATGTCAGCTACAAAACAGAACAACAAAAACTGCATATAAAAAACAACATTAGTCGTGCCAAGTGCGTGCGCATGCTGTCGCAATAGCAACATTAGACAAGCCGACTGAAATATACTTTTCCATTTAATTTTTTTGTTTAAGCCAATTGCATTTTGGTATTTAATTCGAAATTGTCAACGAATTTATATGATTCCTATTATACATTAGTTAAGCACAAAAAGTATGAAAAAAAAATTGTGTGTTTCCAATTACTATTACCTTATATACAGAAATGCTTGAAATAATATAATCATGGATAATGCATTCACTTTAATGGCAAAATGCATCTTCAATCTATAGTTCATAAAACAGGAAACGCATCTAAGTTTTGTTTATGCAAACATTAAAACAAGTCGAATAATTTCTTAACCGAATTTATTTTCTTACTGTTAGAGAGGTTAAATAAAAAGATAGCAAGACGCTACCAAAATATTGGAGAGGTTCTTATTTGCCCAATATTTATAATATATTTTGGACGTGTTGTATTCTGAAAATGGTATATTTTAAATTTCAATATGATGCACAGATTTGGCGGTGAGTTTGAGTTACTGTAACACCTTGTAATTTTCAAAAAATATTTTTAAAATATTTCTATCGTGTGAGAAACCTTATCTGTATACTTCAAACAGTGTTTTAATCCAACTTGTGGAGTAAACTCATATTATTTGTTTTATTTGTTCTGATTGTATCCGTTTCCTGGTTTAATAAACATAATTTCTTCAAATGTTAATGGTGAAAGATGAAACTTTTTTAATAGGGTAAACAGAAAATCACAGAACACATAACCACAGCACACAAAAAAATAAAAAAGATTTGAAATACATATTGAAAAATGCCTTATATCGAAATATCTACCTAATCTTAATGCAATAACAGATTTGTTGCATATAGTTTATATGAAAAAAGCTAAAAGTCCTTAAGTTAATTTTCGAAATTGTATACCTATAAACCGACTGAACAACCAATATATTATAACATACGGAAATAATAAAGTAGCGAAGATATAGAGAAACAGCTCTGAGAATATTTATAAACAAATTTCCAAAGTAGATTTAATTAAAAATTAAAAAAAAATGTTTGCGATTGCCAATAAAAATTAATAACTGCATCAAAATATTTTCAAGAAAGTAATTTTAGTTACCATTAAATTTTGTTTGTTTGTAGGGTTTCGATTAATATTGCTTGTATGGTATTTTGTTTTAGTTAGTTAAAAACAAAAGTCGGATTGTAAAAGAGTAAAAAAAATTTTTTTATACCCGTGTTGTATTTTTATTTATTGTGGTTATTTTAAGTTTATTTATTTCATTGATTTCATACTGTTTTTATTTAATACCGAAGTATTAAAATGTTACACCATTCAAAATAATATTGATTTTTAATAGAATATTGCCAACAACTCAACACTTGCGCTTACAAAAAACTTATCAAGTTCGATTAATATATAATACTTACCCCCTTGATCATCAATCTCCAAACCAAATTCATCATCCGACGACGACTCATCTTCTGAGCTGAGATTGGAGCTACTAAAATTGCCTGGCTGTTGCTGAAGATCTTGCTGTTGTCGTTTAGTAATTTGCTGCTGTTCTTTTGTACTTGTGGTATTTTGAATTTTATGGGTTGCTGCTGCACTAGCGGCTTGCTCTTCGATGGTTTGCGTCGATCTACGTTTCGAAGTGCTAGTTGTCGCTGGTGTTGCTTCTGTGAAAGTTGTTGTATCAGCCAAACTATTGCTTCCAACAATTAACACATTCTTTTGACCAGTCCTTGGTGCCACCTCGAAGTCCAGTAGCTGTACTGTTGGGGAACTGGAGTAACTGGAAGTGCTTACAACCGGTGTTGTTCCCTTTCCGTTTTCTAATGGCTTAAGTTGGTGATACTCGACAAAGCTCGTCTTTTGTAGCATCACTGGATCATTGCTGGAAAACATTTCAGTGTTGACCATTGGCGGATTGGTGTTTCGGTTGTTAAATAAGATATTGGTAAATGATGGCATAGTGACTGATTCTAATATAACTGGACCTCCTCCTTCACCGCTAGATGCTTTGGCATGGCTTTCATTGTTGTGGCTATTGCTAGTGATGTGTGGATTTGGACTAGCAAAAATACGCTCACACATTCCGCTTAGGGAGATGGTACCATCCAGTTGACTACCGTCGATGGAGTGCATTGAGCCAAAGTTATCAACAAGTGGGTTTAAACTTGGACTAGGCTGTGTGTCCTTTTGCAGGTGCGTATAGTTGGCAAACGGCAACATTTTTGGGCTGCCAGCGGCATGAACTCGATTCTTTTGATCATGTGGCAGTAGTTGATGATGTTGTTGCATGGGATGCTTATGGGTAATGCTGTCGCTATTGTTGTTGTAGTGGTTATCACTCGAATAACCAATTCTGCTGCTGCTTTCAGCTATCATAGGTACATTAACTGTATCCATAACTATGTGTTGCTTATTAACTTATTTCGTGTACTTTTTTTTTAAAGTGTTATGGTTGTTGTGATGTTCTTTCTTTTTTCGATGCAGATACTCAAATGTTATGTTCCATCTGAAAAACAAAAAAATTTATTAATTAAGTACATATGAATGCTCAAAATCGAAATTATAAAGCTTAAATTGTATATGCCAAAGTAAAAACGGACCCTAATTAGTCTGATTAGGATGAGAGGAGCATCTTAAGGGAATAGCGTCAGCTTTATTGTCAAAAAATATAGTAAACTTATGTTGAAGCTACGGTTATTCTTATGTGGTAGGGGGCGTGGCGTTCAACACATAGATGAAAATGCAGGGAATGTCATTAACTACATTAAAACTTAACTTGGTATATCTTTCCCATTAACAGTAAAAGATTTACATTTAATTTCCCTGATTTATTGCAGATCTTCGGGGGAAGTCAACAGGTATATTGCTTCCAAATTTGGCAAATTCGATTTGATTCAAGGGGAGCTTATCACAAGTTTAGTCACTCTTGCTTTCAGGTTTTAGAAAATATTTGGAAGTTTAGATTTTAAGTTACCGATTATATCGATTTCCCAGCCCCCAATCGCAGTAGCGCGTCATTCTGGACACTGAATCCTACGCACACATGGACTTAGATATTTGCAAATATCTTAAAATGTTTCTAGCTTTAAGCATTTTAAAATGTCGCGTTAAATCGATCGAAGGAACACCTTGACGGACAATGCACAAAAAGAATATATTCTTTTCCCTTGGTATCAGACTGTAAAAGTTTTGAACATAAAAGTCTTTTGCCCCTTTTTTTAAAGAGCTTAATACTGAACATAGAAAACGTACAAAAAGTAAAGATTTTTGTTTCAACTCGATTCATATACTAATGAATTAACTTAAAATTATTTTTCAAATTTCAACCCTTCCAAACAACTTTCAGATTTCAGATAAAAATCACAACATTTATCAGGTAGTTTTTCCAAGTTTTGATATATTAAGAGAAAAAGAAAGCTTTCGTCATATCTGTATTTAAACTTAAATTTACCGTATCTAAAGAACTTAGATTAAATTTATAACGACTGTCATCTATCGTTGCTAAACTATGCCTATGGTCAAAAGGGATTTAACTTTAAACCTGGGCGATCGGGCTTTAACAGTTCCTACGACAGAAGGAGTCCTGGGCTATAACACGTATAAACGTTTTGAACAAAATATATGTTACAGACAAAAAAAATCATCTTAAGCATAATAACATATGTTCATAAGGTTTTCTTTTTTTTTTTATAAACTTTAACAACTATTTTATTCTAAAATGAAACATATTTTAAAAATGTCTAATCTTCCAAACATAGTTTTGATTACTTTCTGGCCCATTAAATTTGATGTATTACTTTCACAAAAGCTCTCTCATTTGTATCTAAACTGTAGAATACATAAAAAGAGCTTTTTCCTAGCACCCAATAAGCTAGGCACAACAGACAATGATGTATGCAGTAAGTGCAAGAAACCAGGCGTCCAGAGGGTCCTATATTCGTTTCATTGCATTTTTCCCCACTGACAGTACAACGACAGTGCAAAAATATAATATTTATGACTTAAAGAAAATATAAATGTCATTAGCAAATGTTTTTCTAAAATGTCTTGTTATATTTGAAAATGCATCAAACAGAAAGCTTGCTGCAAAACAATGTATTTGACATTTTTTTTATTTCCAGTGCACAGGATGAAATAATGTATTATGGTATGTTTTTGAATTAAGCTTTTACCGAAAGATACAAGTTACAGAGGTTAAAGAAAATAAAGCTCACATAAAAATAATAAAACAAAAAAAGGGAGAGTTCAATTTTAATAGAAATATTTATTTTGTTTTTTCAGGTTAGCCCTTTATTAATGCCCAGAATATGTTTTTATAGCAAGAAACCGAATAGACACAAATTGTGGCAGAGAAACTCCTACACCTGGACCGCTGTCCAGGACTCAGGAAGCCAATATTTATTTGGGTATCTACAAAGTCAAGCGATTTAAGCTTGTTAAAAAAATGGAACTCATCGGTGTTTTGAGAAGTTACTGTAGATAAGGAGGTCACTAGACCTAGAAATTTCCAGCTTTGAACTTCAGACTTAGATAAGGAAACCCTGCTTACACGTTATAGCAAGGATAAAAGGTAGTTTTCGGATACAGCCTACATTATAATTACAATAATATTTGTTATAATAATGAACACTATTTGAGTTTTCGCTTCGTCATAAGAGTCCATGAATATAAGTGAAAGCGTTGCAGACGGACTTTCTAAAAAGCGGACCAAAAAATGTATATTGATGAAGGACAGTACTGGAGTGGTCAGGGATTGCGGCGTTTAAGGTTTGACAACATCGTTGGAAAGTGTCACCAGATATCTTCCGTAAAATTTGGAAACTCTAATTGCGTTTTATCTGTTTGTACACCGAACACAAAAACTTGTTATTAATTTCCAAATAAAGATTTACTCAAATATTGGCACTTTGTCATATACCAGGATATTGGCAATAAATTAAGTCTTAAAAAAAATAACTAACAAAACTAGTTGCAGGCAGATCCAATTATTATGCTAGCAATAATAGTCTTTTTGATGTGCCTTTTCAATTTGGGGACTATTACATTATATTATCCTGTTATCGTTGAAGCAACATAAAGCTTTCTAAAGAACTTTTTAAGGGTGGAATTTAATGTATTTCCTACGGATTTTTAAAGTTACAATTTTGGTAGAAGGGTAGCTGATGACATTCTCAAAAGATCTGCATCAAAACTTTGAAGCAACGCCCATCTTTTCCATTCGCCTTTTGAAATCGGCAAATTTAAAATCTGTTTTAGTTTTTAGGATAGGTTTCCCAAATTTGAAGGGAAGAAAACTTGTAACATTGCTTTAAACGACACACAAACCCCAGATACCCTGATACCTAGATTTACATCCTACACTCATTGCTTGCGATAAAGCTCAGGTCAGAGATGCCTAGTTACATAAGTTTTCTCAGAACTATTATGCCATTATGCTTTTTTCCTATTTTACGGGTTAAGGGTAAAAAACAGTAAAAGTGATGAAATAAAATGGGCGGAAAGTCGTTGATGATTCTGTCTTTAATTTTTGCGTTTAATTTTTTATATTCGTTTTCTTTTTACAACCATTTTTTTTTTATTTTTTATTTTTATCATATAATTTTTTTTTATTGTTCGAAAAATAAAAATAATTAGTTTGCATTGTATTCTTTCATATTTTTGTGAACTACGTTTTTATCCAGAGACTTTTTGATTTTGATTATTTTGGGTTTATAGTCTAGTCCAAAAATACTCGGTATTTTATTCTTTTGCTGGACAAACATTTCTAGTGCTTGCCATCTGATAAACAATATATAGCATTCACACGGAAATGGCTTAGAGGTCAAATATTGTAAGAGGCGTGGCAGGGAACAAAAAAATACATTAAAGACTTACTGTTCATGCTCAATAAAATAGCAACAGCTGCTCCGGCTGCTGCCTCTGATATTAACAGCGTTACTTTAGCGCATGCGCTGCTGTATCAACGGCGATCACGACAACGAAGAGACGCTACTCAGCTACTACAGCTACTCGTTGGCTGCTCGGTTTACTATGCTTTTAGGCTTATCGTGTTAAAAACCAGTTGGGACCGAAAGCAAAAGTGCTTTTATTTTTGTTTTTGTTTTCAGCCCGTTCGTCTGTTCTATTTGTTTGTACACTTCATACTTTTTTCGCACACAACAGAATAACTTGTGTGATTCATGCTGCCCCTAAAACCTTGTTTTCCCTACAAACAATACCAATGTAGTTTCCGCCTGCGCCAGCAGAGACTGCGAAGCCGACTTTGAAAGCTTTTGCAGCATTTCTTTTTTTTTCAAACTTTTTTTTCACTTTTATTATTATTATTGTTGTTGCTATTGCGTATGTGTTGTATGTTCTTATTATTTGCGTTGCGCCAATTCTGTTGCTAATTCGTTCTTTTTCTTTCGTATTCTGTTTCGCTTTACCTATTCGGTATTCGTTCCGTTCATGAAATTTCTTAGTGCATGGGGACCGTGCGGTTGGCATAGGTTTTTGCCGCTTCTTTTTGTGATAAAACAGCAAATTTATTACATGAATTCCCAACTAAATGAGAAAACGTTCTTGCACAAAAACAAGACATAGGGAATGACAAACACGCGCAACAATTGAAAAGCTCTTCCCACAAAACAGCAAACTGCAATTCCCTTTTACACAGCGATACACAACACACATGAACAATGTTTATTCACGCACACACACACACACATCTAAAAATCTTGTTGCTGCGGCTGGTTGACAGGGGGCGCTTGAATATTTTTGCTGCTTTTTAAACAGCTTTGCTTTAATTGTATGATACAACATAATATGTACCTTTGCACACATAGGGCATTTAATTATATTTATGTATAACGTCTATACACCATTATGGCACTTGCTGTCAAACACGAATTTGGTTTGTTCTTCAGTTTTCAGATAGCCTTTTTTGTCACTGTTATGAAATTGCGAATTGCGGAGCATTTTATTATAAAGTTCACTTCCGTTTCGACTCATGCCACACTGCTTAATATAAGTTTCTATGCATATTTGCGTATTTGTTTATCTCACTTTTTTTCGGAAAATCTGTGGACGGCACACAACACGCGAAAATTAGGTCTGTAGGCCAACACGAACGGGAACACAGTAAGAGTAGCAAAGTTGTTGGCGTAGGTAGAAGAAGAGGAAAGCACACACGCATACGCACACTCTCATAAACACAATCGCGTATACATATTGAGCAAGACGCGGGGGACGTGTAAATGGCAGTCAGCAGTAGCGACAGCGTCTAAATTATTCTTGGCCTTTAAACGCGCATTTGAAGAACAAGGACGGCAATCATATGGCAACTATCGTAGAAGCTTTCAGCTTTAATCAGTCTCACACCAAAGAAATTGTGTATATCGTTGTACAGCTTTTCCAAAGCGCCAGCTTTTGGAATTTAATAAAGCTAACGCAAGAGGGCGCCATCTATTAAATAAGCCCTAAGTTTGTGTAGTGCCGCATATGTATGTGTATTGTACAGCTTTTAGTTTTTAAGCAATATTATCAAAATTGGTTCGAAAGCTGCTCCTATCGCTCGGAAGTAGATCTGTATCTAAACATTAAATGCCACTCCCATACCTACCACGCCCAGTCACCCACCTTTTATATATATTTTGCACGTTAATGTATCACCAAACAGTACAAGCAAATGTCGCAATAAAGCCAAGCTTGTTAACAATAGACGCCGAGCATAAGGCAACCGCGATAGATGACACAAGACTGGACAAACTGACATGGCACTATGTCTTAAATGGATTAAGCACTTTTAACTTAAATAACAAAAAAAAAAGGCAAAGGAACAAATAATTATTTTGTTAATATATTTAGAAGAACTGAAAAATTCAAAATGTTTGGATCATCGAATTCCTTTCAACAAGAGCTCAACTTGCAAAAAAAAAATAAAAAATATATATATACATATATATATGCTCGTTTAACTTATCAATGCGATATTGTCTTTTCTTTAGACAAGGAGTATGTTTTTGTAAAGGTCAAAGTCATATTGTAGATAGATGTAGGATGCATTAAAGCAATGAGGTATTGTCGATCCTTTTTCTGTTTGACTTAATCGCAAATGACAACTGCAAGCAATTTTTGTTGTTCATTTGCTTTGTCCCTTTTTTTAATTATTTCCTTATATTATTTTCTTTGTGATATATTAAAACGATGTTACGTGTTTTACAGCCTAGCAAATACAATCGTAGTTGTGGTTTAATTCTTCGCCGGTAATTCTCGGCGTTGAGGATTATAATTTGTTTTTTCATTAAAATTATTAAGTTAACCACAGTCGTTGTTGCGGCTCGTCTCTTGATTCCAACACTTGTTTAAGCCTCGGTGCCGACTTCTGTCCTAGAGAAAGGACCAAAAGGTTGAAAGCTGACCGGAGCTGCTCACTCTCGGTAGACGGTACTAAAAGCAGCTACTTCCTAAGCTGTGAAATGTCTACCCGAAGCGGTTATGCTTATTGCGCCCGCTTCCTTTTGTTACTGCACCCGGTGTACAAGAGTTTAAAATTCATTTTAAAACTCATGCACATTCTCTTAGAGCAGATCTTTCAGATGCTCTCTTGAAGGGAGCCCACCTTCTTTAGGTCTTTTATATATGTTGTTTTGGTAAAGCGTTGTTTAACGTGAGCGGTGTACAGTCTAGCCTGTGAAGAGTGAAATTAACTTGCTTGCAGTTTTGTTCATTTACTTCTTACTTTAGGTGAGTCGGATAGACATAGTTAATAAATAAAAACAGTTTTCATGTGATGCAGTTATTTATTTTGATTTCTTAAACACCAAATCTGTCGTCAATGCCACCGATGCATACAGGAAATTGCGCTGAATTTGTGTACGTTTCTCAACAATCATTTTACCACATCGACCAGATATAAAGCGTGCTGCACTGATGCTTGAGTTGGGCTTCTAGAGTATGTGGAACACTAGCTTTGTTGCTGTGTTTGTGAACAGTTACAACTAAAGCAGTTTGTTAGTTTGCTGCTCATTTTTAAGGTAAGTACCTTTGGGTACTATGATAGAAGCGCTAAACAACAGACAGATAAGGCAAATTGTTATCGAACACAATTGTTATTTTAAAGGTTAATATATATTTTGGTCTCCTTAAATTTCTGTCACGCTTGTCTGTCAGTTTATTCTAGCATTTTCCGGACCACATTAAGGTGTTTCAAAATATTTCGCTTCCCTTTTGCGTCAGGGATCGAGGATTTTGATTATTAGTCCACACCACACTTTAATAACTTGCAGCTACGCTTCCCGATGATTTGCATGAAAATTTGGATGCAGCGTCCAAACTTGCCGCCCTTATCCCTTCGAGTTTTTAACCGAAAATTCTTGCACCACAGTTCTAATCTGATCACCAAATTTTCTGGGTAGATAGCTAGCCAATTAAGTGATATTTAACTGCATACGACCACCTGCCCTATTGTTACTAAAAGGACTTCTTTAATGGACTAAATGCTAGGCAGACGACTAATTTTTAGCCAAATAATTGCTTTAAATTTGCATTAAATAAGCTTTGTTTTTTTTCCGACCGGTTCACTGAGCCCAAACAGGTATTGCAAAGGTGAATTTCTGTTAGAACACTAAGCAGTATTTATAACTATTGGCGGTTAATTTAGATCTTTTTCCCTTTTCCTCCACCCTTCCAAGATGGTCCAGCCACAGGCCCAGTTTAGAGAAGTCCACTAGCCAGCCTGCCTTGTCTAGCCATTATTCCATACCCCTGGTCTGGGATAAGTCCTTAATTTTGCACAAAGATGAGTTTAGTGTTTGAAAGATTTATTCTTTTACAAGTCTTAAAGACAACACCATTAGACGGTTACCAATATGCAACTTGCGTAAATGAAGTTAAGTCAATCAAGTGATTATTTCCATAACCATACCTGGAACGATCCGTTGTCGCAAGGTCAGCTTAGCTGACAACCATCATGCCAGCTTTTCCAGCAGTCGTCTTGGCACTAATTGACCGGCCTCAATGTTTATTAATTACGCCAACTTATAAATGAAATAGGACACTGAAAATAACATGCATTTACATCGATTTTTAGATCTTATTATTCAAATTAATTTTTATAAAATAAACTATGCAAAAATTAAAAAAAAAAAAACACATAAAAATGTGAATAAATGTTATACAAATTTTAATATATTGTTTAGTTTTAATTTATAATTTGCGACTTACCATTACAAATATGAGATACACTTTCGATATGAAGTTACATCATTGTGTAGAAGGGCTCGACTCGACAAATATAATAACATTTATTATTTTCAAAATTTAATAATTTTATATTTTATTGATAAGAAAATAGTTTAGATTTTTATTTGTTTTTGCTTTCACAAGTTACGTCTTTTTATTAAAACTACAATCATTAAACGTTGTTGTTGCCATACATTTGTATACAATCCAAGTTGTACATGTGTATACATATATACATATATAATTCCAAAACAGTGTACTCCTTAATCTTTGCGCTAAGAACTATCGTATCATAAAATTTACATCAAAAAGTATGTGCATTTATAACATATTTGTTAGTATTTGCACACTGAGTGTTTTTATCGAAATATATTTGTGTCTATAATGTTTATTATTTTGCTGTTACATTAGTATATTTAAAATACATAATTAATTATTCCGTCTTCGATGATTCAAATATATCTATTTTAAAAACTTTTTGTATTAAGTGTTTTCTTGCTACTCTCTTTTGTTCGATTACCTTATTTAAATATCTTAGATTACCTTATTTATTGGGTGCTCTGTGGCTACCAAAACGGGTCCTTAACCGATCTGCGTTGCTTGCTATTCTGCATCATTTTTGAATGTTTGTGTATAGCACCTTTGTATCACTTTGCACTTAGTTATAGTTGTAGCATAAGAAACTGTCTTCTTAAGACAGATACGTAAGCGAAACAATAAAATTACATTCTAAGATAAATATACAATGGGAGAATAGTATTTAAATGGTTTTTCTTTTATGTATAACCTTTTATCTAGAATATTTTTCAGAATATATTAAATTTTATGCGTTTAAATCAGGGAATCAAACCAAAACGAATATAGTTTATGATAAAGGTACTTTTATCTTTCCTGGTGTCAGTTGCGGATACGATAAAAAGGAAGTGATAAATCTTTTATAAGTTTTTTGTTTTCTTAATGCTCTCAACGAATCAATATCTATATACATATGGCGTGGATTTATAATTTCTCAAATATTGAAATTTTATGCTTTGCAGATAAGACTGGTTATACAGATTTTGAATCTGTTCAAAATCTCTTAACTTCATTTAAACAATAGTGCGATCGTTTGTCAAAGCAATAAAAAGGATAAAGATTTTTAGAGGACATCGCCTAAATAGCCTTTTTCTTAATTTGGATAACTCGATCAATAAATTTGAGAGGTTATGAGAAATTCTAAATACAAGTAGGCTAAGACGGAAGTTCTGACAGTTTGCAGATTTTGGACGGACGCTAGTAGCTGTTTTCACAGCAAATTTGGTATCCTGCTGTGGAAATGTGCGAAATATACACATTTTTAAATAATCTCGATTTTCGGGCACTCCCATTTTGATTAACCTACCAATATCAAAATAATTGAACTTATATAGACGGGCAGCATGACGGACATTTCACAAAACCATTATTTATTTTTTTCTGAATCAAAGCGTTCGTATATTTTGATTTGGTTTCTATCGAAACTCAGGAAATGTGTGTTAATAACAATTCTAGGCAAATGTGATTTTTTTTGTAAATAAACATTTGGCGTAATTCATTTTCCGGTTAAAAGCTTAATATTGTAAACACATTTAAAAATTATGATATTTTTTTGTTTAATGACTTGAAGTATACGAAAAACCTTTGACACATCCCATAGCAGTCTAAAAATATCGCTAACTGAATACCGGTAAACCTGATATATTTAGTGAAGCAAGTAGCAAGTCCAGGTGCGAATGACGCTCATCACAGTGATCATTATATCTCACCTAGATAAATAGGCTTAGCGTCAAATTTGTCCGTCCCTCTATCCGTATGTATAAACGGAATGATTTTAAAAACGTTTAATTTGGAACCTATATCTTGCACAGGACATTCTTTTTTAAAGTTATCAATAAGCCTTTTCATCCGTGATGCACATAGTTATGCGTTTTACAGTTCGGATTATGTCTCACAACCCCACCCATTTTAGGTCGAAATATAACCGATACAAAATAAAACAATACTTAATGTGCAGGTGTCTACATTTGAATTCCGAATGAATATGTTTAACTTATGGCAATTCTATAAATCATATTACTTTTTTTGTAACTGTTCGACGAGCTGTGATTCTTCCCATTAAGTCTGGGGTTAGCGGTATCTCTTAGCTGGTATCCCTTGTCGTGTGCCTTCTTATTTTTAGCCGCCAAAATTTTTTGTGTCCCTTTCCCAATAAACACTTTTTATATTCATGTTTTCATATAATTTAATTTTCCTTTCTATTGTTGTTTGTAGTTTGTTTGAGTTTCTCTATAAAAATGTTAGTATCTTGATCAAACTACAAAAGACCAAAATTTATTTGAATAAAATCATTTTGTATTTTGTATGCCTTTAGATTGATCTCTTACAGCTATTTTTAGGTCGATCGAATTGAAACTTGGGACTTCCCATTAAAAAAGCTTCATTGTGATAAGCAGAACTATGGTTTCGGTTAAGTTACGCTAAAAAGATAACGGTTAAGAGGCGGGAATAGTAAGTTTTATACCGTTACGGTTAAGGTTAGCATTTTATAGGGTTAGCAGTTACCCTTTCGGTTAAGGTTTGATTCCCTGCCAAAAACTATAAAATGTTTTAAAATTTCATTAAAATTGTTTTTACACCTAGCAAATTTTTTACACTCTCGTTGTATCTAATAAGCATTACCTTTGAGGAGCTTAACATATTAAGCTTCTCACCGGCACACAGCAACTGCAGACACGTCGCCTGCTCAAGAAAATCGTCAATTTTAAACTCTCTAAGTAGTTGCTTTTGTGTTGTGGCTATCGTGTTGTTATTTGAACAGAGCTGTGAAAAAACGAAAGAATATTAATTCTGAATTTTTTTTTAAAGGTTGATTTCGTACCTTGTTGAGCAGCGTGTCTTTCGATTTGACCTTAAGTAAATTGCACAAATCATTTAGGAGTACCCATTTATCACTGCCCTCATCTTTGAGCAGGTACAGTGGTGGCAAGGGCACATCGGCCTCTTCAAATTTAAAAATATCACTATTTAATTCGTCCGAAAACATTTTTCCTACATCACTATCAACATTGTGTTCTTTGTAATCAAGTGTTTCATATATCTCGGTATTTTCAATTATTTCATCTTGAGGTTCTTGTTTAAACCCATTTTCGTCATTTGAAACACTCATTAGATTTGGCTCATCGGTAACATCGTTGTGATTGTTAATAATTGTGTCCTCCGATCCAAATGTTTCGAATGTATCTTTTCTTTCATCATTTGACTGCAATAAACCGTTGGTTAAATTGTTGTTGTTGTGGTTTTTCCAGTCGGTTTTGTTGTCGCCCGGGTTGCATTCTTGCCTATGTTTTTGTTTACATTGAGCTCTGCTCATATCACATACTGTCTTCGGTACACCTTCAAATATATTAAAACCGTTTTCATTTTCATCTAAAAACAAAAGAAATTTTTTTTAGCTTTGTATTTGCGTAACATTTGAAAAATTGATTTACTAAATATTTCCCATGGGCCTTGAAATCGTATAGGTTTTATATCGGCAGCCGCACCTTGTGCATCGCTTAGGTGAGAGCGTAAAATGCTGCACATTAATTTGCTTGAAGCTAACATAAGTGGCGTTTGACCTGTAAAAAACATATTGAAAAGAAGGCTTAATAAACCAGTCTAAAATTAAAGCAAGAAATATATATTTAAAATAAAGTATTCCATATCCTCGTAATATCCCGGCATTTCATGAATATATAATGTTTATCGTTTACATAGTTTTGTTAAAATTTGTTGACATCATAGACTTAACTCCTAAACTCTAAGCAGGCGGTCAGTAATTAGAGGTCTTGGCATTATTTAAAATAGTTATGTCTGGAACAGGCTAAAACCAGTTAATTTATAATTATCAATTGTTTCGACTCCCTCTTTTGATTTAATGACGTCGACCACGTTAATATAATAAATGTAAATTTAATTAAGATGGCAGAAAAAAATTTATTTCATAATGAAACACGACATGTAGATATGTTGAATAGCAGAGCTAGAAGTGTTATGGTATAAGGGCCATTTCATACTATGGTACCAGTGGGTTAAAAAAAACCAAATGTGGGTTGAAATTTTTAACAAATAAAGATTTGATTAATATTAGCACAAGATTTTATACTTTTTATCTTCCATTGTTAATAGGCTTGACCAGATTAAAAAGCGAATTTAAAGAAATAAAAATGCATTCAGGATCGTGACAGTTCGTTTGAAAGTCTTTACATATTGTTAGGTGATATTTGATCTATGTTGTATATTGTTGTATATACAAAAGGTTAGATAGTTTTTTTTTAGTGTTGATAAGATTTATATTTTTAATATTGTTATTATTGTCTACATGTTTGCGATCTTTGCAACAGCACGCTATCTTAATTATTTTGTACTTTTATCTTACCTGAGTACGTTGCCAGCAACGGATCAGCACCATAGGACAACAGAAGACGTACCACCTCATCATGATCATTCTCGATGGCTCCATGCAATGGTCGAATGCCAGATTGAGCTGCTTCTGAGTGGTTGGCACCAAATTGCAAAAGAATCCGGGCAATTTCAAGCCAGCCTTGCGTGCATGCCTCGTGAAGTGGTGTGTAACCGGCATTGTCTTTTTGATCGGGATTCATACCCATGCGATCCAGACAATAAACAACCACATCGATGAGTCCTTGGCGAGCCGCCTTATGCATGGTACTTTGACCCACACCCTTGTTGAGTACCCATTTTTGAATCTCGCGATACACGTCCCCTTCCGATTTGATTTTGGTAGATACGTGAGAAGTACTGCCCGCTATGGTGCTATCTGTATCATCTAAACGTTCATCTGCTGCTGCAGAATCCGCCGCCGTCGATGGCCACGCAACCGCAACCAAATTAGACGCTTGTTCGCTAGATGGTTTGATCGTAACCATGTTGCTTGTAGCTCCAGCGCTATTGCTATGATGCGGTGTTGGTCGCTTTTTCTTTCGTATATAATCAAAGCCAGAGCTTCCCTTGCGCCGCAGATACTTGCGCTTGTTTGTGCAGTGTGATGCAGTTCCTGGTACTGCTGTGGTTTTAAACGGATCTGTTTTTTCAGTATTGTGTGCATCATCATTGTTAGTGATGATGTGCCTAGCAAGCTTGTTATTATTGGCAGTAACAATACGATTCATTTGCTCCAAAATGTCCTCATATTGTTGATAGCTTAACGCAGAGCACTGCTTACCCGCGTGATTTTGAGCACACTCGGGAGGCGCTGACGCGGGACGATCCGTGCCAACAAAAATTTCTCTAATCACTTCACGGCGCTGCTGTAACTTGGACTCGGTACGCGTCTTGCTTTGCAGCACCTTTGTTTCAAATATGCTGAAGTGCCGCTTGCTTGTGCTATCTACCAAACTCTGATCCGTTTCCTGCGCTTGGGGTTCGCACATCGAATTTGAGGCGGAAGTTTGTGAGGTTTCACTATAGTTGTGCAAGTTCGTGGAGCAATTGGACGGTTGGTGCGAAGTTTTGTTTTTATCGCTCAGTTGGCTGCCGCTGTTGCCAGTCACCCGCCGGTGAAGTACATCGATGATGGATTTGGGCGATGCCTTTTGCTGTTGTTGTTTTATTGGATGATATTTTTGGTGCTGCTGCTTGGCTCGTGGTTTTCGGCCACAAATCGTTTTAAAGCAAGTTAATTCCTGGTTAAAATCACGGCTCCGCTCCAGATCGGGTAATGAGGCAGCCATCTGAGGCAACTTTTCTAACTTATTCATGGATATTAAGCGTTGCGGTATTTTTAACGCGAGCTTATAGCGGTACTCTTCGAGAATTAGTTGTTGATGTGGAGAAGTGTTGGCTTTGTTGGAGCTATTATTCAATGCGGAAACCTTGGATTTGCCCTGAATCTTACGTCCGTTTAGCTGCGAGAGGTCAACAGTCGAATCACGTTTTTTGCGCAAACGTGTGCTCACTATGTCCTTTTTTCCATCGGGCACGAGTTTCCGCACATATTTACGCTTGATCTTTGTTGTTGAGTTTCGTATTATTTTTTCATTGCGAAGCACTTTGCTATTGGCCAGCTGAAGTTCTAGTTCCTTTTTTCGCTTTGATCTTGTCATCGTATTAAGTGCAATACGATTTTTCGATTGTGCACTGGCACGCAAAGTAGTTGTTTGGGTTACTGTCTTGCAGTTAATTTGACTCACTTTTGTTCCCACTTTCATATTATCGTTATGCTTTTTTATTTTATTTTTATCGTCATCATTTTTCTGATCCTGCTGCTTTTCGTCTCTGTTGCAGCTGCTTGAGTTACTCACATCGTCGTCCTGCTTTTGCTCTCCTTCCTGTTTCTGATTCTGTCCCTTTTTAATTTTGCACTTTCCACTTGTATATTGCACTATATTTTCATTCGTTATAGCTGGTCTAGTTTTCTTAACACTTATAGATTTATTTGTCTCGGTAGAGGTAGTGCCCCCATCCTGCTCTTGCTCCTCGTCGCTGCTTTCCTTTTTCCGTTCTTTAAGTTGCACTTTTATATTTTCGGCAAGACGCATCTTGCCCCTCCCTTTGCGCATTAGAGGTTTTTTCTGCCTAGCCGTCTTCCGTTTGTGTAGCTCCGTAGAATCGCTTTCAGAGCTGCTACTGTGTCCAGCAGCGGGTGCCAATCGAGCAGCTATGCGTTGCTCCTGTACTATCCGTTTTTTTTCCCGTTCTGTTTTGCTAAGCTTTTTCTGCGCCCCGCACAGTCCCATGCCATTTGTGGTGGTTGTGTTGGTCACTTGTGTGGTGGTTGTAGCTGACTCGGCATCCACATGTGGCGGCTGTGGTTTAAGGATACGCGCCACAGGTAGGTCATCTTCACTAAGTTCAAATTTGATTTTGTTAGAAAGTAGAGGTAGGTTCAAGGGAACTGCAGGGACGCTATCATTTGCCAGTTCTGTCAACTGAGTAAAAGTTGTTGACCTCATGGGCATCACTCTGCTTAGCAGCTGCTCCACAAGATTATTGCAGGTACTGCCCCAATCTAATAGATTTTTGCTGTCAAATCCCAAGGGCGATGTTTCTAGTGGTAGATCTTGATTAAGCTCTTTCGTGGGTATTAATTCCACTTTAATTTGTATGTGATCGGTCGAGAGACTGGGATGTAGGGCATGTGGCAGCTCATTTGCTGGATTGTACTCAGGTTTTGATGATACTTGTGAAGATGGTATCTTAGTTATAGGTGTTAATTTTTCAGGTTCCGAAACTGGAGGTGTAAATGTGAACCCTTTTAGCTCCGCCTTTGTGCGTATACGTGCCTCCGCCTTTGGCCGCACAGCCAATTCCTGCTTGCGTTTAGGATAAGCAATGATTTTTCCTTGATTTAAAGGTGTTGCAGGAAGGTCAAGTCGCTTAGCCGCCGTTACCGGCTCATTGGGGGCTATAATCGGTACTTGGGTTAACACTGCCACTTCCATTGGCTGAGGTGATTTCATACGTGTCTGCTTAGCTGCAGCTGCCGCTGCAGCAGCCGAGGCCTGGTTGTATTCTTGAAGGTGCCGCTTGCGTCCGAGGTAGTTGGGGTTGCTGATGTTGTGAGCACTGGTTTTACTTGTAGTCGCGGTGGTGCTTGACGTTATTGGATCTGGCGTTGTGTTGATCTGTTTGATGCTTGTCTCAGGAGGCAGTTGAGGTCGCTTTGCAAATGGGTTGGTTTCCACAACGCTGGGACGCAGCTGTTGAGCTGCTTTAATGAGCATGGGTGTAGTATCTTGTGGCGCAGTATGGGGTAAGTATGCTGCACCAGTACTAGCAGTCGCCTGACGAATAACAGCTGTCGTAGCTGCTGTATAAACCGCGGTTTTGCTGCAGTTATTTCTGCGTGCGAAATTAGGTGTTATGTCTAATCGTGGAAGACTTAGCCCAGGGGCTGTTCCAGTTCTGAGGTGGGGTAGTTCCGTGGCTCTGCTCTCTGTAATGATGCGTTGATATTTACAGTCTGTGGAGTCGGCGGTTTGTTTAACAGTTCGCATGGACAAATCAAGTGGCGAATTGGCAGCAGGTGGGGTGGGTTGCGCCACTGGCAGCGCCTGCGTCATCTGTTGTTGTGTATCTGATGCTGGTATAGGAGAAATTGCTAGATTTGTAACCGGCAACTTCTGCCGAATGGTGGTGGTTGCTAATGCTAAGTGGATTTCTGGCGGTTCCATATTAAGCGTCTTCTTGATAATCTGCAGATTAAGTTCCTCCTCGCTGGTCGTATTGCGTTTTAGCATATCATTTATCAGTGCTCTATAGTTGGGTTTGGTTGTATGGTTGGCTTTCTTCGGAGCAGGCGGCATCACTGATACAAACGCTGCTGGCGCTGGCTGATAGCACATGTCAGGGCCGTGTGAATACACTTGCAGCGTTGAGTAATTCGAGGTAGTACCTGTGCCGCTTGTTAGTGTCGATGTATGATTAAAAAGCTGTAGGGTGGGCGTGGGCGATGCCACCTGAGCCGCTGCTGGCGATGACGTGCTTTGGTGATTATATAGAGCATGACATGCTGCGGTAATCGAAGAATTGCGTTCTTGCAAAACAGCAGGCGATTGGGGTGTGGTTTGCGTCGGTGGTGCATGCTGCTGCTGCTGCTGCAAAACTCTGCTATGCTTGGTAGAAAAAACTTTAGCTGCTGCAGGCGATGAATCTATTGAACTGATAACTGTTGATTGTTGTTGCTCCTTGCTAAAACTTGAAGTTGGATCTGCTGTCGGATTGTACGGATTATGATAGAGCGACGGGCGTGTCAACTCCGCAGTATCTGGTTTCAATTTTACATATCCACTAATATTTATACTGCTCCCGCTTGCTTTGCCATAAAAGCTGACCGTGGAACGTGCGGCGTTAGCGCCGCTTCGAGTATAATCCAAACTAGGCGATGGACCCGACTCTCGCACATATTTCTCAATGGCATTGTGCATAGTGTTTTGAAAATTTTGGGGCATATATAGGGTCTGATGTTGTTGTTGCAGCGGATGTTGTTGCGATAACTGAACCTGATGGTTGATTGCTAAAGACGGGACTGGCGATGCAGCGCTATGTGGCTCTGTTGGCGGATCGTAATGCTGTGGGCACTTGCGCGCATAGTTTGGACTAGGCTGTTGGTCGCTGGTGCCGAGCAGCGCATTTGTGGGGTTTACCACATGATCCAACGGTTCAAAGCGTTCGGGGCATGTAACTAACCGCTGAGAAAATGATGCAGCGCCCGGTGCTGGTGCATATTCAAGCACCCTGCCGGTGGGCGGACCAGTTGAGTATTTGACATTGTGCTCATAGTAGCGATGACCGCTTCCGTTCTCACTGGTGCTTATAGCACTTAACTGTGTTGGAGTCAGTGACTTGTTGTAAACAAACCGCGGCTGCTGATCTGGCTGGTGCGGATGATGCTTCTGTTCGTCTTGGGACGTCCCATAGGGTGCGTTATACAAAACGCTGTTTTGGCGGGTCGTGGAAGTCGATGGTAGCACTTCAACTGGTGGCGTTTCCCGAGCTGATTTGTACTGCCAACAGATATTAGATGAAGTCGGTTCCGTAGACCTCTTGCCAACAGTCAATTCGCGATTGGAGGTGTAGTATTGTAAATGCGGATCGCCGCCAGATGCGGATGCAGCAGCACCTATTGGCGGCATACTAGATGCTGCTGCTCCACCACCTTTTCCAACACTACCACAAGAGCTCATTACATAACTGGCGCCACGGGAACGTTCCACCCCCGCCAAATGTGTATTTTGGTAATTTATTGAGCTGGTGATGTTGGAGGCATTGCCTCTTGATTGAAGTGGATGCAGTGGCAGGTGGTGTTGTTGTTGGGGTGGTGGTGGTAAAGTTGCAGTTGCATTTGATTGTTGCTGTTGAGGGTGGTGTATGTAGTTACTATGCACTACATGTTGTGGATGCGCATGTATTTGCTGATGTTGTAATGGGTGATGATGAGTTTGATATTCATAATGTCTGTTCGGTTCCATTATAGCTTAAATGAAAAGGAAAACTTTTAGTAAAGACGTTATGGACAAAAATGTTAGATGAACATGGAATTTGTTAATTCCACATCCAATATAATAAATATTACGACACTATCAATATAGCTATCCATTTCAAGATTTAAAACGTATTTTCGACTTATATACAGTAATGCATCTTTGCAATTGCAGTTATATTATAAAAGTCATGTCTTACGAAATGGAATTGTAATAATTTTACGGTTTTAACAGCAATTTTCCAAGAAAATAAAAATTCCATAGACTTTTACTATTTTTTTTTTTCGTTTTTGCTTATCTAACTACAAAAAGTGAAAATAGCGATGTTGAGAACGCTATTGTGCTCTGGAACTTATTGAAATTCTTTACAAAATCAAATATAGGCTAGACTTAAAGGATATTCATGATCGTTTGTAAACGTTATTGGAGCATTGGGGGGCTTTTTTTTTTAAATAAACTTTAAGCTAAATTGAAAGGGCATTAGAAGAAAATAACGCAAACCATCTCTTACCGTTAAATATAAAAGGTCAGCGCCCGCTTAACGGGAACAACTAAGATTGTGATGTTCAACGTTAGAGCTGACGCTGCCTTTATTGTCTGCACTCGATGATGTAGCGTTGTTGTTCCTCCAGCAACTATTGCGTTCGCTTGTGTAACTCAAAACAATTAAATACTATTTTTCTTGTATTTGTTTTTATATAGCCTTCATGTTTTGTACGTATGTAGGTGTTGACGTCCTGAACTTGTAGCGTTTTTAATCTGTTTTAAATAAACTCAATATTAATACAAAATTTATTTTATTGCTACATTAAATTATTTGACCACATTATACGGATGATACATTTTATGCGCTCATTTTTGTTTTTGCCTTCATGCAGAGAAGATTTTGGCCAATGCAATTGTAATAGCTGTGTGCTAGGTTGCCGACACCCAGGGGGTGTGAGTGCGTGCCCGATCCGCGGATTGCATTGGAATACGTTAGTCGGATAGTTATCAATAGTTTAAAATTTGGTGGTGTTGTTTTAAACAAGGAATCTTTATATTTTGTATTTTTTTTTTTAAATTAGTGGTAACTTTTTTTTTTTAATTTTGCCCATTTTTTTATGGAAGCCTTCAAAGTTGACTAAAATTAGTAAGTAGTTTGTGGTTTTATAGTCTCTTAATATATCTTTAACTAAAACGCGGATATCCTGTTAGTTTTTTTATGTACATCTTTAAAAATTAACTTTATTTGTTTCTTTAAACGCAACAAAGCACATAATATTTTGTATCGCCAAATAAGTCATACTCTAATTTAGTTGTATAAAACGCCAGCTTTTTTTTTATTTATTTTTTATGAAGAGTTAAATAATTATAAATTGATAAAAAGAATTTTAGAATTGCAAAAAATAATATTTGTATCCGCTCAAAAGGTCAAAATAAAAATATGCACAGCGTATCAAAACAAAATTAAAGATTCAATCTTTTGATTGAATATTTCTATTTCAGCCAAATTTGGTTGACAGTAAGTCGATCCTAGCACACGAAAAGCTAAATTCCCGGGAATGCAGAAATTGACCATTGTCTCCACATATGACATTGCTATGTTAAATATGTCAGTTAAGTAAGGGGTGGGGGTGAGAGCTAGTGGTAACTTCTTTAGAGTAAATAAAACGCCATCGGAAAGTGCACAGCTGGTTCTGAAGGGTTTTTACGTTGAACCATACCCAGTAAACATTTTAGTATGTGTATAATATATGCATTGGAAGCTCGTATGTACGTACATACACATACACATACATACATATATAAAACCAGTATTTGCTTTCTTTCACTTATTTCAAGAAATTGTTGGGCAACGGTTTTGATGTTGTTTTGCGTGCCTTTGTAGTTGTTTTGGTTTTGTTTTAAAAATTTCACTTCGCTTTCTCGTAAGCTATGCCAGCCGGAGTTATTGTGGTTGTGCAGATAGGTTTTGTTAGTCGTAAACATGCATGCACCATACAAACTACAGGTTAAATGGAGTTGTGTTTTTTTTTTTAATTTCTTGCACTTGTTAGTCACATAAACCTGAACTGCAGCCTCGAGCTTAACGTAGCCGTGCGGCTACGAGAAAATTGATTAACTCTGCAAAAATATCTAAATTATTTACTCCGTATACAGAGCACAAATTTTCAAAACATTACTTTCCTTGGATTTCGTTTAAGGTATCATTCATTGCCACTTACACACATGTAGGAACACACATGCAGATACAATAAAAAAAAGCAAATACTCTGACACTGGGCAAACACACTAGCACTGTGGCAACGCTTCTTTTCTTCAGACCGTTATGTGGCGATATTGGTGCTGCCTAGGGGGTAATGACGTTTTTAAATGTTTCAAGGAACTGAATTTATATACTCTAAGCGCTCTCGCAAATTTTAAACAAACAAGGTTACAATACTTGTATAGCAAAATGTGCGCTGCGACACAACAGCTTATTCAAGTACATATGTACATAAAGTCACACAAAACAAACTACGCGTTTTGACGTCAAAACTCACATTTCAAAGAAATTGTATTTAAATTACTTGCAATCAACGCGAACACACACTCAAAGACAACTAAGCTGACACAATTAAAAAAAGTATTGGTCGCTCGGGTTTCTACTTTTTAATATTTCTTTTTGTTTTGACTCACGCACACGCACATATATTTTTATTATAATACACTTCACTACACACTACGGCTTGTTGTTGCTGCTTGCTTTTCTGTTTCTTGTTGTTGGCCTACTTTGTATGTGGGGAATTTTGTTGTTGTTGTTGCCTTTCCTTTTGCAGCAAATTAACGTAACGAAGATTAAGACTGCCTCTGTCTGCAATGTCGTTGTCGAAAACTTCACACGGTCCGTTTTTGTGTATTTTTCACGTTAAAAAAACTAACGAAATTTTCAATAAATTTGGGGAGTTATACCTTGTAAAATTTATGTATTTGTGTTGCACTACATTTCAATGTACTTTTTATATTTCATCGTTTTTGCAATATTCACGTATTTTTGTTATTGGTAAAAAATAAAACACTACTACTTAGAGAGCCTAAGGCAAACGAACGCATGAAAAATAAATGACTGAAAAAGTGACTACAAAGATTTGGAGAACTGCCAACCTCAGTATTTACTTCGTGCTGACAGCAATAGCAAATAAAACATACTAAATTTGCCAGTATCGAACTATCGTACTGGTCTAACCCACTATCGATGAATATCATTCTTTCCTCAGTATTTACAAGCACGAAACTTATCAAAACATAAATTTCTTCGCAGTTATAGCAGTTTTGCTGAACTAAATTTGTAGTTTTTGGTGTTTTTTTTTATAAATGAGTGGAAAGAATTCGCATTATGTATATGTTTTAAATTAGAGTTATTTATTATCCCAACTTGAACGAGACCTTTCATATGTTCTAAGGTTTCTTTCTTTTTACGCTTACGAAGAACGGCCACACTGAATTTAATATATGTTCGGCCGCCTATAAAAGAAGTAAGCGTTGCATTCTACTTGTTTAAGTTCACAAAATTTCCGTTGAATAACGACGTCGTGTTCATACTTAAGTGCATTTTTATAAATTCTGGTTATAAAACAAATAAGGCAAAATGGCTGCACGCGATGCTGCTTCAAATCAACTGCTAGATTATAAAAACTCGCAAAAGGTGAGTACCTAAAGACTAAAACATTTAGCTTTAAAATTCTCATTTAAAGACAATTAAAAATTAAATCTGTATGCAAAGTTTATAACACATCAGATTAACAATGTTTTTGCGAATTATCCGTTTGCACTGGGCATAAACTATCTAATCCAAAGTTCAAACCTGCGTTGTTGTTGAAGCTCTAATTGTTTACATTACTTTGATACACTCAACTTAGAATCCGCATGTTGAAATAGATTGATGTGTTATCGTTGTCTGTGGCTTTGTTTTTATTCATGTTTTTTCCAAATAAGAAATTTGTTAAGAATGCACAATAATCCGGTCTAACCTGTTAAAAAGTAATGAATTATTTTAGATATTAGACAGTTAATGTTCTTGGTCTTTCTTTATTAAAAGTAATTATAAGAGGAATAACTTAATCCAAGGTAAAGTTCAAGGTTATATCAGAAAGTGCATTATTAAACAGCAAAAGCTCTCGAACCGGATGAAACATTTTGAAAATTTAAAGGTGGGCGATAGTCGGCAGGGATGTAAGGAACCTAAAATCTTCTAACTTATTAATGACTAGCTCCTCAACTTTAACTAAACTAAACTTATTCCAAGTTAAACAAATGATACATCTCAATCGAGAGCTGTTGTGATCTAAAAATATTAAAGCTAAATGCGTTGAACGTCACCGGTTATCTTTTCAAGAAATAATCGATTTGACTGCATCGATTCTCCAGACCCACTATTTTTTGATTGCCAATGGATAAGTTTTAACTGCAGCTACGCAAGAAGCTTAAATAGAGCAAACAAACTTGCTTTAACTATAATTTAACTTTATTATTGCATTTCCTCGATGTGAAATTCACACACATTTGTTAATCCATATTTTATCTTATCGGCAAAAGTGCGATAAAGACTATCGCACTGTACCATTTAATAAATATTATGCTATAATATAGTTCACATGTTTCAAAGGTGAATTCAAAGGTCTTAAAAAACACTTTAAAAGAGATGCTTTTTAAGCTTTCCTTGCTTTACTTTATTCCATATAATTTTTTATTTTTGCACATAAATTAAGCTACAGTCATTTTAAATACAACGCTTAAGCAACTACACTCATTTTTTACGCTTTATCAAATAAACGTTTACAGATAAGATATCCACATATATATATATATATATATTAAATAAGGTTATAGCTAAACTGAAAATATTTGTATTAGTTTTATTATTATTTGTACCAAGTTTTGTCCCAGTTGATTAACTTTAGCCAATTAACAAATTAGAATTAATGCAATAATGTGTGGTTATTGGTTAGAATTTCGTCAGAAATATTTTAACCTTAGAACAAAAATACAATTAGAAAATTAAATTTCAGCTTGACTTCACACAGAATGCAATAAATTACTCAACCTTAAGTTATGTATTAATTTATTTATGAAACAAAAAAAAAAAAACAGTTTTAACGCAATGCATAGACGTGCTTAGGCGGCATTTAGAGCGGGGCCTTCGTAAACTGAAGACTGCAAACCATAAAAATCATTTATCTTTTTTTTTCTAAAGTCAACGAACTTTCAAGTTGCAATAACTGGTTGCAAGCATTGAATGCAGCAATGAGCGTCAAAAAAGGCGCTGAACTAGCTACGTGTACACCCAAAGCTGGCCCAATGCAAAATATATACATATGTACACATACAAGTAGGGAAGCTTATTTACGTTGCAATCCCGATGTGTAAAAAAAGCTATTGCGAAGTTTATTTTATGGTGTTATATTATGCAATGGGCATTCCTCTGCGTCAAAAATGTATCAATACACAAATGTGAGAATATGTTTTCAATTTGGTGTGTGCTATAACATTGCCTGCGCTTCTATGGAAAATAACTAAACTGAATTTAGTTAGGCATTTGTATGTTGCCTTTGTTGTAGCTTTCGATTTTCTTACTCTTTGTACACACTATTCCACATTATTTTTGCATATGTGTGTGGAATTTGTACATTGCTGTTTCAAAATTTAAGCACATAATTTAAGATAAATATAAAAAACAGAAAAATACGACATTTTCACATATTATCGCATCATTTAATTTTCCACTTGTCTACCTATCAGTTTTTGTACATACATACACAGTAATCAGTGGTTTTCTTCAGCTTGTTCATAAGTACAACAACTTGCAATTAAAACTTTCCAATGTTTTGCATATCTGCTCTATCGTTCGAGGGGTCTTATCAATTTGCTCTTTAAACAACCTCGAACTTATTGTTAGCTTTTTATAAGCGTGGCCACACATTCATTTGCGGTCGTTGTTACCGTCTCAAAGTGCGAATAATTCTGATTGCAAATCAGATAATATAATAATATTGGAAGAATCGCTTTACTCGCCCTAGAATTTGATTGGTTTTAATCGAAAATAGAAAAACAAGAATAAATTGGTTTTGTAACTCCTTTTGTATGAGAAAACATCCTTTTAAAAACTCCTTAGAACGTGGCGATTCAAAACTCTGTAAATAAGTGTATGCGCTTTATTTGTAGACAATACAGACAAATACAAACTTTTAAGATCTTTTAAAGATAAAAACCCGTTAGTAGAAACTTAAAGAAATGATTACTCAAACAATTTATATATTATTATATTTAAGTATTGCAGTCCAATTCGGCTTGAAAATTAAACTTTTGATTTTTTTCAAAAACATATATGCATATTTCCTTTAACGTCTTGTAAAATTGTTTATCTTTAAATAGTTCATAAATCCAAGTCAGTACTCAACGGGTTTTAAAACCTATCAAACTTGTAAATAATTTTTTCACATTTGAAAAATTCAGCGTATCACCTAGTCAAAATGTTTCGTTGTGCTTCACCTTAGGTTTGAATTACAGCTCACCTAAGTATCTATAGAACTTATTTAGTAATAAGCGTGACAAGTGGTTTATACCGGTAGAATAACTGACAAGCTTTAAGGAGCGGCAGTAGCTGCGCCCAGTATCAAGATAGGAAAATAATTTGTTAATGCAAGACGCGTGGAATTATTACTTATGCAAGCTTTTATTACCCTTTTCTATGTATCTATTTGTTATTGGTTGGATTTTTAGTGGCCTTTTATTTAAAAAAATATGTATATTAAAAACAATTGGACAACATAAAGAGAAAGTATAACAACGGTTAACTAGATATTTCCAACATCTAGAGACTAGACATTAACCGTTCGGTCAATGCCTACATACATGTACGTCTGTAAACTAAAATCTTAAGACGTTAATTAAACTCGCAATTTTTAAAATAGATCGAGTAGGGAAGCTGCGTAAGACAAATTCAAACGCTTTGAATCATATTTGGGTTAGCGGTAAAATGTGTAAAAGAAAAACAAAAAATTATTTTGGTAAGAGTGGTATTTGTTTTTTTTATTCTGCATCTAATAAATAACAGTGTTAAGTTATTGTCTGTTACATAATTTTGCACAAAATTATAATACCATTTTAAGAGTAAACTTATTTAAATCGTTGCTGTCGAAAAGACCCGACGGCAAAAAAAAAAGCAATATGAAGGTACAAGTGCATATTCTTTAAATACGATTTCTATGTATTTACATTTAATTTATGATAATCTAAGCTCAAAATAGGTGACAGATATTGAATTTAAAAGTTTTATAGACAATAAAATAAAACTAAAAGGTTCAGTCGGGTAAAACCGATACCGAAGTATTTTGGTACGGGTATTAGGTTTTAAGTTACTAACTTTAAATAATAAGTTGTGATATAAATGTTCTTTTATTCCTTTACTCACAATAAAATACAATATTTCATAGGAATGCCCAGGAGTAGTTACCACTGGCAGTGGTGCCCCGATTGGCATTAAAGATGCAACGCTTTCAGTGGGTCCACGTGGTCCCCTGCTCTTGCAGGATGTCAACTTTTTAGACGAGATGGCTCACTTTGATCGCGAGCGCATTCCGGAGCGTGTGGTTCATGCAAAGGGCGGCGGTGCATTTGGATACTTTGAAGTTACACACGATATAAGCAAATATTGTGCAGCCAAGGTTTTTGAAAAGGTTAAAAAGCGCACCCCAGTGGCAATTCGATTTTCCACAGTTGGTGGTGAAAGTGGCTCAGCAGATACGGCACGCGATCCACGCGGATTTGCTATTAAATTTTACACGGATGATGGAGTATGGGATTTGGTTGGAAATAACACACCCATTTTCTTTATTCGCGATCCTATCTTATTTCCCAGCTTTATTCATACTCAAAAGCGTAATCCACAAACGCATTTGAAAGACCCAGATATGTTCTGGGATTTCCTGACTCTACGTCCCGAAAGTACTCATCAGGTGGCAATTCTGTTTAGCGATCGGGGCACTCCTGATGGATTTTGCCATATGAATGGATATGGCTCACATACCTTTAAGCTGGTCAATGCTAAAGGAGAGCCCGTTTACGCCAAATTCCATTTCAAGACAGATCAGGGCATTAAAAACTTGGACGTAAAAACCGCTGCTGATTTAGCTTCAAGTGATCCTGATTATAGCATTCGTGATTTGTATAATCGCATTAAAAGCTGCAAGTTCCCCAGTTGGACATGCTATATACAAGTGATGACCTTCGACGAAGCTAAGAAGTACAAGTATAATCCATTCGATATCACCAAAGTTTGGTCCCATAAGGAATACCCATTGATACCTGTCGGTAAACTAGTGCTTGATCGTAATCCGACGAACTATTTTGCGGAAGTGGAGCAGATTGCTTTCAGTCCGGCACACCTGGTGCCTGGCATTGAGCCATCTCCTGATAAGATGTTGCAAGGTCGCCTTTTCTCGTACTCCGATACGCACCGTCATCGTTTGGGACCCAACTATTTGCAGATTCCAGTTAATTGCCCTTACCGTGTCAAGGTCAACAATTACCAACGTGATGGTGCCATGAATGTTACTGATAATCAGAACGGGGCACCTAACTATTACCCCAACTCGTTTAACGGTCCCCAGGAAGATCCACGCACCCGTGCTCTTTCCACCAGTTGTCCCGTAAGCGGAGACGTTTATCGCTTCAGCAGCGGCGATACTGAGGATAATTACGGCCAGGTCACTGAGTTTTGGTTGCATGTGCTGGACAACTGTGCAAAGAAGCGTCTTGTGCAGAACATTGCCGAAAATTTAAGCAATGCTAGTCAGTTCTTGCAGGAGCGTGCAGTTAAGAACTTTACCATGGTGCATGCCGATTTTGGGCGTATGCTAACGGAGGCCCTTAACCTTATTAAATCGGCCAAGTTCTAGAACAGGACATATGGTTTTTGTCAATTCGCACTGATTAAAGGTTTATTGCACTTCATAACCTTATTTTCCCAATGAACATGGTGTCAGTACTTTGGTTGCGGTCAATTATTTGTTTCGTAGTACTTCAATGCACTTCAATGTTATATTTTAGTTAAAAATATACTTATATATGCAACAATGTGTAATAAATGCAATGATACCGTGCGGCTTTTAATTAAATACAATTTATTGCAGTGAAATTTCTTTTAAAGCTTTCGTTTTAGATGGATGTTTAAATGAAACCTTAAAAGTCCATCGATATTTTTACATTATGACATTTGGTGGTGCAATATCAAGTAACGTTTAAATACAAGTCAAGATTGTTTTGTGGTATTTTTTTGTTATTCCTGAAATAGTACAAGTTATAACATTTAAAATTATAATTAAAATTTTTGGTGAAAGTGTGCTCAATATTTCTCTAATAGGCAAAAAATATAAAATAAAATGAAATCGTTTTGTAAACCAATAAAATTGCAAAATTTCCAGAAAATGATTATGTTCAGCGGCCGGCAGTTATATTTGCAGTTTCTTATTTTACTGTTACATGTTTGGGCCATTTTATTTAGTGTGAACAGCTTTGCTTTACTTTTGTCCAGAGAAGGATTGCTAGAGTGGTAATTCAAATATTTGTACATGTTCCCTTTTAAATTAATTCTGATAACTGAATTGTTGGTGTACCACACAAAGACTTCTAAATCTTAATCCTACTCTGTTACCAATAAAAAAATTCGGACTGTTGCATTAACACATTGTACAACGAATATCAAAAAATCAGCAAGGCCCACAAAACAACTGTAAGTAAAATATATGTGCTGTTTTACGGCGACGCTGTACACATTTAAGAAAATCGTGCTTCGTGATTTAAAGTACTTTCAACAGCAAGTGATACCTAAGGGCAATTGAGGATTTAAATAAGTGAGACTTTGCGGCTCTGATTTAGAAGACTTTCTTATTATATATTGTAGCAATATATAGCATCTCAGACTAAATAGCTGAAAGAGGACCATTTTTAAGTTGGCAAGTCACATTATGCCACGCTTTGCGACAATCAGCCTAATATAATGATAATATAAATCATCATGGAATTCAACTTAGTGTTTCACTGACAAATTATAAACTGAACGGGGGGTTGGGTATTTTTTTTGGCAACTTATGAACAAGTTAAGGACACCTAAAGAAACATCACTTCTGTATTAATAGTCGGCGTTATTATACGACCATATCCGATCTCAAAAAGACTCTCGCCCCGCGACTTGTTTTCTTTCCATTAAATCCTACTCTGGATGATACAGCTGATCGTTTCTGGTCCAAGTTTCCGAACACCTTTTAGGACTATTCATGTCCACTCTACCAAAGCGTCGGAAGAGCAAATATAATCAAGCAAACTTATCAACCTATCGAATCTTTCGCTGTTGGAGTTTAAAGGCCACGTATCTAAATTACTCCCAGTTAAAGATGTTGGTTACGAAATTAACCCATTAACTAACGCAAGCGTACGCGTTGCACATCTGCGGAGTTGACTACGCATTTCATATTCCTTAGCTGAGTCAAAGTCGTGTGGTTTAACATCCAATATTGTGGTGCTCTTATGCACCCTATTTAATTTCTGGATAGGCCTAGCAGGTCAGCAACGAGCATAAACTTTTGAAATCGATTAGATAATCATTCCAACTCTCTCCACTACACTTTCATGCGTTTTCTTTTCTTGGCTTTGACTATTTATTGAATCTTCTTATAAGAAAACTAACAGCAATTTAAAAAATGTTATTTAAAGTTTTTTTTATCATTGTTGTACAATACATGCGCTTGCTCATGCAAGCTCGGCTTACGAGAGAAAAAGTCGACCCCGAAACCATATACATACTGACATGTAGATGTAGTAAAAGCCTTCCGTATGTGTTTGAATATGTGTGCATTAAAAAAAATAAAAAAAGTACACTTTTATTTTATTATTTGCACCCTAACAGCCTCAATGAGCACATGCCAAAATGAGCAACGGGTTGCTGATATTCTTTAGCGCAATCTTACGGCCCAACCAGAATCTCCGGACGGTGTCCAACTTGTTGAGTGGGCAAAGACTATCCTCCCAGATTTCAAGCGCTCGGTTGAAGAGCCAGCTCCGCAAGCCAAGCGGATCAGGTGTCCCCCACGACCACAGCCACTAACCGGGTCCTTCGCCGAAGCCGCCAGAGAGAAGTTCCTTATTGGGGTCCCAGACAAGGGTGCACAGGTGGGCGGCCACAGAATGCGAGTTACAAGAGAAGCTCTTGGACTTGATGATGAAGTCTGGTTGACCACCACCTCGCTTCTCGGACGCCGGTTGGCATCAGGGGAACATTAAAGCGATAGATGAAAGGTCCACCTTCATCTATAAGCATGCCATCACCGCATAAGCCAATGCGGAGCTGACACTGTCCTCATCCAGGAACCTTGGGTCTGTGGTGGCAGGTTTACTGGACTGGGGACGAAGGACTACAAGCTACTTGTAACCTGCAACGAAAGTAAAGTCCGCACCTGTATTCTTGCACAAAAACCGCAAGATATTTTTCTGCTCCCTTACTTCTGCAATGGCGAAAACACTCCTGTTTGCCTGGAGCTGAAGTCTGGATGCGTCTGGCTTAGCTCAAGCTACATAGCCCACGACCAACAATAACAAGGCCTCCTGCTACACACGCTCCTGCGTAGCCTGATCGCCGACTGCGAGGCGACACAAACGGATCATTGGATGCGATGCCAACGCACACTATCATCAGTTGGGTAGCACTGACACTAATGAACAGGGTGAGTTACTGTTGAATTATATCCTGTCCACGACCCTACTTCATTACAAAGAGTAGGCAAGAAGTCTTAGACATGACGCTAGCTACTGCTTCCTTCCCATCATCAAAAACTCACCAGATGGAGGGTGTTTGATGAGCATTCGTTCTATGACCATATGTACATAGACATTGCCGTCTCCCTCGGCATACCCCAGCCAAAATGGTGTAAAAATTTCATACGGACGAACTGGACCGTCTTTAAAGAACACATTGGGAGACTTATTACAGAACATCCCCCTCCGGGACTCCCATTTCCTGAGCACACAAAGATGCTCACTCGTAAGCTTACGAAAGCATGCATGTCCGCCCTCAACAGGAAATAGATGGGCTTTGTAAGACTTCACGTAAGCTCTTCAATAATGCAAAGCTAAGCGGAGATGACCAATCTTGGAGTCTTTACAAAGCTAGCGTTAAAGACGTCAGAGCGACAGTTTCGATTTCCAAGACATGGCTGGAATCCAAAGTCGTCTTCGTTCCAAAAGCAGGCAAAACTTCCTATACGACCACGAAGGATTTCCGCCCCATAAGCCTGACATCCTTTCTACTTAAAACACTAGAAAGGTTGTTGGGCCTACATGTCAGAAACTCTATTACGACAGAATATTTCTCTCAAGCACAACATGCTTACCAAAAAGGCAAATTAACCGAAACAGCGCTTCACGCTGTTATCTTGACAGTGGAAAAGGCTCTCTACCACAGGGAGTACTGTCTCATAGCCTTCCTAGACATAGAGGGTGCTTTTAACAATTTTGCCCTACGTATGAGAGAAACAAATCAGTGGACCGAACTGAATTATGGTCACTCCAATATCCTTGTGGGAAACCCATTCATCTCCTCAAACACGGACTACTGCTGTCCTCAGGAATTCCCTAAAACCACTTTCAAAGTAATAATCCCCCCAAGGGACGATTGGTGGTTAGGCACGCCAGGGCCGAACAACTCTGTAAAAATTTTCACTGACAGTTCAAAGCTAGGCGACCGGGTTGGGGGAGGCGTCTTTTGCGAAGAGCTATCCATTAATAATTCCTTCAGCCTCCCTGTGCATTGCAGTGTCTTCCAAGCTGAAATCCTTGCAATACAGGAGGCACTTCTATGCATCACTGCAGAAAGTATCTGCATTTTCCCTGATAGCCAGGCGGCTATCAAAGCCCTACACTCGATATCCATTACAAACTGCCGCAAATCTCTGCAAGAGATGGCTGAGCAGTTCGAGCTTTACCCAAGTGTAAGGCAGATGAGCTGGCAAGGCATGGCACTACTGTGCCTCTCCTCACAGATAAGGAGAGTATGGGTATTCCCATTGCCAGCTGCAAGCTAAGAGTTTTATTACATTTTGAACTCGAAGCTAATAAAAGGTGGCAACTCACTGCCGCAACGGGCAGGATTGCTAGGCAAACTTGGCCAACACGCTGTAAAAAGCGCTCTTTTGGCCTAATCAACCTTAACAGATCATGCTGTGCTGCCGTAAACAGGGCCATTACGGGACACTGGCTAGTAGGGACTCTAGCCCCTTTCACTGAGTTCTGCAGAAGCTGTCGTGACGAGGAAGAGGAGGAAACGGTTTTCCGCCATTTCTGCGACTGTCCGGCACTCTAAAAGACCAGAAATCGCCACCTCGGTAAGATCCTCGGGCTGGGACCATGCCCTCGACAACGGTGTTACGCACTCTGCATCTGGGTAGACAATATGGACACAGTCCAAACGCGCGATCACAACGGGCCAATTCTGGCCTACGTGAGTGGGGGATTCTTCCTCTCACTACCGCCCTCACCTTACCTTACCTAACCATCTGACACGCTAATAAATAAAGACATTTGCACCTGAATGGACGTAGAACAAAGTTGCGTTAGCCCGAATGGACACCATGATGGACATTGCACAAAACCATTGGAATCAAAAGCATAGACCAATAAAATAAAATGTTTAGTCATAGCAAAAATTTATTTATTTATTTATTTCATTTTAATTGAAGTGCAAGTGTGCAAGACAGAATCCTAACAATAATATTTTTAGGTGTATGTAATCGGAATCAGACGGGTACACTAGAAAAGTGACAATTGTGTTTAACGTAAGTGCGTCTACATGTCGCAGTTGTCTTGATTAGTTACGAACTATTTATAGAGTATAACTTTTCTTTATTTTGGTATTTTCTAGTTATTTTAGTTTTTTGATGGTTTTATAAGCTTTTCTAACCAGACCCAGAAACGCAATTCAAAAAATATTGCTGGCAGCTGTACATTTGATCGATGTGAGAAATTATAACACAACTAGGTGTCAAAACACTCAATTGTTTACTAGTCGTACTGCAACTTCAAGAATGTGCTTTGCAAGTTTTTCAAGTTCCTACGGATGGGGAATATATGTAAGTAGTCTCGTTACCTCTCTGACTACTTGCAAGTCACAATCACTGATATGAAAAATTCACTATATAGCTAAAGTCTGCGAGTTTCGGATCGCTTAGAGGCTTTCAAGTCGCTTAAAGCAAGTTTGTTATTGCAAATTTTCCGATAGAGAAACCTATCTATGACACTGTTTATAAGGAAAACGGGTCGTTAAAAAATTATTAATTTGTCAAAAAACATTACATTCTTTTGCAAGTTTAAGAACAAGTATACATCGATACCAAGTTTGCATTTGAGTTATCGACACTGTTAAGGCTATTATTGTTATCAGGTCCGCTAAATTCGGAAGCACAGTTACCCGTGCTTTCTTTAATTGAAGCCAAGCGTTACTCATGCGCTCTCAGCGTTTTTTTTTAAATGTGTTTGTGCATTCACATATTTGATGGAATGCATGTATGCATTTTGTATTATGCTGCTGTTAAATGACAACCGAAATGGTTTCCTTTTTTCATCTTTACTGTGTAAATGTGTGTTCAAATACATGCAAAGATGTATGTATGTACGTGTATAGATGTTTTGAGCTGCCTCAACATGTTCCTCTAACATGTGCAGAGTTCGTGGGATGTTTTTTGTTTTTTTGTTGGGCCGGCGCGTTGTCATGATGGAAGAACCAGTCGTCTGTGTGCTACAGATCTGCCCTTTTCTTCCGGATTCAGTCTTTGCAAAACCTTCAATTAGGACTCCTGATTGACAGTTTGACCCGGGGATGCGAACACCGCGTGTACAACACCTCTGCAATCGAAGAAACAAATAAGCATCACTTGGCAAGCTTTTTTTGGGACGAGGAGTGCCAAGTGTCTTCCACTGGCTTGATTGCTGCTTTGTTTCGGGGTTGTATCCATAGCACCGCGATTCATCGCCGGTAATCATCTTTCAAATTCAAGATCCTCTTTGGGCAGATTTTAAAGCTCAAAAAATGCCTGAAGTCGACGCGCTCTTTGCTCGTCTGTAAGAAGGCGAGGGACAAATTTGGCTGTTACCCTTCTCATGTGCAAATCTTCGGATAAAATCCTCTGAACTGAACTCCATGATATTCAGGATATCTCACAAAATTGATCAATAGTTCGGCGAAGATCTTAGCGAACGAGGGCATTGATTTTGTCGACGTTTTCGTCACGTTGAGGGGCGTCCTGGACGGGGTTGGTCTTCAATGGGCATTTCTCCACTTTTAAAAAGAGAAAACCACTTGTAGACTCTGTTTTTATATGGGGAAGCATCCCCATAAGCAGTCTTCAGCATTACAATAGTTTCCGCGGCCGATTTGCTCTAGACAATCTGCCCTGCCACCACGTTTTCGCTGAAATGAAAAAAGTTGTTCTCCTAAAAATTCTCTCACAAGCGATCAAATGCACTCACAGCGACAAACTGACTACCTATGCTTCATCAAGGTAAAGTTCGTTAACGCCCTTGTGTGATTTTTAATTCTCTATTTGATCATTTAAATCACACTAATTTGTCGACCGTAAAAAAAAAAGGAATAAGGTTAAACATTTCAATGCGAATAAATATCCTGGTTCATTGGTTTAAACAATTTGCAAATTAGTTAGAATTACCACCATTCATAAAAGTTTTCTTAATTTGTGATATCGAAAATATATATGAATATGTATACATAATTTAAACTAAGAATTAGCCATATATTTGTTTGGTTGGTATGGCTTATCAATTAATTCATTTAGTACGGTTATGTAAACAAATTAGTACGTAGTACATACTCGTATACATTACATCACATTCTTGATTCTTGTCATATATCTTATAACTCAAGAAATTTCATTATATTGACGTGACTTACTTCTATCACGATCGTTGAGCTCAAAATGGTGATGTTAAAAAATATATTATTTAAAGTTTTTTGTAGTAACCTCAGATGCTTGTACCTGAAAAACATGTGTTTTACTTTGGCATTGCTCTGACTGAATCGTAGTTAGGGCAATACACTCTATTCAACAAAGCCTGTAATTATAGAAAACACAGAACTCTGTCATGGCGGTAGAGTGCTTAAACCTGTTAAAGATAAATATTCTTCGGAGACAGTTATAGAATGTCCTTCCATAGATATTCTATTTGTTACTGAAAAGGTAAGTGTTAATGGTGTAGGCATTTTTTTAACTTTATGATGCACATTTGTCTGCTATTTAAACTATCACTGTCATGGTTTTAATCGGAATTTTCTTGTAGTTTTAGGTGATTTCAATATCGCTAAAGTTTTATGGATTTATTGGTTTTCTTGGTTCGACCCCCACAGCTCAAAATCATTCTTACACTTTTTACTTCGAATGTCATTGAGTCAAATCCATGCTATCCCAAACTCTCTTAATAATGCGACTCCCGATTCCAGCATAAATTTTATCCAGAAGATTTATACCAGCCAACTTTGCAGATATTAATCACTTTATAGACCGAGTTCGTAAATTTCGGAAAACTGATTTTGTAAAACGTTCTTCGCTTATATCCCATAATTCTTATGCTGATGCGGCAATCTGTATTTTGTACCGCAGCTTTGAGTTTTGTGTCCCGGTTTGTAAGCCAAGCAGGACAAACAAACTTGAGTGGCTTATCCGAGAGTTGACAATTCTTAAAAATCGATGATCAAAGCTTCCCTACAGAACAGCTTCCTTAGTTTATTCCATATACTTTGTTGCTTTTTTATTTTTTTTAATGCTAAACGTAGATCTTCCTTCCAACGTAATTGAGGAAAATTGAGGACAACTCAGATCAGGCCATAGCCAAATGTATCGAAAGAGTCTTTAAATATTTTTCTCCATTAAAAAGGAAACAAATCTAATGTTCAGAATTATAGGGGTATCTCCAAGTTGTCTCTTATTTATAAAATCTTTGATAAATTTATAAATATTTGAAAATCTATAATTTTAACGTGCCAGCACGGATATATGAAACAAAGATCTAATACCACTTACCCATTAGAATTTATCTTAATTGATATATTGGGTTTTTAAGACAAATGCAAACTAGTGTAATTTACACAGATTTCAGTAAGGCATTTGCTTCCATAAACAATTAACTATTAATTAACAAACTAAGACATTTGAGCTTTTTTAATAACCTAACTGTTTGGATTGAAGATTTCTTTATTCTTAAAGGGTCTGTCTTTAAGGCAATTAATGTCACATCTTTACCACAAGGTTGTCACCATGGGCTTTTATTATTATTTTTATTTTATTTTTATTTTTAAAAAAAAACTCGAGAGTGATCTGGATAATTTTCAAACCTGGTGTAAGGTAAAGTATTTACATTTCAACTGCAATAAATGTAAAGTCATTTCCTTTTATAGACGTATGCCCTTTTTTATTATTTATAATTTAGCAAATAAACCTGTAGATCGCATTGATTGGGCTGAAGACTTTGGTATCCTAATGTCCTAATTCGATGATCCTTACCTAACTAAAACTTTATGTATCCCTTGCACAACCGATTCTTGAAAATGGATTCTGTATTTGAGACACCATACATTCATTCATCAGGATAGAATGAATCGGTACAAAAACAATTTCTGCTCTTTGCTTTCAGGGATCTAAACCACGACAGTACTATTAACTTACCAAAAGTAGATTTTTATGGTGAAATTGATTGTTCGGAATTAATCAACCAAGTTAGCTTTACAGTTCCGATAAGAAATACTAGAAATTGTTTACTAGAAATTTATTTTAACTGCTATTCACAACTCTTTTCGAACCTTGTGTTCAATCTACGACGATGTCTCCCACATACTGATGTCACTTAGAACATTTTTATTTAATTAACTGGTATATTTGGCTTCCGTTATTTTTTTTTACACGTTTACATGCGTATTCACTAATAACAATTTAAATATACATATATGCAATTATAAATTATAGTAATAATTTTAAATAAGTTTATGTTTTACTACGCTTCCATTCAAAAATTTGTATTTATATTCACAGTTATGTACTTCTCAAAAGTCTTTTAGATACTATACTCTAACCGTGAGGCGTCAGGCTGATTAAGCTAAACGGCTGAGCTATCGGTTCCAGAGCAAGACGGACAAGCACGTATATAACTCACTCGTTGGTTTTTTTGTTTTTTGGTACTTGTAAGCTTAACCTACCTATGGCTCTTTTAACATACAATCCCCTCTTTCGATGTTATCTAGATTGTAAGAGATTATTACAATTATATCTTAATAAAAGAGTTATTCAAGATCCTGGTTTGCCTACTTTTAGTGGAGACAATAACCTATCCACTCAATGTAAGAAAACTACAGTGGTGTCCCATAAATATCAATACTGCTACTTTAGTATTCTAATAATTACTACACTTTTCAAACGACATACATTATATACATAATTGCGTATTTTAACCAAAATTCACAGTTCTCTGCTAAGAGATTTTCAGGTCATTAACCCCGTACTTTCCACAGGACCTGGTGAAATAAAAAGCAGTATGCTCAGGTACTGCGCTCCAGGTATTCTTAAGCCTTTGCATAATTCGCAAAGCTTGTCCGTGAAGTTATGCTCTTTTTTAAATATTTAGAAAGTATTTTGTAAAAAGAAACAATTATAATTTTCAGAATTATATGTGCATTTTCTATACCTTAGCTTTTTAAGCATCTTTGCAAATAGTAGACATTTATAAACAAATTTTTCTTAGAATTGTACGTTCTTATTTTTTTTACTCATTATTTAAACTCTGCTTGTATACCGAAAGCAAATACTACCGGTAAATTTCAAGAAAATTGCTAAATGCTAGTTACTACGAAGATTATATATGAGCTTCCTTATTAGGCAGCTCTTCAATGAGAAGATCAAACTTGGCTACTTTCTAGTCAATTGAAATCATATGGATGTCCAAGCAGAGAAAAAATATAAGTCTACAATCGTGCCTAGCGTATAAAAATTATTTGCTGTCTTGTTTTAATTTATTTTTGCCTTTTACGATAAAGCATTAGATCTGAGAAACGCGTTTAAAAATTTAAATTACTGCTTCGCCACATTTCTAAATGTTTGACATCCGTATAAGCAGCATCTGGACAACGTAAAGGTTTGCTACATCTTAACCACTAAAGAAGCCTTATAAGCGCAACAAGCTTTTCATCTGATCAAAGAACAAAAATGGCAGCAGATAACTTTAACACTAAACATGCAAGATTGTCTGCTGCTCACATTAAAGAACACTAAAAATTCGAAAGCAATTCATTAATATGAAACCGCCGCTTGTGAGCCTGTGTCCAGTCTTTGGGTTACAACAAAACCGTACAACGGAAAGTAGACAGCAACATTACAACGGGCACGAATTTGAATTTACATTGACCAACTTAGTATGTCCGGGTGGAAACTTATTCAAATGTTTATTATGTGTATACGTTTAGATTTTTATTTTAATTTGTATAACTGTTTAAAACAAAGCTGATTAAATGTACAAATTATCATTTAAAATGCTCTTAATGCTTATTGTGTGGTCACTTATTTACGCATTAAATCTTGATTATTTTTTTTTTATTTTGTTCTACAAGTTTTCTTAATTAAACAAAATAACAAATTCTGTGAACCCTATTAAAAACAGATTATATAAAATACATATTACTGTTACTATATGCAACTTTGTGTTTAAGATATAACATTTGATTTGTGCTAAATGCATCAATTAAGTATCATAGTACGTTTATACACAACAGTTTAGTTTTTTAATTTGGAATACACGCACATTACCGTAAAAGTAGCAAATGTCAAAATACCCAATTTAACAGTAGTTCGATTTTCTGTGCCTTAGCTTAAAGATAATTTACATTTTTGGTGTAGATAATCGGATATGTAGATTAAAAGACGGTAAGTAAATGTGTTCGGTATAAATTACGCTACATCTCCTCGTACGTGTTGCATTGTTAACAGTGTAATTTTTTGATTTATTTTTTTTCAACTCTACTTAACCCTGTGTATAAACAATAACACAAGTGTTTAACTAATTAGAGGCCAGATCAGTCAGCAAGCGTGTACCATTAACAGCTAACTGAGATAATGGCAACGTGCTATTAGCAATAACGTTGCCCATAAGATTTGAACTATTGGTGGACAAACTAGCCATCAATTCAGTATTGTTTGCTAAAATGCGCGTTGCATTCGCAGCTAATTCCATTATTTGCACCTTGTTGGCAGCATGTTCAGCCAACATACGAGTCTTATTTGCTGCTTCCTGGGCGGCAATCTGCGCCCACTCTGGAAACGTGTCCAAATTGGGATAAATCACCGTACCCCAAGTTTGGCAGAAAATAAACAGCGTTATTATAGTAATAATCGTTGGGCCGATTCCAGCAATCGCCATGTCCTTGCTGCGTATGTGTGCATAACCAGCGACCAAGGCATTTGGCGGAGTGCTCACAGGCAAATGAAAAGCCATGCTGCACGCTAAGCCTGCTGGAAACACCAAGTACAGCGGATGAATTTTTAATGCCAGTGACTATAAGCAAAAGAAAAAATTTTAAATAGCTGCTTAACTTTATAAGTATTCAATAATTACCATTTCGTTGAGCACAGGTACAAGAATATTGGCAACAGCTACGTTTGAGCTGAAGGCGGTCATAAACACGGCTACTAAAATGACAACCAATAACAAGGCGGAGTTTGGCAGTACCTTCAAGCCACTCATTGAGCTGCCAATCAACGAGGCCATTCCACTCTGTTTACTACCCGCAGCCAGTGCAAAGCCTCCGCCAAGCAGAAAAACTAGACCCCACGGCACCCTAGATTGAATAAACTTCCAGGTTATCAGAGATGATGTCGTCGCTTTTGGCACGGGTCCACGTCGTGTACAGTATCGCAGGAATGCATAGTTGGCAGGCAGCACGAAGCACATGATCACCACAAATATGGTTGGCATGGAGTTCTTTATTACCCTGCATATATATAAATGTGATGTGAAAGTGAAGTAATATAATTCGACAATCTATGCACACAGCTTAATTCAAAACTTGTTCTACGGCATGAGTTTGAGCAGTTATTTTTATACAGAAAGACAATATACTTACTTTGCAGGCAGAAGCTCCGCCCAACCGGTAAAAATGCCCGGTTTGCGTGTAAAGTACATAAGAACCATTATTATGAACAATATCATCACTTGAATTTCGTGCATACTCATGGGGCCCAGTTCCTTATAACGCTGATCAATAACTTTCTTGGCAACATGAGCATTATCCTTGCCCACCTGCACCTCCTGGGCCTCCTTGCTCTTTGGACGCCAAAGGCCCATAAAATGCCATTGCAGAAACACGTATGTAAGTAACGTATACACCAGCATTGCCGGCACCGAATAAAACATAAAAGTGGCAAAATCCATTTTCTCAGTAGCATTGGGAAAAGCTGAATCATAAATGCCCTTGAATGTAAGATTTGTGGCAGTGCCAATTATGGTTCCACAGCCACCCAAAGAAGATGCATAGGCAATGCCAAGATAGTAGCATTGGGTAACCTTTGTCGGATATGGTAAGCTGTTAAATTAAAAAATAACTTAGAAGTGCTTAATTTCAAGCAAGTTGCTAGAGCTTACTCGTCCTCATTCTTCTTTTTGTTTTTTCCTCCAACCATTTGGTATTCCGGCTCATGGTAAATTTTGCAGACACCTTGCTAAAAAGTAAATTATATTTTTAATGCAATTTTTGGTGTAAAATTAAGCAATCCATTTATATAATAATTTCTTTTTAACGTCTGAGGAGTATTCACCGCCGTAACGAAGCCATTAATGTTATTAAGCTAACACATTAGGCTAGAATAAAGCACTAAAAGTCCGTTTTATTTTCCCAAGTGTAAAACTATTTATTTGAATACTGACAACTTGTTGTCCGTTGTGTTCTGGACATACATATAATGGATATTGTGAAATTGTAATTGAAAAAGGGAGTGTGTTGCGTTAAATTTGTAAAATTTCTTATGAGTAGACAGTATCTGAGCTTAAAACTTTACGAGTACAGTCATTGCTTGTAAATATGTCTCTGTGCTAGCGCATCGAGGAGTTGACTCTAGCTTTGCCTTTTTACAGTGCACAACTAGACTCTGATATTAAACTTTAATTAAACAAGATCTTCCTATGTCTAAGCATAGCTTACATCCGGAGTCAATAACTCTTAGAGGTTTAGTCGCGTTGAATTTTTAAGACACAAAACCTGTGACAAAGACACTGCGTGCCGATTGGAATAATGAAACGAATACTCTTACACTAAACACGTTTTAGTTAGTTGAATACATAAGTTCTTAAATATTTGTATATTTGCACTTACAGCTTGAAGCTCCTCAAGTACCGCCTGGACAATTGGACTCATCATCGCTGTGCATGCTGCATTTGAGATCCACATAGATATAAACATAGTAACCATAATAAGCCCAAAGTGTAATCTATAAGTGTCACAGATATCCAATTTTAGCTTATCAGTTGACAATTAGAATTAAATACTGACCTTCTCGGACTTGTGCCCACCATTTGTATTACTCTTAGCGCCAGACGCTTATGTAGACCACTATATTCCACTGCGAGGGCAACCATTATTCCGCCCATGAACATCACTAAAGTGTCTTTGAAGTATGTCATGCACGTCTCCTCTGAACCCTACAATTTTCAAAATATCTGTACAGTTAGCTTACTGTGGACTAGCAGCGATAAAAACATGTCTAATATTAACCATAATGCCCATAGTGGGAAATGCAACAATTGGTATCATCGAAGTGACATAAAGAGGCAGCGCTTCCGTGACCCAAAATACAGCCATTATCAACAGTATGTACATGCAACGGTATGCCTGTAATTATAGACCATATTTATCAACACATGCTTTCTTACTAAGTTCGAGTTACTTACCGGTGTGTTGTTCATTAGTATAATGGGCAAACATAAAAGAGGCATAAGAAAAACAACGCATCCTTTCCAGTGATTTGCAAAGAATGCGCCCCATCGTGGATGCGGTTCCACTGGTTCTGCTGCCTCACTACAAAAACACAATTGGTAAATTTGTTGTTAATTTAATTGTTTGTATAAAATATTAATAGTTTTTTTACTATCACTTACAGCTCCATTTTAAAGTCGGAATGAATCTGTAAATAAATAAATATTTAAAATTAATGTGTGTATTTAATGCAATGTATTTTTGTTTTCATTTATAAATTAGTAGTGACCATGATTTAAAATTGTTTTATTATTCTCATTATAGTTTATTAAAACGCTATTCATTTTAATTTATCAGGATGTGTCAAAACAAATATTAAAACTTATGTTAAAACAGAATCAGATTTTTATGTTATTGCAAAACAAAAAATCAAGCTTTTGCCGTAGACATCGCCATTGTTTTTTTTACTTAAACACATTGTGTAATTAAGTCTCTTTAAGTTTATCAACCCCTATAAAAAGTCGTTAATTTTCTATAGATCAAACACAGACTTTAAATACGATGTAAACAACCTTCCAAATTGGCATACATTTGCAAAAATTTATACACAGATAGTATGCCTTCGGTAACAGGATATAATTAATGAAAACAGTCTAACACCAACGACGCCTGCATACAATAAATATATATACATTTAAGATTATGTTATTTATCTCGTGTGGTTTATTCTAGTCTTTATCAATAACAAATGACTATGGACTTAACTATATAATAATTTTACGATTTAAGATTTGTTCGTATAGTAAAAAGCTAAGATTGAAAACAATACAGTCATTGAACTGCATACAAACAAGTCTGTCATATGGCGGGTGCTACCATAACAGTCCGCTCTAAAACCCGTAACAACCCGGCTTGAGTGCACATAGTACAATACAGGCGATCGAGGACAGGCTGCCTCAAGGACACAGAGTACTAGACGTAACCGGTCAGAACTATGACAGTTTATTTAAAGCAAGACTTGTTTTAAATACCACAAACCCATAAAATGGATAAAAGACGGAATGGGCCGAACTCTAGACTTTAGTTTTAAAACATAAGTTGTCGTATGACTCGTTTGTTGTTTTAACTAGTAAGTCTTCCCGTTTTTACTGAAAAACAATTAATTCAAGAATTTGGATATTGTGAAATGAGTCTTAAGACATTTTACAGTAAACAACGAAAAACTGTTAAAATCTGTTGAAACATATTGAAGATATTTAGAGTTGGAGTTGAAGCTTAATGCCTTACACAAACACACAAGGTAGTGTTTTATATATTTTTTTGTTAGAAATACCTATATCTATTAAAATGTTTATATGAGGAACCAATACCGAGGTTAGTACAAGAAGAGGTACAAGAATGCATTAAGCATAAAGCTAGTTTTTTATCCATTTTTAATTTTTTCCACATACGAAACCTATTGCTTTTCTTGAATTTTATTCAAAGATCATTAGAAACTGATTCCTTTTTATGTTCAACGCTTATTATTACGAATTTGCAATACGTTTTATGCATTATTACTGTAGATTAAACTTTGTAAAGAGTTCTCGAAGTATGCATACTCCAAACACATTTTGTTAATATTTATAGCTGATTATTCACGTACAAAATACAGTTTAATAGACGATCAATTTCTTAACAATTTTAAAACAAATCTCTTCTGTAACAAATAGAATTTTTTAACTATTAATATATAATATATGCCACTTTAAACAAATTGGTTGATACAGGGCGTATGCAAGCAATTACAAGCAACTTAAAAATATAACAAAAAAACAACAATTAATAGTATTTGCACAATAACACGCTCTTAAGTTAAAAACAAAAATGTTGAATTTAAAAGTAGGCATGACCGCACGTTCAAAGTCGGAATTTATAATGACAACGGCGTTATTTTCATATTTTTAAATAAATATGAGGCTGAAAAAAACTGGAGAGGGAGAGCGACCCTGAAGTTGATCATTCTCAGACTGTAAATTGATAACGTATACCATATTGAAAATCTATATTATAGACTTAAAAAAAAACAATTGATAGCACAATTGACAATGCCAACCAACGTACAAATGAACTCAGTCCAATCATTTAAATTAAATATGTCTGTATATGATGTCTATGTAGTATATATGTCTGTTTTTCTACAAAATATCTACAATACAGACAAACTTTTAACGTATTAATTATAATCATAATAGATTGCAATTGATTTTATAATACATAAATTTAACTTTCGTGGAAATAATAGCGGTTTGTTCATCAAAATAATTAAAATAAGCACTACAATTTTACACTCTAGAAAGGGAAGTTTTATTTTTGTTGCGATATACATTTGTCCCGAGTTGGCATCTACAATGTCAAATATTATCTATATCATCAATGTTTCATCTGTTTGTAAAGATTCTTGCCTGCTTAACAGAACATTTTATTATAATTTATTCTTTGTTGATGGCGAATGAACAGTGTCTGGTAAGTTATACCGAACCACTTGTAGTCATGTTTTCATATCGACTGCGAAAGTGAACAGTGCCAAATTGAGTAACATTTAATAAATGTTGTCAATGTCAGTTATACGACTTGTTCTGTTTCAAAGAAACTTAGACTCCGAAGATGAAAGAAAGAAGAAGATCGAGTTATGCTTCTCTGTGGTTGCTTTCTTGACAGCTGATAAAGATCATACAATATACAATCATAAATGTTTGTTTTGCATGTCGCACATTGCAATACAAAAACTGCAGCACGTTCATTTTTATTTCTATCTTATGACTTTTACTGTAGTTTTGACAGAAAAACATTAAACCAAAAGTCGTAGGTGAAGTGGAATAAAGAAAATAAATTAACAGCTCGAAACATAATACGCACAATGCATTGTACAAAAGGCTTACAGATTAAAACAGTTACCACCGTTGTTTTTTTTGTTTTTTTTTCATATGGGTAAAATATATTATTGATTGTGTCCGTTCGACCATTCAGAAGGGTCAGAAAATTTTAAGAGCTAGCAACTTTAGAATTTAAAAAATACATACATACAAATTGTAATTTCAAGTCAATCTTATAGCTAGACTTTAGGATGTTACATAATAGAGATAGCACAGCAAAAAATTAGTGCACACCAAACTCAAATTCACTTTTACACATTTTGTGACGATCGTGAGTGGACGATAAGAAAAGAAAAGACAAGCAAGTCCCAAGTTTAACACACGAGTGTATTGCCAATCCAAAATATTCGCTGTTTACGTAATTAATAGTCATATATTTCGAGTATAAAGAGTATACCTGATCTATGGAATGTCCGTTATGAAGTCCGTCTGTTTGTTCGCCTGTGTGCGATTCTGGGACCCCCAAAGTGTTAAACATTTTCAAATATCCTAAAATATGTCGATACATACACTTGAGCTGCAAGTCTATAAAAAACACATATTAACACCTAAGGTAACTAAAATTTTTGGCAACCTCCCCCAGTTTTTAAGCTAGAGTCACCAATGGAAATATAGACACTGGTATTTTATAACAGATCTGCGTCAAAGTTATTTTTAAAACGGAAATCCGATTATCGGTCTCAGTTCTCAAATTCCACCCCTGCCGATACGTTAGCACACGCAACGTTTTGTTATGTTTATTTTGTATAAAGCTAGATACATAACACCTTACAAAAATCTTGATTTATGTCTGCGACATGCTTTTTATTCTGAATTAATCTCGAATATGATATTTTTTTCTACCATTGTTAACCATTTATCAAAACTCTATTTAAGGAAGAAGAACTTTAGACTCTTAATATATGTTAAATCTACTTTTCGGTCGATAAGCCGCTAAGCCGATAAGAAACACAGTATACAAGTGCCAATCAATAAGTTTGTATGATGTTTCTTGTTTGCAATATTTTTGAAAGTCAAAATATAAAACTGTTTACTTTATGGGCCACTTGAACTTTTAGCTCAAATAAACTACGTCCACATAAGCGCCTCAGAATGTTTGAAATAAGCAGTGACCCTTTGACATCGTCAACTGACAGTACGAATAAATTGCTTATGGTAATTCAAACTGTGGTCATTAACACGAAGCTCTCTTGACAACAGCTTAAACGCTAAACTGATTATGTTCAGTTAAATAAGTAAATATGTACATGGTCTTAGTCACTGAGCTTTTTAGCAACAAACTATGAAACTATATAGCACTTAGTGAGTGGAGTATTTTTATAGCGACTTTAATGGCATTTTCTGTTGCATGGAATTTTAGAATCTAATATTCTTAATATAAATCTCTTTTATTTTGGTTAAAAGTGAATATTAATTTGTAGTTTTTGTGCACTATCAGAAACCGGAAGAACTTTATATGAACCAACCCCTGCAGGGAGAGATTTCCGGAATAAAAGCAAATTTAAGTTTCACAAATATTTTAATCCGTGACACCGTCGATATTATTTCTTTTGATGGAATACCAAAGCTATGATAACCACGTGTGATACCCTTCTGGGAGCTAAGCATTCGGTACTGCTCTAAAGGAAATAGTATAGGTATAATGTTAATACCCTAATTAAGAAGAGCAATATAGACTAACTGAAGGTATACAAAGTTAAACTCGACACAGGACACTTTGGAATTTTGCGCTTTTTATGCTTTGGAAATACATTACAGCGCATTGAATACACTAAAGTTAAAATAAAACAAAACTACAACAAAACAACACTACACTACACAAAAACACAAAAAAGAAACAAAAAACTGATAACAAACTGAGTAAATTGAAACGACTGTAGATTGTTACAGTATTTTGAAACTTTTGCAAATATGCATATACATAAATAATTAAAATTAATGTTCACTTTGTGTATTTTTAACCCACTAGTATGTTTCTAAAATAATTATTATATACTAGACAAACAGGCATACGAAAATTAAATTGTTGATGCTGATAAGAACATTTTTATTGAGTGATACAGGGAGTATTATAATATGGGACACATAAAATATTGCTTAAGGGAAAATAAAAAAAATCAACAAATTGATCTAGAAATATAATTATTAAAAA
>JAWNNR010000142.1:0-10955 GCA_035044725.1 Scaptomyza caliginosa | reverse complement strand
CGTATTGCTTCACATCGGCGAGCTCCTTCATCCTCGCCGTGAAGGCCGCTTCTAGCACCTGTTGGTTCACAAAATTGCGCTGGACGAGGTACTGCATGCCGGAGTAAAGCAAAAAGCCGGTAGCAGCGATACTGTACTTGGCGCGATACACACGCCGGGCGGCGAACCCGACACCGAAGCCCATGCCATAACCCAAGAGGCACTGACCGGCAACAGGCAGCAAGCGATCGATAGTCGTCTCCTCTCGCTTGAGAGCGGCGATGAGGTGACGATCGTAGAGGATCTGAAAGTCTTTCGGGGTGATCCGGCCGTCACCATCCATGTCCAGGTGGTGGCACAGCACCTGGCGGGCCTCCTCGTAGGCGGGACTTTGGCGGAATGTCTGAAAAGCGATGCTGCCTGCGCCATCAGGCTCGGCAAGAGAGCTCAAGGAGGACACAGCGAGTCGCCCAATCTCAAAGGGGAGCTCGAAGATGCGGTAGGTGCCGTCAACCCCGCGTTGGTCCCTTGGCTGCCCGAGATTCGCGACTAAATCGAGTGCTCGGATGACGTCGTCGGTGCTGAGTGGGCCGCTCACGGCGGAGGAGGGGTCGGACGACATGTCGAGCGGAAGTGCAACGCTGACAGTGACAACACCAAAAGAAAACGAATCGGAGAGTGGCAGGAGCGGAGGAAAGGGCAGCAGGCGATAGGGTTCCTTTTTTCTCCCTCTTATTTCTGTTGATGTTTCTGAGAGAGAGAGAGAGGTGGCAGTGAGAGGAACAGAAAACAAAAGGAAGTCAACTGATCACTATCGATTTCTACGTAAGTGTATGTGCGTATGTGTACGTGTATTTGTGTATCTATATACGTGTGTGTGTGTGTGTGTGGGTGGGTGTGGATGTGAAGAGGGCCGAATGAAAAGGAAGTGGAGAACCAAAAAGAAAGCGAGGGACAAAAGAAAGAAGATGCAACAGAAACGAAGAGGGGGGGCCGCTCAAACGTTTATTTTCCACATATCTATTTTTTGCGAGGGGTGAAGAGGGAGCGACGGTGCATCGATGACAGCGCAGCAGGGAACGAGTCGGGCAGGCGGTGGGGCAGAGCGCACGCCATCCCAGTGCACATGGACCGATCACCCGCCCCCCCCCCCCCCCGAAAAAAAAAGACTCCGACAAGCCCACCCACACAGAGAGCAGCCATCGCATCGCAGCGCATCTCCTCTCAAAACAATCCTTCAAAAAAAAAAAAAAAAGTTCAATATTAGAATAACAAATGGAGGCTTTTTTTTATTAAAAAAAAGGGGGAAAATTGAATCGCAAACAGACAGACACAAGAGGAGGGAAGGGGGGGGGGGAGAGACAGAGAGAGAGAGACCACAACGGCGGCAGCGGCAGCGACAAACACCAGACAGCGAAGAAAAAACAGCCCACACCAACAACAACAACAAAAATGAGAGAATTCTGCAAAAAAAAAAAAAAAAAAAAAAGCACAACGAAAACAAGAAAAAAGAACATAAATCACCCACCCACACACCCACACCCACACACTCCTTCCGCAGACAACCAGGGAATGCGGATTGCCTCTGTGTGTGTGTGTGGGTGGGTGGGTGTGTGGGTGGGTGTGTGGGTGGGTGTCGAAGGATGAAGAGAGAGAAGCCGAGAGGTGGGTTCATAGATCGTTGTATCAGCACACTTCTCTCTCTCTCTCTCTATGACGGCGCAGCGTTATGGAACAACGAGTGAATGCCTTTTTTTTTTGGGGGGGGGGCTGGAGGAAGGGAGGTTCTCTTTGCGCTTAGCACAAGCACAAAAGAAGAGGGAAAAAAAAAAAAGCAAAGACAAAGGAGGAGGAGACAGGAGGCTACCGTTGTTCGATTGGGCACGTGGAGTGGAGAGCAGTACACGTCACGAGTTCCCCTCAGCACTAAAGAAACAAAAAAAAAGGGGGGAATAGAGGGCGGAGAAGAGTGGCATTATGGCGAAAAAGGAGAAAAATATTGGGGAGAGAGGAATCCCACGACACGTGTCGAAGAATACCCAACAGACACCCACACAGACGGTACAGCCGCGTCGCTTGTGAACGGGAGAGAGGGGGAAAGACATTCCTCAGCGGTAGAAGCCAAAGTTGTTGATGTTGCTATCTCTTAGTTACTCCGTGATGGCACAACCTCTCTAAAGCACTCCGTCCTCTTGTTCTCTCTCTCTCTCCCACCTTGCTGCGAGTCAGTGTGTCGGATGAGCGCTCTGCCTCCGAAAAGGATATATCGGCTCTGCCTTATTATTATTTTAGTGAGAGCTCCTCGCACAGGCGGACGCGCACCCGATGCAGAAAGGGCTGCTCATCAAGAATGAGTCGAGCAGAAAGAAAAAAAGGAATCGCACACACACACACAGAGAGAGAGAGAGACACACACATGCGCAGACTAACTGAACTATTGTAGCTGCAAATCAGCATCAAAAGGAAGAGAGCCCAATCTGGCAGAACCAAAAAGAAAAATACAAACGAGAAGTAATATCCAAAGAACAAAACACACAAAGAGAGAGAGGGAGAGAGAGAGAGAGATGCCCTCCCCTTCCACACGACACCGTAGTTGCACGCAGCAGTTAGTGGAGGAAGCCAATACACACACACACACACACACTCAACCAATACAAGACACCAGAGCTCGTACGCCTTTATATCCAGATATATACATCCATCGACATCTCTCTCCATGTCGGTCCTCCGTCAGTCAGTCACTCGTTATCGAATAAGAAAATACACACAGCGACAACAGAAATGATATTAAATTACAGTAGTAATACATTTGCCTCTTGCCGTCTCTCTCTCTCTCTCCCTCTCTCTACGTCACACAGATGTACGGACAGAATGACTGGCAGCAAGATGGATGGCTCACGCTCTCGACTGCAGAGGAGACCGGCCAAAACGAGCTGCTTGCTTGCTAGTTTGTCTCATCACAGATCGTGTGTGGTTAATGAGTCGTCCTCCGATTCTCATCTATAGATATATATATAGAGAGAGAGAGATGTATAGATAGAGAGAGAAAGAGAAGAGGGGAGGTCGGGGGAGAGCGAGTGAGTGAGGTATGCTGCTCTCATGTGCCGCTCCTTCTGCTCCCGTTTACATATGGTGGTGTGAAAAAAAAAAAAAAACGGAATTCCTTTTGGAGTGTTCTACAGGTACATTGAGGGGGTGAGAAGGGGGAGGGGGAAGAGAGAGATTGTTCCAAGAGAGAGAGAGAGAGAGGTGGCATTGGAGTCCTGATCAGCGCCACAGTACTCATAATAATAAGAATCGCTGAGGCAGTGTGAAGGAGAAATGACACCACCACGATTGCAAGCACATGTTTAGAAGCGGTTGTGTTATCTCCAGCAGAAATATTGGTGAGAAGGTGAGCGGCAGCGGTAAACAGGGATTGGGGGGAGGGGGGAAGCCAAGAGGGAGGCGGAAGAGCACATCAGCCACCAAAGAGATAGAGGAAAGGAAAAACGAATGAGGCAAATAAAAGAGAGAGAGAGAGAGAGACACACAGAGAGACGACAGGCTCGCTGCATCTGGCACCCCCAGTGATGGTTTCTTTCCTTCTCCACGCCACTGTGTGTGGATGTGGTGATGGTGTTGTTTTGTTTTTCATCTGTTTGCGTGGGTGTTGTGGTGCTGCTTGGGCTCCTGTTGCGAGAGTGAATGAACCAGCCGTGTGGCCCATCATGCAGCTCACAATGAGCCACACGTATATATACGTGTGTGTGTATGTGTGTATGACAAGAAGAGATATCTCATAGAGTCTAGTTTACATGGAGAGCCACATCTCAGTAGTAAACTCTATTGGGATTCACGCTGTCTACATATATCTACATAGAAGTACGCCATTTATCTATCGATGTATAAAGCGAGAGAGACACTGAGTGGCAGGAAGGGAAGAGAGTGTGAGAGATGCGACTTCGTGGGAAGTGAGAGAGAGAGAAAGCTCACCTACTGTTGTTGTGATGGCGTGGGAGACAGAGGGAAAGACAAAGGGGGAAAAAAGAGATGTCGCTCCTCTCCTCTTCGTTGTTTGCTTTCCAACCCCCCCCCCCCTTTTCTCCCTTCCTTAGTGACTGTGGTCGGATTGTTCAAAATGTATCTGCCCGTGTTGGCTGTGGTGGTTGGCAACGGCCTTCCCAATATCACAGCGTCACCACCGCCTTCATTGCTTTCCTCTCTCTGGTACACTCCAGTACATGAAATGAAAACCAAAAAGTAGCTAGCAGACTACATCTATCAATAGGGATGCACATGTGCTGTTGTGCTGCTGTGTGGATGTATGGGCATTTCCAACGCAGAGAAATAGCCTCTTGAGCAAGCAAAGCTAAGTGAGAGTACAGATCCAAGCCTAGGCAATCTCCCTCTATCCATCGATTGATCCCTCTCCGTATCTATGTCCACCTCTACAACTACACAGGTAGATACATAGATACAGACGAGTAGATGTATCGGTAAAGTGGAGTATTGGACGAAGGGGGAGGGATCTTAGGGAAACGCCAAGGCCGTTCGCTTTTCAGACACGAAAGAAAACAGAAACAAAGTGGAGCGGCCTGCCTCTCGCTCTCTTGCACGAATATCTCAGTACAGCCCACTACACCACACACACACACACACAGATGAGCGGGTTCGGCTATGGTTTGTTTGGATGCGGGCGAGTAGGTGCCCCTTCTTTCCTTGCTGTTGTTCACATCCACAGCAAAGCCTTCATGGGAGAGAGAGAGAGAGAGAGAGAGCGAGGGAGGCACCACTCAAACGCACTGGCACACCACTAGAAAAACAAAATAAAAATGAAGGAGAGCATCGATTGGGTTTGCTTCGCGGTAAGTAAAGGGCCAAGATGCTCTTTATCGCTCGTTGGGGGGGGGGTTAGTGATAGGAGTCGCAGGAGTAGCAGTCGTGGTAGTAGTGGTGGCAGTGGTAGTGACGAGCCCTTTCGACACGCCGCTAGCACAACAGGAGAGAAGGGCTGCTGCAGTCAAAGGGAAAGGGAAAAAAAAGATACATGATGATGCTCCTCGCTACTTGACAGAAGAAATGAAGAAGAGCTTCTCTACCTGTATAGATTGAGGGTTGTAGATAGGGATAGAGGGAAAGAGAGAAGGGGAGAGAGAGAGACGACGACGACGGAGGAAGGCCTGTGTGTCTTTACCATTCACAGGTCCCCTTCTCTCCTCTCTGTTTACCCCCCCCCCTTCATAGTACTGTTGGTACCTCAGCAACTGTTCGAGAACAGCGAGGTATGAAAGAAAGGAGTAGGAAAGCACAGAGAAACCGACTGGTCTGCCACATCAGTCCCGCATTGTTCTCACCTAGAGGAAATACACAGAGCGATACATTTACCCCACGCGTATCTCTCTCTCTCTCTCTACTTGCATACAGTACATACAGAGAGGGATGCCTTGCATGGGTGTGAGCCCGTGTGAAGGACTCCTCCATTCAGAGGAAACGCCGCTTATGCAAAACAAAAATGTTCCCCCTCCCCCACTATTTCCCCAACGTCTATTTGGTCAACGTCAAGCATCTCGCATCCCACCACCAGTAGAGTGATGGATCGAACAGTCGATGGATAAAAGGAAAGCGAGAGAGAGAGATGGTGACTACTGCTTCCATACTATTACTATGCAGATGGTTCGATCTCTCTCTCTAGTCTTCCCTCTTTCCAGTGCCGTCTATTTTTTTTCTGCCCCCCTCCCCTCCCTCTCCTGTTCACACTCTCTTTTCTCTGCTAACTCCCACTATTCAATTGCTGCTTTATCACTGAACGAGGCACTAATGACTTCCCCGTCCCCCGCCTCTGCTCCAGTGTATTTCATTTGACTACACTAATCAAAGGGGGGATTTGCCTCTCTCTCTCTCCCCATCTATCTACCTCTCTATATAACTATAGAGGGGTATAGAGGAAGGCGTGAAGGACACTACTTCCATGCCAGCCTGCACGAAAGACTAGAGAGCACCCACGCCAACCAAAGCAACCATAATAAACAAGAGCAGAATGAAGCACTTCAGCAATGAAGTAGTGAGATGCGTCGACCACTGCGTGTTGACCTCGCTTCCCAGTAGAGGGAGAAGCGAGGCGCCAAACAATGGAGCACACTATACCACGGCATCACCGTTCGCTTCCTCTCTCTCTCTCTTTTCAATTTTGCTTCATGTCTATACATCGCACGTGGGCAGGCACGCACGCACCTCGTGTCACGTCCCCGTCCAGCAGATTTGTGCCACACTCCTCTCGTCGTCCTCCTCCTTACCCCCTCTCTTCTGTTGTTTCAGTTGTTGCATTTCTATTGCAGCACGAAGGAAAAAAAAAAAGGAGCACGCAGACGCACACCCACCCGCCTGCCGAAGAAAAGCAAAGAAGCCCTCTGTCTCCTCGATGGGGCTGGGCGGAGCGCGTCCCTTCTCGCGAAGGCATCTCTCAGCCATTAACGATGGAGAGAGAGGTGCCTCGTCATTGCCGCGAGGAGACGAGACGAGACGAGGAAAGGAAAACGTACCACCAAAAAAAAAACACCAGCGGCGACGACTCTATTGAAGCAGTGCCCCACCATCGAGTGGGGCCAAGACCGAGCCAATCATATAATGGTCGCTTGGAATGCTGCGTGTCGGGAGGTGCACTAGCTCCCCAAGTCGCAGCACACTTTGGCAGCTGACAGTGTCATCCTCGTAGAGGATATGATCCAGCACCTTTCCCTCCATATTCGATGATGGATTCACAGCAGAAACTCGTTTCGGGTGACGGCAGCAATACGCCGCGTAGGCGTTACGGAACACGAGGCTGTGGCAAAAGCGCGGTGCCACAGGCAATGCCGTCTTTACTGCCAGTACATTAGTGGTGATTGTCCCATCAGGAAAACAGGATTTGTCGGTGGTGGCCGCCGCCTCCGCTCCTCGGGGTGGCCTTAAAAGCGGTGGGGTGCCGTAAAAGAGTGGAGAGGGCTCCTGCGTCGCGAGTGGCGTGGCGGCGGCGTTCGACGGTGAGGAATCGGTGTAGGGGCCGTACTCCGGCGGCAGCAGCGAGCGACTGGTCTCTGAAACCGTCGACCGATGGAGTGACGGTGTGAAGGGTGACACAAGGGCCTCAGCGGAGGAAGCACAGCGATCGGTTGGTTCGTCCCACGTGAGCTGCCGCATGTCCACGCAAGGGGACGTGTGCTCCGGATGGTTGGCGAGGTGCATCACGTAGCAAGAGGCCACACCGCCGCTGAGCACGCTACCAAATTCGCTCGTCGTACGGCTGTGCGAGCCGTTGCGATGCGCAGACTCTTCCAACACCGCCGCGATTTCCGCAAGGACGGTGTCGGGTGACGTGATAGGTGAGAAGCCCAGCATAGGCGGCGGACCCCATGAGGTAGCCGCGGCAGCGGCACGACTGCCACGGTCGAGCCTCTGCGGCGTCTTTGTCGATGACGCAGCTCCCTCCACGTTGGACGATGTCGGCAATGCCAGTGAGAGCAGCTTTGCCGCATGCCGCCCCATCCCCTTCACCGGCGTTGGCTCGAGGTGGCCGCTGTCGTGTTGCGTGTCCAACAACGTGATGAGGCCGCCGGCAATGCTATCCTCCAGGAGGCTCGGGCCGTCGTCCTCCAGCAAGAGCGGGATGGGGGAGGCAGCTACGCCACCTCTGGCCATTTCCAAGACGGCTCCCGCGGGCAATTGGGGAGCAGTCGTCCGTCGCGCTCGCAGCTCGAGGTGCCGCTCCTCCCGCAACGAGCAGCCCTCCTCGCTGCCCTTTGATAGTGACAGTGACGGCGAGGCACAGCTCGACTTAGTGGCGTCAGACGCCGGGGAGGTGGTGGCCGTCTGGCAGCGGGGGGGTGGCACGGAATAGGACTTCTCACTGGGTTTCTGGGGCGTGCAACAGTCACTCGCGTCATCGAGCGGACTCGCTGCCTTGCGCCAGTACTCCATCACCGGTGCGTTGGGCGGCACGATGCCGGAGCAAAGGTACTGCAGCACAGCGTCGTTCCTCTCAGCGTTGAAGTCGCCACCGATTATGCAGGACACAAGTGTGTCACTGCGGATGCCCCCACCTTCTACGGCACCGTCGCAGGTGGACACCGGAGAGAGCACATCGGAGGTAACGTCACGGTGGTGCAGCGAGACACTGCTCTGTTCCGGGGAACAGCCTCCAAACATCGCCGAGAAAGCCGGCGACGTGATGATGCCATTCGGACGTATCCTAGAGGCATCGGTTCTCTGATGTGTGTACTTTGCCTTTAGTGCCTCGACGGCCTCCATGAGATGATGTGCTTGCCACAACTGGGCCTCCACGCGCTGCCAAATGAGATGAACAACGGTAACAATGTAAATGCGTTGTGGTACCGTGGTTTTGTCCCTCAGGACGGAGATCAGCGCCACGTTGTGTGAGTCAACGAGGAGCTTCTTGCGCTCGTAAGCCGTAAGTTGCTCATCTAACGCTGCGATCCGGTTGAAGTAAATTGGCACCGTCTCCAGCAGGTCGAACCGCTCGCGCCGGTAAAAGATGCTTACCCCCTCCATCTCCAAACGCCGTGGCGCAGCGCCGCTATCGGTGATACTGCTGCAGCTCGGAGCGAGAATCCGCTTCAAAGACCGCGGTGTTGAGGTGGTGCCACTGCCGATCTTCGTGGCGGTGTCAACCACATCATCCGAGAAGTACACGCCGCGCGTGGCGCTGGAAGAGATAGCTACGGCGCTGCTGCTGCGGAGAACGGCGTCATCCTCGCGATCCTCGGGCGAAAAAACAGAGCCGAAGGTGGCAACCGAGCGGCAGTGCAGACGGGAGCTCCGTGGCTGAGCCATACTCGAGCATGTAGCGCGCAAGTGGGAGCCAGTAGTGAAACCCCGGCGGTGCGGAAACTCGGTGCTCTGCGTTGAAAGCTTCGGCAGCTGCGTGTGAAGCCGCCTCATGCAACTCCCGCCATCGGGCAGCCCACTGACACTCGCATCAGCGCTGTATCGGCGCACCTCCCTGAGCGGGGAGGCCGGCTCCCTCTGAGCGTCGCCGGCGGATGAGGTCGTCGATGGCGTGCAGCGTGGGGTGCCATCACGGTCTGTTATAACGACATGATTGCCACTCATTTGGAGCGTGTCACTGAGGAAGCGGCCGAGCTTCTCCTCGAACACCCTCACGCTGATTTCCTCTACCAGCAGTATATCCGGCGCGGCTGTTGTAATCTCATCCTTGATCAGCTGCAGACGGTATTCCTCGCCAAGGAACAGTGGAGGGCAGTCAGGGTACCGATCGGTCGACACGAAACGCTCCGCAAGGATGTTGTAGCAGAAGAGCTTCAGTGCACCGGCGCTGATAGATGGTGCGTCGTTCGCTAACGAGGGCCGCCGATCCTGCCGTGCGGCAGCGGCTGACGGTGTGCACGCCACCTTCGCCGCCTGCTTCGGAATAACGGCACAGGGTCGCTTCCGCGGCGCCTTCAAGGACATCGAGTGGCCGTCTGCCCGCCGGGTGGTGGAGGAAAAGAGCCGCGACCACCCGCGGTGAAGCGGCTTCTGTGTCACCTCCTCCTTGCCGGCGGTCGTGAACTCCGGTATGCTCTCCTGAATGGTCTCAACACTCAACCCCGAGAGGCAGGAGATGCTCATTGCGCTGCGGTCTTTGTTGCTGCGCCGCTCCAGCAGCGTGAGAGGCCTTTTGCCGGCGTAGGAGCTGGTGCTCGAGCTGTTGCACGACTTTGCCAAACTGGCACCGGGCGACATGGAGAGCGACGGCAGGAGCGGCAGCGGATGCTCCCCGCCAACGTCGCCGACCATCTGCAACTCATCCACCCCAATCGTCATAGACGGCGGCCCGTTGGAGGCAATACGCTGCGCTACAAAGGCGGTACGCGGTGCTGCTGGTAGGGGGGCAGTGGAGTTGAATGAGCCGCGATCTGGGCCACGGCTGCCAGAGACGGAGCTGCACCGCTTCACCGCCGCGGACGATGCGAGGGACGGCGGCGCATCGCCGCTGATCCTGTCCGGTGTCGTGATGGTGGCGGCCGTCGTGTCTGGTGTGAGACCGCCGAACTTTGCGTGCGGGGAGGCTTTGCTGCGAGTGCGCAGGAGCCGTTGCGACATGAAAGCCAGCCCCCACCACCAGCGGCACTCCTCGTCGTCGTCACTTGCTGCTACCGCTCTTTTCTCTCTCGGCTGTCAGTCAACGCAACGCGCGAGTGACAGGGCGGCCGCGCAGTGGCAACTCGGGAAGACGTCGCGGTGCCGCCGTCCTCAAAGAAAAAAGAAAAAAAAATGAACCGTCAATAGACGACCCTTCCAGGCACACCTACCCAACACGCACGAACTACACGCACGCCTTTTTAGGGAGCGAAACCCGCAACAAGGAGCGACAGCAATGAGATCGAGGGGTAAGAATAGAAAAAGAGAGAGAAGGGGGGGGGAGGAGCGACAGCCCACACGCTGCACTGCCACAATCACCACCGGTTTTTGTTGTTTGTTTGTTTGTTTGTTTCGCCACCGCCCCCACTGTTTAGAGAAGAACAAGAATGCGAAAGACTTAACTCGTTTAGTTATTTCCCTTTTTTTTTTTAGTTTTATTGGGGTGGCTGTTGATAGAATGGAAGACAAGACGACGAGATATGGAGAACGGTGAAGAGACCGGACGAATGGGGACGGGTAGTCAGTGGAGCAAGCCTGGACTTCGAGACGATTAAATCGAAGAGCGACACCGCCACACAGACACCCACGAATGCTGGTCGCCTCCTGCCGCGTGCCGTTTTTTTTTTTTTTTTTTTTTTGAAGCTCTTCGTCTTTCCTGTGTTGGTGTTCCTCTTCAGGATCAAATCAAGTCCAAAATAAAGAAATCCCGCAGAAGACCGAAAGAAAACAACGACAAAAAAAAAAAATACAAAAAAAGAAAAAAAAAAAAAAGAAGTAGCGGGAGCAGCAGCGGTGGCGCTCCGCAGCCGCACGACTACTCACAGAAGCGAGCAGACAAAATCAGAGAGCAATACGTA
>JAWNNR010000141.1:0-261487 GCA_035044725.1 Scaptomyza caliginosa | reverse complement strand
CAGAATTTAGGGCATAATTTATAATTTATTATACCGCTTTAATGCATTTTGAGTGATGATGATAATACAACAAAATAATAAAAGCGGCAGTTTGAACAAACCAAACCTACATCGTTAAACATAAGCCTATTAATTGCTATTTTGTCTTTTCTATATTGATACCAAGTGAAAACATATTAAAATCAACTTCAATATTGAATGTGTTCGATATTTTTATTGCTTTCGGTTATCAAGAGTTGAATGTTACATTTTTGTTGGTTTCGACACTGTGGATATATTTATATGGACCGGAATTTTTAAGTACGGACAGACAGATAGACAATAAACAATTTTCCTAAATAAGTCTAGTCCACTTGTTTGAATTTTCTTGTTGTGAAGGTTCGATAAATTTCTTTACTTTACCTGAAAATACCTTAATTATAAATATTTTTTTTAATAATTGTGTTAAGTAAACTAGAAAAGAACGATTAAGTTTTTTATGTTTTTTATTTTTATATAGTTTTTGCTTTTGTTCATTGCGTATTTAATTATAAACTACCTTTCTTTGTGAATACATACTTATTAGTTAATTTACGTAAAGACCAAGTAATTTTGACACTGTAAAAAAGTATTCTATGCAATAATTCACCTACCTATACACAGCAATTTTTTTTTTTTAATTATATTATGATTTTCCTACTAATAGTAATAAGTTAATGGTAAAGAGAACGTATTAAACAAAAAGGGAGAAAAAAATGATTTGTAATACATATTTGCGAGAAAATATATAAGGAAATTTCTCATAGTTAGTTTCGAAGTTTACTTTGGCTAACTTTAAATTTACACAAGTCTATGAACATGAATTAAATCAATCAAGCTTAAGTCTTACATAACGAAAGGAACTACGTTTATGTACAGCATTAACAGCATTTGGTTTCTAGTGATTAACTCAGACGAAGAGTTCCAACCAAAAGATCGCCTATCGATTTATATCGTTCGCATACCAGAACTTATTCTACTTTGAACTTCTGATCCGCGATACGTCTGCGGCGGTGGTATTATCGAAAATGTATTACAATAGCTACTGTGTAGGTTTCCAATTGGTGCGGACATCATGAGGAGCGGATGTGCCATAGCCAGGTCATACGTTGTCATCGAGGATATTCCCGAGGATTGCATGTTGCTTGAGCTCAGACCCGATACGTTCACATTGCCAGCGGCATAATGTAGAAATGGTAAATGTGCAGATGCTGTTATTGTATGCAGTGGTGGCAGTGGACGCTGTCGTTGATCCTCTGTGTGGTGCGTGGCGAGCGCTTCAGTTGATGATGTTCTGGGGTAATCCGAGATTATGCTGGTGTATGAGTTGCCGCACTCGACAACATCGATATCGGTTCGATCGTCATCCTCCTCCTCTTCTGAGACTTGCTCGGGCTTATCGGGTGTAATTAGACTTTCAATTGTAAAAGAACGTTTGGGTCGTAGACTATTTGGTCCATCAACCTCCAAATTGGTTGTGGAGCGCAGATTGAGCAGTGTCATTTCGGCCAAATTGGTGCTTTCGGCGCTGGTTAAAGCACTTTGCCTATGTCCTCCGTGTACCAACGGGCAATGTTGTACCATAGCGGGTGAAACACGATTTGCATTATTGTGTGGCATCATCACTGTTGAGTCCATGTTCATAGTTGCATTGCTTCCGTCTAGCGGCGGCATTTGCGACATGGTGCTACCCGAACGGGCGGTGAAAAAGAACCGATTAATGTTCGCTAATGCGGTAAGCTCTTCATTAAGTAGATTCTTGTCATTTTTATGCAATTTGAAACGTTTTCGCCGTCGTAGCAAGCTACCGTTTTCGAACATGTCGAATGCTTGTGGATGCAGCGCCCAATAGGCTCCTTTTCCCGGTCTGTCCGGCCGTCGGGGAACTTTAATGAAGCAATCGTTGAAACTTAGGTTGTGTCTCAGGGAGTTTTGCCATCTCTGAGTATTTTTTCGGTAATATGGAAACCTGTCGGTTATAAATTTATATATATCGCTTAGAGGTAACATTTTTTCCGGTGAACTCCAAATGGCCATTGCAGTTAGCGAAATGTATGAATAGGGAGGTTTTTGATCACCGTAGGATTCACGCGAGGGCCGAGGCATATTATTTGCGTGTGTGTGTTTATGTTTTTGTTTATGTTTTTGTTTTTACTCAATAACTTGTAGATAGTTGTTTGTATGATATTTGTTAAATGTTGATTTCGTAGAGTTTTAGCTTTTTTTCATAGTATTTGTATTGAATATCTTGTTGTGAAGAAACACCATTTTCGTTTTTCCTTTCAATTGGTAAGCACAACACACTGGTAATATCGATCGGGAATTCACGTAGTAAGGAAAATTATCTTAGCCTATGCAAATAGCAAATACTCGGAGGATTTGACATAGAAAGGAAGGTGTTAGCGACGGTAAAAGAAGCACGCGAGGTCACGTCAGTAATCGCCGCACAAATACTACGCTTCTGATAAGCTTGAGCCAAAAGCAACAACACCGAATGCGAAAAAAGCGCTCTCCAATGTTTGACCGGTCTGGTGGCGAATTACCATCAAAAGCTGAATACGAATACGTGAGCAGCAGTCAGCAGGCAGGCAGTGGCACCTTTTGCAGTGAGGGTGAAGCGAAGATAACGACAGACCCGAAGCAAAACAAACGAAGAACCAGACTCACATAAAACAAAATCACTCTTACAGCGCAGACTAACAGACGGCGTGTCGGTTATTGTACTAAGTGAGCAATGCAGTACAACCAACCACAGTGAGCAATGCAATCAAAATATAATCACTCACATCATTGCCCCCGTGCGCTCTCTTCCAATCACCGCCATGCCAATGTATCATCCCTCTAAAAACGGCGAAACTTCAAAGAAGAGAGTGCCGAGAAAAGAGTCAGAGATTTATACTAAACGAGCCAAACCAGTTTGTTCAGACCATACCATACCATACCATACCATACCATACCATACCATAGCAGGCCAAGCCAGGCCAGGCCAAGACCAGACCAGACCAGACTACAGTACGCCGCCAAACAAGACGATAGTATAGTAGTTGGGAGTGTCTACAGACATGGACTTAGCGACTGCAACAACAATAAACGACTACACACAAAATCGACAAAAGACCAGCAAGCCGCCCGGCAGCTGACGACGACGACGACGACGACGCCGACGACGACCCAATATGAACGGCGAGGTGTTGAAAAAGAAAATTACATCCACTTTAGCGATTTACTGATTTTACGTTTTCATAATCTTGTTAGTTAACTTCGGATGGTTGAGAGCAAACTTGAATGTGCTGCAAGACACTTTACAAATAATAACTAAATGCCTTCTATTCTTTTATAATGCTTACATCTCCATATACGTATGCGTGTATGTGTGTGTGTTTAGTTCGTTATGTTTACGTATTGTTTTTTTTCTTCTTTAATACATGGTGAGTCATATGTTTACGGGTACATTTTATATTATTAATATATCCTTATGGTAGGCAATTAAAGATTTTTAGCAATGTACATATGCTAATTTATTATGCAAAACAATTAATTTTCACTATGAATACTTATTTATTAGTGTGTAGACATAGTGGGCTTGTGCATATATTTTGATTTTTCGTTTGTTTATTTCTAAATACAAACAAATTCAATTTCTTTGTAATTTAAGTGTTCATATAGATAACAAGGTACTCAACTCATCATCCACAAATGAGCAACAGCAAAGTATTTTATAGAGCAAAAAACAAGAAAAAAACAATACCAAAAACAAAAGTGTACAGTGAACGCGTCGTGTTAATGGGAGAGCGGCTCTCTGGAAAAAAGGCAGTTGGATAGAGGGAGACAGAGAATGAGAGAGGACAAACAGCTGAAAAGAGCGAGATGTTTGGCAAGAAAGGTAGACAGAGAGAGAGAGAGAGAGAAATGCATTAGTATATGCGTCTCAGGCATTTAAAAGAGGACAGCAATATTGTGTTTTTTGTTTAAGCATCAATATTAGCTTGCTTCTTATTTGCTTGAAATAAATGTTAAATTTGATTGGTTCTCGTGTATTTATTGGGCGGTAACCATACATTGTGTTTGAACAATACAATAAACAAATGAATTATAATCAAGCAAATTGTCAAATTAATTGCTTACATAATGACAACAATAACTAGAAGCAAAATAAGCATGTTTCAACTTAATAAAGTTAATGTACCCTTCAATAAAGTCGTGCAAATAGCATTAAAATAAAATGTTAAACCAAAAAATGTCTTTTAAATATTTGAAAAATAAACCAGGTTGATATATTTACATTATTTTTGTATTTAGTTTTTTTAACTTTTTAAAACTGAGTTAATATTTCAATTAATTCCGCTAAATCCGAAACCACAGTTCGTTTTTTAAGGTTGAAGCTAGTTTTGATTAAGTACTTAAAAATAGAATTGTTGATTTACAAATTGTGTATTATACAGCATGTTAGACAGATAAAAATGGTTATTCCCTATAATGTATTACACTTTATCAATTGTATAATATTTATTTATATTAATAATACAATAATTCCGATAAAATTTGTATAGCATATAAAAACGGGAAGATACAAATGAAAGTTTAGCTGTTTTATATTCTCAGACTTTTAAGTATAAAACTATCATTTTCCAACATTTAAGACTGCGTACGTGAGTATCAATTTCCCTCTTTAAATTCTTTCCAGATCTAAAGGTACAGGCTGACTTACGTTTATATATGTATATACATATGTCTACTCGTGGTATGGTCAGTCTATTAAATACACAATTATCGATTATCGACTAACGACACGATTAGTCTCTTCCTCGTGTTTTCAATTAACAGTACAACTCCAGAAACAGCTTTCTTTGTAAATCGAATGTTATAATAACATAGCCCAGTGGTCTACTTTCTTGTAAAACAATGCTATAGTTTGACTGCGAGAACACGGGGGAGGGTTATCATTTGCATCAAGAATATATATATTAACCAAAAGATTGTTACATCGCTCAGAATCACCGTTATCACACGCTTCAACTTCCATTTCATAGGTTGATATACTTTCGCGATCAACTGGTTTTGCTAGGTTATTGTTCCACTGTTTTTATTGTATAACTGATAATTCCGTTTAAATTGGAGTCCTCATCTGTGGCTTTTATATTTATTATTAGAAGATTAACTGGGATTAACTTCCCGCACACTAGTTCGATAGATATTTTGCATAAATTAATTAACATCCTCTATGGTTATGTTTACATATGCGATGTTACTTAGTGGTGGACGACCTACCTACCATCAAAAGCCTGAACGGTGAGAAGATAAAACTTCGTTTTCTGATAGTCAATGGATCCGTTAATCCATAGCACACCTGTTTGTGGAGTTTATGTTAAATTTTCGCTGGTTATTTCCACTTATTATGTAGTATAAAATTTTTGATCCCTGTGTCTCATTTTCGGGTATTTGACTAATGTATTGCCGCAAACTAAATTCTGGAGGGTTATCATTAATATCCAAAATATTTATAACAATGTTGGCAACTGAACTCAGTGATGGTTGACCAAAATCTTTAGCTGTAACAGTGAAATTATATAATGCGATAGTTTCGCGATCAAGATTTTTTTCAAGTTTTATAATTCTTTGTAAATGAAAGCTGTTTCTGGATTTGTACTCTTAACGTCCTTTAAGTATTGTAAGAAGTATTGGTTTCATATAAATGTTACATAATATCTTACAGCGGAATGTTAAGACAGGAAGAATTGCTATACTAACATAACAAACTAGAAGATTTGTAACTATCAGTCCGGATTGCCTCGATTCGTTGCCTAACTCAATCTCAAGTTGAGCCAATTATATGAACTCCAAATTATCAAAGATGCAAAAGAAAGAGATATCGTGGTAACAAAAAACATGCCAAAGTCAGTAGCGTACAACTTCAACGTATTCGTTTGCGATTATAATCGATGCTTGTGGAGGTTGAAAGACTTATCGATATTTTAAGAGCAGACTGGCAGTTTAAATGTAATGTGGAGTAAAAGCTTTTTATCTACAAAAAATATATGGTTTTTGTTTTTATTTCCTACAAATTCTTAAATTTCACCAACATCAATGAAATTGTGATTATTTTTATCAACTTGAACCGTTCTGTGTGTGTGTTATAATCATTCATTTAAGAAAACATTAATCTGAAAGCACTTACGGTTTTAAGAGCAGTCGCTTACCTTCTATGTTCCTGTGTTCTGAAAGCAAAAAAAATTAAATAATACATGTTTTATTTATTCATCGAGCTGCTGTAAAACCAGGAAATCACCTATCTAAAAATTCCTCACACAAAATCTTTGTCACTGCCATAAAAAAAAACACTTAAAAGTCCTGAAAAATCCAAGAAATATTTTAATTAAGGTTAAAATTGACTTAGTAGGATCGAGCCCTTTTAAAGAGTTTCTTTTTCCCTTTAAAAACATTTTAAATATTATAGAAAAAATAAAAAAAAAATATAATTTTTGTTACGTGCGTAAAAATATTACTATAAGATTAACATACAGTTATATACAAAATATTTTGTATCTTTAAGATATACCTGTATATTACATTGAAAAGGGTTTTTTTTACCTGACTGTAAACTGACCAGTAAGCTCAAAAACAACTATTTATCTATATCTGGTAGCTTTATTTATTTTTGGTATTTATTAAACTACTCTTTTAATTTAAAATATTTCTTTAAAAATCCATCAGTGATTACTGACACATTACTTTAAAACGATCTTTCAATTAGCATACTTTAACGGACCTTCAGCGAGAAATTTGCATGCGTTTGTAGGTTCGTAATAATCAACATAATTTTTGAAGCTACAATACAATTTTTTTTAAATTTTGTAACTAGGAAAATAAATCCATTTGCATTTGTATTGATAATAGCTAAAACTTCAGTAACTTATAAGGCAATCGACAAAACTAGAAAATAGCATGCAAAAATCATAGAAAAATCCCGAGAAAGGCCAAGAAAGATCGTCTAGAAGATGTGGTTTGATATGTGAATAGTCTAATGGACTCTATCCCAAACCCATAAAATGGGAATAAGTTTATGTTGGAAGGTGACAAAATATTTCAAATCTATCAAAAGTGTCCGCACAAGGTTTAGGGTTTTTTCTTTCTTAACTTGAGCTTTGGCAACATGGTAAATTGGAAACATCCATCTGCTAGATTTGTAGAATTTAAACGGTCAACGGAATTCGGCTTCAATCAGCATATCTTGTGTATTGATATCTTAAATATTCTCAAAATCTATGTTTCATACTTTAGTCTGAGAGGCAAAGAGGATTTTAGTTACAAAACACACAAACCTTTTTTTTTTGTTTAATCATAAGCCACAGGAACAGTATTATAAATGCTTTGTAACATAGTTTTCGTTTTATTGAATAATATTTGGTTTCATGTTTTCCATAAATGTAAAAAAAAGGTTTAACATAGAACTGCATTTTGTGTGAAATGGATTTTTGTTGCCAATGCCAGTTTCATTGCCAATGAGTTTTGGTCCATTAATTGTTTTATACCGTTTGATGGCAACATCATGTAATCACAACCACAATCACAATCACAACAAATTTCACGCTAAACAATTTTAACACAACACAAGAAAATTTGCTCGCCTGGGGTTGGGCTAGCTGGCGATGGAAGCGAGGCAGTCATAAATCTCTTTCGTATTTACCGCCTCATTGTTACACTTACTTACTTACTGTACGTATGGTATGGTATAACCACCCAGTCGTTTTGACATTTGCTTGTAATAATCAGGATTTCCGATTCTGTGTGAACATACAGACATGAAAATAAACGCTTTAATGTTATTTGGTTCGGTACACAGTTTACAGTTGTTACAATTATCCATTGTTTACAACTCGGAAGCGAAACCCAAACTAACCCCCCGGTTATAAACATAGCATAATCTGATTCGGATATAGAATACAAATACCGTTAAATTTTGATTAAAAACTTATTTTACATTATTTTCATTTCAATTCATTCAATGCGTATACTAAATATGCAGAACAGCCTCTCTGTTTGATATATTCCATTTACATTTGACATTTCTCATCCTTGCTGCCTCGTTCTAAAATAATACACAATTCTCATGGCAGGCACTATATTTGTATTGAGAAGGAATTTTTTGAAGCCGTTGTTGGATTATCCGTAAAATAATGATATCTCCTTGTGGACTTTAAAGTCGGTCTAATAAGGACTAAGTAACTAGCCGAAGAGAAGAGAAGAAGGAAGCTAAAACCAGTTTGTTTCGATTCACAAGAAGTTTTGTTTATTTGTGTCTTAGATAATTTCATTTTCATTCTTCAATTCAAAATATTTAAAAAATGAAATTTTTATATCATATTCGGAAGGTCAGATTAATCAGGTTTTTATATCGATCCAAAGACAATACTTTAATTTGAGTTCCAACTGATAGATGATGCAAAAGAAATATCCAATTTTTAAGGCTAAAAGAACCCGGGGCACAGGAAACAAGATACAAGATAACCTTTTTCACTTAAAACAAAATTATCTGAAATTTTGGAAAAAATCAATTTTAACAATTAATTGCGAATTCTGGCTCCAAAGCTTAATCAAAATCAATAAAAATAAAGACCAGTTAGATAATCCATATTTAGATTAATTTTTAATAATACTTAAGGAATAATTTGAATATATGTTAATTAAATATTAAGTTGCAGATTCTAAGATTGAAAATTTAGTTCATACTTGACCAGGTCACATAAAACTAAATTTTTTTAAAATTTTATCAAGAAAAGAAAAACTTAAATAGTAAAGCATTCGAATAAAAGCTTCAAAAAATCTCCTTCTATATTAAAAATTACCCATTAATTATATTCCCATTAACACCGTTTATGCAAATATTTGTATTACAAGTTAAAATCAGTTTAAAACAGCTTTCAAAAATAAATAAAAAAACTGTACAAATTAATTTTTTTCAGCCTAACAATTTAGGTTTATTTAATTTTTCTGCTAGCCGGCTTACAAAGTGGTAAAAGCAATACTATTTTAATGCTTGAAACCAAAATTTGGTTTATTTTTTATAGGGAAAATAGGGAACCAACAATCGATTTCGAATTAAATTAAGATCAAGCTCGTTATTAGACGAAACATTTTATAGCTTGAAGATTAGTAAGATATAACAAAAATATTATAAAAATATATAAAGCGATCAAACTGTACACAATTTATTTTAATTTATAAATCAAAGATGCTTGTTAACTCATTGGAGCTTTTTGTAGGTTCTACACACTCTGACTATGATTATATGTATATGTCTTAATCAACACCCAGTTGTATACATTGATTTCACTAGCATATAGACAAGTGTATTTGTAAAGATCTAAAACCTAAAGCTTCAAGAGTGGTGAATAAAACCCAATAAAGTTGTTATTTTAAATCTTAAAATTATCAGATTTAAGGCAAAAAATGACTGCTTCGCAATGCCATTCTTGACATAAGGACCAGCAATTTGTTAGTATTGAACAACCTATCCAAAAGGATAGTAAAAGCGACCCAACAATAGACAGTCTTCTTCGGCGTCTTTTTTTTTTTAACGAACTCCAAGAAAAATAAGAAAATGGCTTTTAGCGCCAATTATTATTATGAAATAAGGTATTCGGCTTTAGAGAGTGGGAAATGTAAATGGGTGCTTAATACATTCTAGCTCGTTTAATATTCTACATATTTATTTACGTGTTCATCAAATATTGTATACAATACAAAAGTAAAATACTTGACTTCTATTGTCTTCGATTCAACGAGTATTTATTGTATATATGTATTTGAACCATTTCATATGTTTACTCATTTAAACTGTGTCGGTGGCCTGCTGTTACACCACCTGTCGTATTAAGGAAAACAAAAAAAAAAACATCAACCTTTTTCTATTTAATAACGAAACACATAAATTTTAAGAGGAAACTATTATGTTTGATGTCAGAGGTGTAAAGATACCTAATTAGAGATATTGGTTTTGAGCTGTAGGGGCGCACATTTCTTTACTTTTTACTTGCCGACAGCACAGCGGCACGCCTGAAATTCGGCAGCGAACCACAAAAAAAAAAAAAAACAGGAAAAAAAAGTGTTGGAAGAGGCGTGTTTAGGCGGATATTAAATTGGATGTGTGTACATTCATATAAACATACATAACTAGCATATATATCTAACACATAATACCTGTCGACTATGTCCAACTCGAAGCCCACCAGCTGCTCCAAAAACTATACTAAGTGGTGGGTATGTATATTTTAGACATATGTATATAGAAAAGGTTGCTGCGAAAAAACAAGAAGAGCTACAAGTTTTTTAGAGTTATGCTAAAATATTGAGTATGAATTCGGTAATCCAAAAGTATAGATAAAGAAAACTCAATTTGGTATGTAGGTTGCAGTAAAACTGGTTCAATAAACCGAAAATTAATTCTAATCGTCAGGAAGAATTGAAAAGGTAAGCACAAGTTTCGCTCTGATCTGAGTATGGCTTTGGTATTTAGAGCCAATTACTTAATGTCTGGTTAGTCTGTTGAGTCAAATTTGATTGTCATGCAATCCGGTTGTTAATGGATAGCTGGTCCAATGCTTTGACCCTAGCTGGTTAACCATAGCTAAATGGGCGAACAGCTGACTCAAAACATGCCTTTGGTTAATTTGGGTTCTTATTAAGGCAAAATGACATTGTATAAACACATTTTTGGCATTCACATGAGATGAATTGGAATTTAAAGAGGACGGCAAGAACTTATAATTATCTTTAGAAATTTTATTTTATTTATTCGCAGAAAATATAAACCACAAGCAAGCGAAAGCTTAAAGTTCATATTGCTAGTCGTGTGAGCTTTTAACATTTTTCCTATTAAAATGTATCGACTTGTTATCGATTACTCCTTAAAAGGGATGGAACATTTATCTTAATGCGTTCTAGTTAGGCCGCAAGACTTATTGGGAGCAAATAAACTTATTAATTTACAGAATAAAGGAAATGTATTTAACAGCCGAATACAAACAGAATATACGAATTTTATTCCCCAACACATATGTATCTTACCATGAAACGTAAACATTTAAATCTTGTAACTGCTAAAACCTAAAGACAGGAACCATCCAGCCAGCCGTCGCGCCATCTCTCATTTACTTTTCTGCAGTTAAACAGGGGCTTGTTAAGCTTGTCATTGACTCGATTATGAAACATGCACAGCCACATAGCCAGATCCTTTTGAGAATTAACATTGACTGGATTTACTTTTATTCTTTAAATGTGGAAATGGTGAACCACTTAAGGAGGGGCAAGTAATAGTTTTTAATTGCTAATAAACTTACTCAGTACGAAAGTCTTCGGCACAATACTCGCATGGATATAAACGTGACAGAACTTCAAAAAAAGTTCGCATATCATGCTTTTCACCATCACTGGGATTATCTGCATAAAATGCAGCCATTGTATGTAATAATCCCCAGGTGGATATGCCTAGACGCACCTTGTCAAGTGGGCAATCATCCGCCGAATCTGCAATCCCTACGCTAATCTTATCGTTCGCGGCCATATGTTTCTCCTAGATAAAAAGCACAGATATAGGAAAAACTCAATGCCAGTGACTCTTGTACCTTTGCTGCCTGCGTGCTTAAGATAAGGCGCTGTTGCTTAGACCATGATTTGAAATCGTTGCAGCTGCGACAATTGCTATCCTGTTTGATTCCCCTGTTCGCCGAGAATTGCTTGCTTTCAATCGGCGGATCCGGTTCAGGTGGGTTTGGCTGAAAATCGGTTTGAGACATCAAAAAATCGGGATCCCGCAAGCTTCGTAAAACAATTTTTTGAAGACGATGTATAATCATACGGTTGCTCTCCCGATTCGGAGCCAACCTGCTTTGATAATTGTGTCTTCGAATGAATTGTTTCCACATGGGCATTCACAACAGCGTTTCGTTGACACAAAATTAATAACTATAAATTTGATTGGCAGCGCGCGTTATGTACAAAAACAATGTAGTCTAATTGACATTAAAAGAAAAGCCATAGACATGAAAAAACAAAAAACAAAAAATGGGACAACCACGCCATCGCCAATGCGATGGATGAGACACGTATCGATAAAAAGGCATCCAAAACATTGGTGGAATATCGCCAACTTACTTTTCAACGGGCGACATGGGTAAGCGTAACATTCGTAACGCTTTAAATTGCTTTTCTGATGCAGACAGCGCTCCCATATTGGGAAACAGATAGTTTCAGTTTCAATTCTTTAATTTAACGGGTGTCGACATTAATTTCTTTTAAACAAAATTTAGTTGTGTGATTAGATGCTCGTTAGAGTCGCTAAAACTAAAGAAAAATCATGATACAAATCTACCAAAGAAACAGTTTTTGTTCTCAGACATTCACGCATCATTGCTTTAAATCGAAGTTAACTTTTTGGTATGCTCGAATTCCCAGCCAACACATACAAAATTGTTATTTGGCAAGAAATAATACGGCAGCAATGCTTTTGGATCTGCAGGAGGTTCGAACAATCAAGCTTTGCTAGAGTAAATACAAAAATTTTCATTTACTTTTTAATGTTCGGATTTTATTGCTTATTTAACAAAGTTAACTTTTCGCGAGATTAATACGAAAAAATGCAAAAGCTTTATATAAAACATTCATAAGTTTGCTGGCATTCAATATTTTTCTTACAATTAAAATCCATAAAAAGAATTAGAAACGTCTGTAATTTGATTGTTGTGAAAAATTTCCACGATTTGGGTGTCGGTATGGAGCATGTCTTGGTCCATTATAAGCATTTCGTTGCTGGTAGTTATTGTCCTGATATCTTTGATTGTACGGTCTTACTTGATTTGAATAGTTTCCTGAAATATATGAGAAATAAATAAATTAATCAAACAACATCGGCTGTAACGAACAACGTTGATTCGCCAATATTTATGTTCCTTTTATTAGTAATTTGAAGCCGCTTGTCAAGGCACATTAGCTAAAGGGTATAGTAAAGAGTAAAAACCTGGATTTTCTTCTGCACTCTTGTCTAAACTTTTATATTTAATATCGTCGATGATTCTCAACCGATTTTTAGTTATGACGACAGTTTTTAAGAGAACATATTTTAATCTGCTTTAGGTGTACAAGAACCTATTTTGCACATTTGCATCTTCTCAAAGCCAAACGGATACGAACAAGGACCTGATGGTACCAACGACTTTTAATTTTGGAAATTAGTTACCTTACCTTATAGTAAGACCTTTTTATTTAAACTTGTGTAAAATTGTGCTTGCTAACCATGCTAATGAAGAATGTTTTTTTTAAATTAAATTTACCTTGAGCTGAGGGATAGTTGTAATTAGCGCCATTTCTTCCATTATTTTGATATCCCATGTTTTGACCACTGTCGAATCTCTGTGGACGCATGCTAGATTGTACTAACCGATGCCCGCCAGGTGGAACATATGCTCTTTGCGAATGACCTCCAAAGCCTTTAAGAAAAGGAAAATAATTTGATTAACCTCTAGCGATCGAAGAGTGTTAAAATATTTTTGTTACCTATGACAGGCCCATTCTTATTATTGTGATTTTGAATTACTTGCGGAGGGTCCACAGCGTTAGGAAGCCTCTTGGCTAAAAATATGAAGTTGTCATCATACATTGGGTCTCTAAATACTGTTGTAACCACTTCATTTTTGATAACATCAGGCAAACCAGGTATTGGTGATTTTAAATGTCTGAAATAAGCATGAAACTAGCTAAGAAAACGATTCTAAAAAAAACACACAAACTATAATTTGGTTAGCGGAATCTTCTTTCGTGGTCTTGTAGTAAATTAACAAGACACCACATAAAAGAAGATAACCAAACCAAACGTTCTGGTATGGAAATATATTAAAGTCTGAAGTGCAAAAATAAAAATAATTCTTATCGGATTGTATGATACGATAAGAACATATATTACTTTCGTATTTATGCATACATACCCGTTTATTTCTGTATTAAGTTCAGATCTTAAAATTGTTCCACTCATTCCATCAAATGATGATCGACTGTTATCAATATTAGCTTTTCCGCCAGTTTCGTAAATTTTGTTAATGGTCTTAAAGTGAGGACTCCATTTACTTATATACAAGTTATTTTCGCCTCTTTTATTACGATGCACTTAAAATAGACAGAGATTTGATGCATTTTATTTGAAAACATCAAGATACTTAAAAAATGTATGATATAATAAAAATCATTCGATCGTTAGTAATTGCTGCACACGACGAAGTAACTATCAACTTAAAAAGATATCTTATATGTAAATAAAACTCACCTTCCTCATCTGTTAATTGACAGTGAAGAGGCTCGAGTGCTTTGAACAGTCTTTTTTCGTCAACAAATGGTAGTAAGGCAACCCCTTGCCAAGCAAACTTCTTTCCATTGAGGTCAATTTTAAAATCTTCGGGATAGAAATCAATTATGGTCGAGTCCTAAGAGAAAGTAACATTATGTTTTGATTCTTTAGAACTTGGCTGGCGTTTAAAATTTACAGGTTTTGACATTAATTCTGCCCAGGGCTCCGGAACATGGGAGCTGCTTGCTGCTGGAAAAACACCCATCAGTTGTTCCAAGGGATTAAACTAAAAAAAATGTGCGTTTAGACTTTTTAAGTTATTTGTAAATTTGTTTTATATCTTACCGGCTTGGTTCCTTTCTCAAATGAGGTAGAGAGCCCTTGAATATTTACAAAATCCGAAGCAAATGGCGCATAATGGTAAGGAAAGTACCAGTTCCATGAAGCACAACCCTGATAGTAGTATTTTAAAACCCAACAGAGTCCTCTGACATATTGAAGTGCGACAGCATATCGAAATTGAAGATTCACAGAAGATACGTCAAATTTAGATTCGTAATATCTGTTTTTAAAACCTTCCTCCCAAAGCCTCACTTCGTCATTATTTTCTTCCTCAATATCATCCAAATTTGCACTCGAACTAGAACGTTTTGTTGCCTGTGAATCATTTGATCCCATACGTACAGCAGACGCTTCTTGTTTATAATTTGTAATTACTTGAGCTTTAGCGCAATTTGGACCAATTGGTGTTGGTCCAAATACAGATTGATCTAGTGCCTTGAATTGATTATTTTCTCTTTTTTGCCTTGCCTTATACTGCTGCTCCCTTCTTTGTCTATCCTTGAATATTTGATCTTCTACATTTCCCAAGTCTGTCATAATTAATTGAACTCTATCCAAGTTAACGTCACCAGAGTCTGTCAAATATCCTCTTGTCTTGTAGACACATTTTTTATACAGCTCGACCAATCGATCAACTGCTCCTTCTCGAATTTCCAAACTTGGAAGATGAGGTAAGAAATCGTTTCCAACAAAGAAACACATAAAAACCCAGTCGTCTAAGGCTCTCTCAAAGTCATAACTAAACGGTAAGTTTGGCATTTCTAAAGTTTTTCGTAAATACTCCCTTAAGACACTTAATCGCACAAATATGAATTTTACTTCTGCACCAATCGGAACATCCGGTGGAGCATTAACATTTGTGCCAACAGCACTAAGGCCAACACACTTGTCCATTTCATGACCAAATTGATTACAAACGTCACATGGTCGTGGCTTATTGGGAAGAAACTCCTCACGAATTATAGTAAAGTTGGGCTCGTGAGTCGCCAGGCCAAGCATAATAAGATCTGCATCAGCTCCACATAGAACATGGTGCGTGTTCGGATCATGATCAGGCTGTGCGCGTTGCTTGCGTATGTAATCCATTATTTTGTGTTCTCCTTCTCCGGGTACATTAGCATCAGATAGAATAATTTTTATTCCTTTCCATGCCGGGTTGTTGTTCAGGCGATCATGTATATAATAGTGTAAGCATTTACTTAATCTATCCATGAATGGTGTTCCAGGCGTAATACAATTCGAGTCAAAATGTTCGCCTTTTTCTTTTTCGGCAGGAAGTTTGCAACCTTAAATATACAAAATTAAAAAAATATATTAACATTTAGTAATTCCAGTAGAAACAATTTAATACAAAGCCATCATAAAAAGTATCAATGTAATAGGTTGTAATTAGCAAATAATAAAAAAAAAACTTCATTGCTTTTAGGATTAAAATAGGGAAGTTGCGGGTTTTCGATTAAAATAATCAAATACGACAAAATTAGCGAGACAAAGTGCAATTTTTTAAGGATGCATTAAAGCAATTGTCAATATCTAAGAGCGAGAAAAAAGCTGGGTTGCTTGGTAATTTCAATATACAACAACTAAGAAACGCAGGAAGTTTCCAAAAATAATAATAAGAATCTGCCTAATTAATGAAATAAATCGACGTATTGATACGTATAAAGGGTAGAACAGAAAGGAATGACATAATCGACTCTGATGTTATTTCTAAATTTTATATATTATAAGGTGCATGATGCTTTCCAGGGCCTTAGAAATATCCCAGAATTTGCTCTAAACGAAGCTATATTTCCATAAAATTATGGCAATCGAACAAATTATGGCTATCACAGGTTAGCAGTATAAATTATAAAAAGGTTTTCAATGAGTTTAGAAGATGAATTTACATTCATTCAAAGTTGCACTTTTGCTCCTGAATTGACAATGCCAATGGAGAACATAACAAAAATATGAGTGCCAAACTTACCCTTTGCATAAAGTTCGTTTCGAATGCGCTCAATTTCCAATCTTTTTTCTATTGTTTCCTTGGCGGCTCGAAATCTTCTGGATCTCTGTTGATTCATTTTTGCTCTGGGAGCAACTCCATCAATGGCCATGTATAATAGCTTTCTAGGGCGAACAATACCAAAAAGGCGGTCAATGCATTCAAATATAGCGACCATCATTTCCTCTTCATTTTTAGGTGCCGGTTTGTCTTCAGGATGAGTGCAAGGGTGTATTATGCCGTTCATATCAAGATACAAGTTGTCAAACTCGACGCCATTCGGATTTGGTAACGTGGAATCCTCGTAAATTGTTTTTCCAGTGTCTGGATCTACTTGCTGCAATTTCCGGTTATTCAGAATCATATTTATAGTATTTCATCAACTAACCTTGTTTTCATTACATTCTATAATAACGCATGGATATTTTTTGCTTAGCCATCGAAAAAAAGCCGGTACTCCCATTTTAAGTAGGAGTTTTACGCAAAATGTTTAAGGCCTCGTTTTTATTTAATGTGTGTACTATAACATACATACATGCATTGAATGTAAGTCATAAAAATTTGACAGTAGAGCTGCAAAACAAATCGAGTTTATCGAATGTTTTGATTTGGCTCACACAATCGATGGTTATTTTTACTATCGATAAGGCGACTTCTTAGCATCCCTCTAGTTCTAGTTGCTATAATTGCACTTAGAATCGAGCTACCTCCAGTTGTAAAGTTAGTTATGAACTAGTTCTTTAAGTACTAGAAGAGTTTAGATATAAACTTATACAAAAATTGTGCTGTTTTTATTTAAAAATAATATAATAATTTAGTTTTAGCAATGAGAGAAAATTCACATTTAAAACAACTTAGCGCACAACAAATGTGACTCCGCGCCGTGTTTTTTAAATACGGTTCTAAACAAAAAGTTACAAACAGCAGGTCATTAAAACTGACTTCAAACTGAACTGGCGGGTAGTACGTCTCTTCTTCCTGTCAATTTTGAATAATTTTCTGCCAAATTTTATTAATACAATAAGAAAATATTATGTTTACAACAAAACTGCACTTACCTTAAAAAAATTCATTAGCTTTGTCATTTTTTTTTCGCTCTTAAGTTGTATTGTTTTGTTTTGCTAACACTATTAGGGGAAAAGTAAGTGCAGAATTATCAACACCCATCATAGATGCTACTTTTTCAACAACCAAAACTTTCAATCAAAAGTCAAGATAGTAATTTATTTACAAAGTATAAATTTAATGCACGAAGTAAAAATATAACGCATCCTAAAGCAGTACATCTTGATCAAACAGGGTTAGAGAATTAGAATTAGGATTACTGAAAAATTATGTATTAAAAAAAGGGAAGCACGTACTGACATTTTGAAATCATAGATCGAAATTTAAAAAAAATGCAGTAATGTGTAGTTAAAAAAAGATTTTTTTTGATTATCACGCAGTCAAATGTCAGGTGAAACACTTAGAGCCAGGTTCCCTGAGTGTGTGCTGCTGCTTGGATTTCGGATTCCTGACGCTTATTGCTTCTGACAACCTGCAAAGGTTTGGTTTTTTACTTTCTCACTTGAAACCTTTATGGTTGTGCTTGGTCTGTTTATGCACTCTCTTAACTAACTATTTGATATGTTCGCACAATAGCTTTTACATCTACGCTACAAAATTACATATCTTTGATCTCGTTGGTGGTTCTGGACCGAATTTGGAGTACTAATTATTCTATCTAAATAAGATATTGGAAGTACAACGGTTTTCAAATTAATGATTTTATAATTATCGATAAAATTCTTATTAAAAATGAGTAGCGTATTGATCAATTCAAAGTATCTTATTTAAATAACTTATTTTGTCTAGAAAGATACTTATTTTAAGACTACGCATTTAGCTATAACAATCAAGAATGATTTTCCTCTTATTAATGCAAGCGCCATAACTGGCTATTCCTGGCGTCTACCTCGGTGACTCAGACTACTGTCAAAAACTAAGAAGTGTTCTAAGGGTATTTTCACACATTTTGATGGTCTAAGTCCTAGTGTCTTTGGCCTCGCGAAAGTCTCTCTTCGTTTGAAAGTTGCGGCTGTTCACAATAAATCAACTCGGGTTTTGAAATTAGTGTCTCTGCCCTTTGTCTATTTCTTCGTTTCCTGCTTCATTACCCAGACCTTAAGTTATGTCTTGCCTAATATGACATCCCAAAAAACCTCCATTCCATAGTTACCATTTGGGAAAAAGTCCACACACATTTCAAAGTTTTCAGCATATGCTTTAGATTGGAATGCGATTAGTCTGTTTAACATAAGCTACCCAAGAACGGGACTTTTTTTTTCACTTGTCGTTCAACATGTTAAATGGTTGTAATTGTAACTGTTATGTAAAAAACTAGAATTTAGCTATTGAAATTAAAGGACTTAGAGTTGGTGACATCTAAGTTTTATGCCTTGAGTAAAGACCAAGTCTATTCTGATCATTACATAGCCCATGACAAAAACAAACAACGTGGCTTTCTATTAATTAAAGTATTATCAAAATCTAAGTAGATTCTACCGACAAAATCTGAAACCTCAAAATATAAGATAAAGTTAGTTACAAATAAATTGTCTGTACGTACAATTAGTAGAATATTTGATAGCGACATTTATATATTATTTAGTAACCAAAATCATGCACTGTCAAGTATTATCCGTTAGCCCAATTGCTAATTTTTATATAAGTTAAAAATCCATAACTTATAAAAATAAAGAAAACAAGAAGGTTTATATATGTGCTATAAAAGTTGCCATTTTAATATAGTATATGTATATTTGAATTTATTATAATCAATTTAATGGATTTACACGAAATTATATAAATACAATAAAATAATACATTAGAACATAAGTATTGTTTGTATTTGCAAATGTATTTCAGCCTACAACTTAAAAACAACACGTTTTTATATTGGGAATGTTTAAGCATTCCATTTTTTATTTTTTTTAAGATAAATGCATATGTACTGTAAAACTTGCAGGCTCAAAATTATATCTGTTAATAAACTTGCCTTCATTCATTCCTTTGTATACCTATGTTAATTATTTTGATTGGAATATAAAGACACGAATGGCTACGATCTCAATTTTAAAATGTAGCACAATAGGCTTAACAGGTGGTTTCTGGCATTGTTTTCGGCTTTTGATTGCTAATGTATGCTTTTGTTTTTCCCAGAACTGTGGAAACATTAGGAGTGTGTTTTAAAGAAGGAAAGGTGTTCTTAAATTTCAACATCGTCTTATAACCTGTTTTTTCCATTGTATGTAAACTATTTGTTGACGCAGGTAAATCGTATGTCTGAGAGTTCTGTGACAATCTCTTATAATTATGCTCTTCTTCGTTATTTACATTGCAATCGTTTAATGCAAATTGTACAACGTTTATTTGACTCGTATGTTCAGATAGACGACGAATATTAAGCTGCAGCTCATCTCTGGACTGATTTGATACTGATGAAAAGCTATGCCTGTTCTGTAACTTGTTTGAATTGTTTACAGTAAGATAGTTCCAATTGAAACTTGAAGTGCTTCGGGACTGCTCTTGATTCGATGGAACGGAAAGCATTTTGATATTGTCACTAAATGGTTCGTCTCTAAAGGGATTTAGAAATTGTTTACCTCGAGCCGGTGAAAAGCTAGCAGACCTGATTGGCAAATTTTTTTTCGGTGAATTATTAATAGTACAGCTAGTTTTAGACCAATTTATTAAATGTGGCGTGGGAGGCGCAGAAAGTACTGATTCGTTATTTTTGTATTTGTGCATATTTGGCTTTAAATTATATTCCTCATTTGTACAATCAGTTAATAAAACATTTACTGCTCTCTCTTTGCAACGCGTTGTTGTTAATGAATAATCAGTTGAGCGTTTAATCCAGGGATCAGCCAAATTATTGCTGGAGCTATTATCATCCACATCACTTTTCTTTATCCATGGATTCATAGATGAAACATAGAGTAAGGAATCTGTACTTCTCTTGTGATTACTATGTGAAGTTTTCGACTGTTTTATGCTCATAATATTTGGCGAAGTCTGTTCCGATTTACTTGTTTTAAATGTGTATTGACTTTCATTATGATTGTCTTGAATTCTAAATGAACGGTTCAGTTGCTGTTGTGTGTTAACATCTAAAGCAATTGGAAACATTATTTTAAAATTGAAATCACTCGATGTTTGTTTTTTTGATGGTTTTGGTAGTATCTGATACCTTGTTGCTTTCTGATTAAAAGTGTTGTCATGCGCTGACTCCTTACAAGTGATTTCCTCCTTTTTAATTAATGTTTTATCGTTCTGGGGTGATTTGATGCAACTACATTTTATATTTGATTGAGTGGTTGGTAAACTTTCGTTTTCACCGAAATTACTTTTTATTTCAGTCATTTGTTTAGCACTTATTAATTTTTTAGCAGACTTTTGTTGAACTATTTTATTATTTATATAGCGGCCAGAAAGTTTGTTTTGCTGTATGCTGCAATGAGAATTTGGATGCACAGGTGAATGAGGAGAGTGTATAGGAAGTGTGGGAGCAGGATTATTTATTTGTTTTAATGTAGCCACAACCAACTCATCTGTATTTCTAATATTGTGTTGAGAGCTGTTTTCGGGTTGGCGGCTGATATCTGATAGTTGCAAAGTACAATTTGATTGGGCCAAGGATGTTGGGCCCACCTTTTTTTGCTAGAGAAATTTTTCTGCAAGGTCTTTTATTGATGTCGAACTGGATGCTGAAAGTCCTGCAATGATTTAAGAAGTAAAAAATGATTAGATCAACAAGTTTTATAAGATAATAAAATATATTTTGAAAGTTGACTCCCATTAGATATAAATAAATTTCATTTAGATGCAAGATAATGATACAAAATAAACCAAAAACCTCTACATGAGATATAATGATTGGGTGAGGATATATACATATATAACTTTTGTATCAAATACTTACCATCGTTATCATCAGGCTTTTTATTTTTGTTATTAGATTCATGTTCTGTCGCTGTTGAAGACTTCTGAGGTTTCTGATTGAGTTTCAAGCTGGTTGCCATAGGATTAGAACTACTTGCTCCTTCAGAGGTATTATTATAAATACCTCCCTCCGCATTGATCTTTAATTGTCATTTGATCAGTTCAACGGATAGAAATTTTCGCAGCCGTTCATAGTATTGAGGATGGAGTTCTACGTCATTATGACCAGCTCCCTGAAAATATCAATAAAATGAATTATATTATAGATTACATAAACAAAAGCAGAGGAACTCCTAAAGAAATCAACTGATAAGCTTACAAAAGTCAGGCACATATTTTAGACGATTGTCAGAGTTTTTAAAACTACAACCAATTAAGTTGCAACGAACGAACCTTAGAAGCAACTCCATAGTTTGACAAACTTGTTAATGTGAAACATAGAATAGCAATATATGTTTATGAATGTATACTGAATTACTAAGATTTATAAATATAAAAACACAAAACAAAAATGTTCAGTAAAGTACATAGTACAAGGAACATATTTCACGTATTGTTATAGTTTCTCGTATGTTTTGTAAAATTACTTTTCAAATTAAGTAAAATCAATTTTCTTTATAAGTTTGTTTATCTGTAATCATAATTTTATCACAATGATAAATTTTACGTACTTGAGATTACATTATTCGATTGTTCTTAAGTTCAAAAAGCTTTAATATTTATAGCAAAAGTATCCTTTTGTGTTTAAATAACATTAAATGATTGATGATGAATAACTAAATGATGTTTGTATATTTGTTAAATAATAAATATAAATGTATAAAAGTATTTTGCACAAAGTTACCTCAACCCAAAATGGCTCCACAGTCTTAGGACATCGTTCGTAGATACCAATTCCATGGGAAAAGTCAATAACCTCGTCATCCGTTCCGTGTATAACCAAAACTGGCGATTTTACTTTAGCGACTTTATCAATACTTAATTTTTTTTTTTATTGTAAAAACAAACGTTAAAAACATATATGTGTATGGTGAAAGTGTTATTTACCTTGGAAATGCATCAAAAAACCAGGTTCTTTTTGTATTTCTAAAAACCACTCTTAGGCCTGACATTAACGGTGAATGGAGTATCACTGCACCAACTTCGTGGCGAGATGCGAGATCAACAGTTGGAACAGTTCCTATACTTTGACCATATAAAATGATGGTTTCTGGACTTATATTTAACCTTTAAAAAGACATTTGATGGAAAAACTATTGTTGAAGCATTGAGTTTTCATTTATTACCTAGTCCGCATTGCTTGCCAAGCAGCTTCAATATCTGCGTACAGGTTCTTTTCGGAAGGCTTTCCACCACTCATACCATATCCCGAATAATCGTAGCCAAATATATTGCAGTTTATCTGTGACCCCAAAGTCAGATAAAAACTACTCATCTGACCCAAATCCACAGCATTTCCATGGGAAAACAGAAGAGTGTATTTTGCATTCTTGCTGCATCGGACATATGTACATGTTATTAAATTGCCACGAGATGTACGAGTGAAAAATGCCTCAATTTTGGATTTCTCACGTTCAGAGTATTGCCATTCAGCACGATCGTAAAGCTGTAAGTTGTATTTGATATTTGTGTCATCAGCTGGAGTTAATTTGTAGGTTGGCTCAGGAGGCTGAAAAGCGAGTTTAGCAGCTATCGGTCCGGGGCAGGGAGGGCAGCAAAACATGCAGCACAGTTCACTTAAGCTAAACATACTCGTCGTTTGTCTCCGCACACGGGAATGTTATTTTTTGAGTTTTATAAAAGCACTTCAGTTCTGCTAAACTGAAGTTCAACGACTTTAATTGCGGTCGTTATTTGAAAATTAACGCGATTGGCAGGCTAAGCAATTGAATTAAAGTATGAGCATAATTAACTTATTCAATTTAATTGCCTCAAAAAACATAATTTTAACATAATTTATCACTTTCACAACATTTACAAAGTGTAATGGCCGCACATATAAGATACATATGTATGCAAGCTGCGACGCCCCCGTTCCTTTTCGTTTAATAAACACTTGTAAACAATCGATATACTTTTAGAAAACTTATCGAAACATATGTGCTAATAAAAGTATACCGACATTTGAAACAACAGAATCGAACAAGTTATTGTCTCGTTCATATATACGTAGATAAAAATATAGATGTTTTATATGTACACTAAAAATAGCGAAAATATGTTTGGAGACATTTTTAGATTTTATTTTTCATATTTATTTTAAAATTATGAATTACCTATGATTAATTTATAATGCACATCGACTATCAGTAAATATCACAAACCTATCAAATCGACTGAAGCCGTTTGCTGCTATCTACTATTTTCAGCGTTAAGCACATATTTTTTTTGTTGTTTAAAAGCTACTCAGTATTTTTCATAGAAAAAAATATTAAAAAGCTATTTTATTTGTATTCCAGCTGGATGATGTATTGATTTAATCTGGTAGATTTTTACGAATAATCAAGCTGCAACAAGAAGAAGACGTTTAAACAAGGTTTGGCTTTATCTTAGACTTGGCTCACTATAAAAACAAGAATAATAATTTAAAACATTATAAATAAAACAATTTTTAATGTAAAATCTACTTTTCAACCCAACTCGAGTATCTTAAACACCACGGTTAAAAATAATTTTTTACTTTATTTACTTGGGATTCTTCCTATCCGTTTATCAATCCCAGCCTGCATCCTATTCCGGAAATTTGACCCATATAGGAGGTATTATTCACTTAACCGTGTCAGGCTTTAAGCCTTAAAAGACACAGTTCATTAAGTACGGAAAGCCGATTTTGTTAAAAAACTCGCACTATATCCTAAACTGGACTTAGCAATAAAGATTTTTGATTGCACCTTAGATTTTGCTTTAACTTGTGTGTCCAGATTGTTAAGCCACACAGGTCAAAAAACTTGTGTTGTTATCCGAGTGTTAACCGTTCTTAAAAATCTAAAGTCAAACCTGTAAAAGAAATTCAAAAGAACTGGCACTTAAATTGCACATACTGCTCGATTCAGTTTTGAGTCCTTCATAACTTATGTTCTAAGAAATACCTGTCGCGGAGTGGGTTAAAGTTTTAGCAGAATTCCAAGCGGTTTGTTTGATTTTGTTAATGCAAAACGTTACTCTTCGATACTTCCTTCAAACGAATTGTTTCAGGAAAATAAGCCCAACTTAGTAATGAACAACCGACCTTTATGAATAATTTTTAAAATTTTGAAGAGTTGTTTATTATTTTTTTTTCATAAAAAAGGGGACAAATGTTAGAATAGGGATATTTTCATGTTGTCAGGTTGTTTGAATAGCTGATAACGTTCTTTCTTCAACAGATTCGTAAAATCAAAATATACAACTACTATCTTTTTTATCAACAATGAGCAAAGCAATGAAGCTTATCGATGGTGGAATGTTGAAAGATGGTTGGGTCGTGCTGACCCCAGATATTCGATAGCTTTCGACTGAGTCATGGGTGGGCAGAAAAGTGCATCGACAGACAGCAGGAGGCCAGCTCTAAGAAAAAAAGGGGTCTGAAAATAGCTAAATACAGAACAAATTTAAAGCATTTTGCCATGTAACAGATTGGCCAACCTGTCTGGGTGGTCACACAGTACATAATTTGCCCCTACATTTCATTATGACTCTAAGTAGTAGTCTCTTTATTAGTATTTCTTCAGTTTTTCACAATCGCCCACAAATATTTATTTAGTTTTTATTATTAAATTTTTTTTTTTATTTATTTATTCATTATATTTATGTAAAGTTAAGGTTAAGAAACATATTTAAATATATGTGAATAAATGTATAGTTATGCTTAACTTAAAACACGATTAATGGTTTTTTTTCCCGTTGGGACGAATATGTGTTGATGTCCTGATAAGTTGTTGTTGAAGTTGTTGAGATAAGGGGATTGGCAAAGAATTACATGTAAAGAGTCACTTCAAAGGTAGGGAGAGCACTTTTGGGGGTAAATGATAACAGCTGTTGACCGTGTATGTCTTAAGAATTTCCGTAGAGAAGCTGCTAGTTTTAATTTATTTCTATATTCGTAAATATAAGTTTTTGTTATCCCGGCCCACACAGAATCGAGATCGTATCCAGCACTGAGTAGCCGATTTGGCAGCTGGCTATCGGGGCACAACAAATGGAGACCAATTTATATTAAAAAAAAACGGTACTAGGAAGTCAGCAGAAATAATGTCAATATTGAGTGTTTCTGTTTAAATGTGGTGTTTGGTTGTAATTTTAGTATTAGGACCAATGTATATTCTACACTTATCGTACCCGTATCATGTCCTATGTGCGTCTTTCCACATTAATATGTGTCGGGTTTGATTGTCGAAAGAAAGAGGAAAGAAAAGTGAAAGAAAATGTTGTTTGACAAGGAAAGGAATGCGGAAATATATGAACAAAATAGAAAATCGGAGTAGAGAGATACACCGGAGTAGAGGGGTCTCCGGCATACTGTGAGAGAACACTTTGCTACAAGAAGGTATGGACATCTCCGAGGAGCGGTTACAAAGATCCCAACAGCCAAAGCGTGCCGAGCCGCACCTCATCGTTGCCGCATCAGGAAGAAGATCAAGCGGATCTGCAGAGTCGACATAGAGCCACTATCAATGCAGTGCTATCGGAGGCTCGAGATGGTCGAGCTTCGGGACCTGGACAGGCGAGAAATGCTGGAGTATAAGCAGCTATTGAGTATACAACCCAATTAGCCGGCCCAAAAAAAGTTCTGCAGACGCTACACACAACCGATCGGAAGACCGTTCCCCGAAGAAGCCGCCAGCAGCACGCAGCCACTAGTGAGGCAACCACGTTCTAGAAACCGAGCAGCGCAAACAAACTGAGCATTGGCGATCCCGGGCACGGGGCGAAGCCCAAAAAAAGGTCAAGCAGGTTAAGCAGAAGCCATCAGAATTTAGGCCAGAGGCTATCGCGATGTTTTGACGAGGCTTAATTATCGATGTCTACTGGAATTGCCGGATGATGATGGCGAGCTCATCATTAGGCTTGATCAACTAAGACAGACATAGCAGGTGCCGTGGCCAGTGACCAGACCCTGGTCGGGGGTGACGTTAGTGCGAAAACCTGGCAAGAATTTGGGACTTAGAGTACGGGCTCTGTCAGATCGAGGTGAAGCCCACATACGGAATAATTTCTTGACTTCCGCTTTGCCAATTCTTTATGTTAATTTTCGGACTGTGTATTGTCACGGCCGTGCCGCTTGATGCATAGGGTGATACCACAACGTCTCGGTCTGCGTAGCATATAAAACTGTTAGGGGAGGTCGCACAATGTTTAAATGAGCAAATCTACCATTTGCCATTCACAAAAGTTTAAAGTGATACTGAAGCATCACGGTATGGCAATAATGCCGAGAATCAATCGGTGTTGGCAGAAATTAAAGTACGTTAGGGCCAACCAGACGGTTTAAGATGAGTGCGCAGTGCAATGCACTCAGCGACAGGTACGTCTCCACACTATGCGGCCAGCATATGTTTAGTATCGGCAGCGACTACCGTCTAGTCTAAAAGTTGAGCGACGTCAACGTTGCAGCGATCAAGCCACTGGAGAGGTCGGCAAAGCAGTAGATGTACCAAGTGAGCATACAAGAGAGTTTGCATAAAGCGTACGAGAAGTCGTACGTTAAATATGCTGCAGGTCAGGATGTGTTAAAGTGTAATTTTGTGTTAAAAGACTTTGCGAACAACACCAACGTGAAATTTTGCCGCTGCTACACCAGGTGGCGAGTGGGACGGTGCCTTTATAAGCTCGAGACGTTGCAGGGCAATCCGCTGAGCGTCTTTTATGCCACGGATTTTAAGAAATGACCCCTGATCAGTAGACCAAAGCCCGGCTAGCTATTAGATTCATGCGACGCTTAAGGGAGCAGTGATCTATGTTGGGCAACGTAACGTAACAAAAATTAAAAGAATAACATAACTTGAAGATATCCCTTTAATTCTAAACGTTTGATATCATTCCTTTTTTATGACGAGAAATATTAATAGACAGACAAAATTTGGAAGGAAGCATAACTTCTTTTGCATAAGAGAATTGAAAAAACCGCTTAGGATCCTGTTGAAACAGTAATCCATACCACATGCGAAGAGCCAGTTTTTCTAAAGCTTTTGTACAGTTTTAATTTTAGATTTTTAATAATTGTCAACTCTCGGGTAAACCACACGGGGTTGTTTGACCTGTTTGGGTTACCACCCGCGACACACAAATTAACAAAAAGAGTTTAGGTGTTATAAAAATCCTCATTGCCACCTACAAGCCGGGTATGTGTTGCAAAATCGGTTTTACGGAATTGACTTACTCTGCCTATAGGGGTCCTTATATAGCTTGGCGCATTGGACGATGAAGTGATTAATAAATCCAAATTTAGGTGGTCTTCGCAATGGGATATAGACTGGGATCGACAATGGACCCAAAAAAAATGTCAGATGATTTTATCAAGAGAGTTTGGAATAGCATTGGTTTGACGTATTGACATCCCAAATAAAACGTTTACGATTGCATTTTAAGCCGCCGAGGTCAAAGCACCTGAGACGAGAGAAGAAATTCAGGTAGTTTGAGCAATATTGAAATCACCTAAAATTACAAGTAAATCGCGATCGAGAACCATGCCAGAGACGGATTAAATAGCAGACACATGTGCATCGTAAATAGAGCTTTCTATGGAAAGGGGTATATATGAAAAAATTATAAAAATGATAACATCATGACACTTTCCCCGGACCAACCCATCACCAACAACACTTTGCAGCAAGTGATTATATATCTATAAAGGTACCTACAATAACCTAAGAATATTTACCTTCAACAGCTAGAGGCACACCAGCTTTTGGGCGTAGAGTTCGATCTTTATTGATTGAATGATGAGGATGATGTTTTGCCTTTACCATGATTCAATAAGAGCAATGACATGGAACGAAAAATACAAGCTATTAGGATATAAGTTACTGTCTATAGCACCTTGAAGCTAAACGCTGGTCGATGAGTTCTACTAAACAAAGGCTTTGTATGCGTCTCATGTAGGACCGATTCTCAAAAATTGATCTTGCGTATGGTATCCAAAATACAGGACAAAGTTAACTATTCAGATGTATTGTTTTTCTCTTTCTAATCCTAAAAGAATGTTATAAGTAACTTTCTTTCACATACTAAGCAATTGTGGCTGCGATTACTTGATTTTTAAAATATATAAAAGATATTTTCTTACTTAAATCTATAATAGCATAAAATCAGGGTTTCTTTTTATAAAGGACAATGTATATATATTTTACTTTTCCTCTTCATTTTGATCATTGAAAAACATTGACGAACGAACAAAATAGGTATCTGGTTTATTGCTCTTTTATACACTGGTGCAAGGTTTTACAATTTTTTAAAAGAATGAATATTTATCACTTAATCATGCTTTTGTAAGCAATTCTGATAAATGAATTGTACAACAAATTTGTATGTATTTAGAATTTATAATTGTACTTGGATATCCAATTTAAGCCATCAACAGTCGTGGACTTAGGCTTGTACTCACATCCAATCCAGTCCATATAGCCAAAACTTTGCAGTGTTTTGAATATATACTCATAATTAAGTTCACCAGGGGTGTCTGGTTCATTTCGATTTGGTACCTGAGCAATTTGAAAATGGCCAATAAGATCCTTATGTTCATCTAAAGTTTTTGTAAAGTTTCCACAAATATGCTGGAGATGATATACATCCATCATTATTTTTAAATTCTCTGAGTTTATTTCTTTTAAAATAGCTGATGCTGTAAATAATATAATATGTTTTTTCTTTTATATAAACTTATTTAACATGTTAAAGTTGTGAAAATAAATAACCCTTGAAGGTGGCACACTAAGTCTCTAAGTTGCTGCATAAGTACTTAGCACCAAAACGACCATTTAGCAAAACCTTGCAAAAATTGAAGTTTTGGTTTTAGCCGTGCATAATGAGCTGTTTAAAATTAAATATAAGTCAATTACCTTTTTCGTAAGAGTTCATAAAATATGACGGAACAGCATATTTGTTTATAGGCTCAATGAGACCAATCATATTATGTAATTTTAACTCCTTGGATGCTACTTTAAGGTTTGATGTATAAGTTGCCAAATGATCACATTCCAAATTTTTATTAACTGTTCCTGCCATCAAATGAATTCTAAAAAAGAAATACATTAATAACTATACGAGAATTTATTTAAAAAGAAATCTTCGAAAATCAATTTAGAGCTCAACAGTGATGATGTAACGATATTACTTACTTTTTACAGTTTATAGATTTGGCATATGCGATTGTGTCATTAACCTGCGTTTTAAAAAGAGATTCCTCCCCGGGAATGCTTGTTGATCCAAACTTAAGATCTTCCCTGGTGCTATCTAAAATTTTTCTTCCAGAGATTAGTTTAATATTAAATTGTATGGGAATATAAAATAATCTTCGCAAAAACTAAAAACTTGATGCTCAATCAAATGTAGCGGTTAAGGAAAACAACCCACAAAAAAAAATTTTAAATATAAAAGACTTATCAGGTGTTGTTTGTATAATTTAGAGACAAGTTTTACGATTAGCCATACAAAATAATATTATCAAGATCATACAAGCTTATTCAACTGTCTTGCTTTCGCCAACGATAAACATTAATTTGAAACTTGTTAACTTCAGCTAATCTATATGGATGTTTTTAGTATTTTTGCGTTGTTCTGGTTCCTTTTTTAAGTTTTTATTTTTTAAAGGTTATCAACACTGACACTATCATACGCATATATGTACTTATGTATATACATACATATGTATATGCTGTGTTTAAGAAAAACAACTCACCTAATGCAATGTTCATAAGACTCACTAAGATTCCAGTATCATCGATAGCTTTTTTGACTTCCTGAAGTTCTTCACTGGGATATGGTATTTCCACTGCTTGAAATCCATGCAGGTGTGCTAATCGAATTCTATCTGATATGGTCTTCGCATTTTCAGTAAAAAGGAAGTTAAGATTTGCCGCAAACTTTAACGCCATGTCTCTAAGTCAACCTGCAGTTATAAACTGAAATGAAACGCCTTCTATATAACCTTTACTTAAGTCAAGAGATAAGAGATAAAAAAAATTACAAAAAAAAAAAAAAAAATGAAATCGATATATCGTCTCTCTGTCTATAACTGTTTTCAGAAATGTCTTCTGTGTTTCATTATAATTATATTTAAACATATAGTACATGTGACGGTATTTATTTAATTAATACTATACCTAAACTATTTGAAACAAAGTTATCAAATACGGCAAAAAAAAAACCCAATCCTCTAATTGCTAAATATAATCAAATTGATTAAAAAGTTATTACATTTTAGTGTGTTGTGACTAGATGCAAGTTTTATATACATGTTTTATATCCAAGTCATTTCAAAAAGTTTGAATTATGGCCATTTAAATAAAATATAAGATTGCCAACCTTTAAAATTAAAAAACAATCTAAATAAAAGACCGTTTTTTTCAAGTTCACCAAGTTATTGCATATCCCACACATATATTATACGCTTTTTATTAAAACAGCATTTTAGCTTCTTACCAAAATATTTTACCAATTTAAAAATCAAAATCTTATTTAGGTTTCAGTTTGTAATCGAACTAATAAAAACAGCCAGTTGTGATGTGCAAACATCGAAACCGGCAAATTCTATAGTTGTATTGCTTATCGAAAAGTAATAAAATCGCACATCTCTAAGTCATAATAATAATAACATAAAATAAACACAGAATGGAGCACACTAAGAAGTCTTTTAAACTTAATGGTAGAAGCGGAAGGAGGACTGATATTAAAGACAAATTTGTAAAAGTGGACTCACCAATAGCCAAATATCCTTTTTAAAACATACAAATACGTCAATGTGCTTATGTGTGATAACAACAGGGCTGAAAACAGATTTCGGGCACCATTTAGTTACTCATTTATCAGGAACACACATAAGTGCATAAGAATCAACTTTTCTACTTGTCAATCCTAATATTTATTGTCCAAATACCTTAACAATATTATATATTTCGTTGGTTGTCTTAACTTCTAATATACATATGATTCCTCAGGCAATTTAACGTGCATTATTTGCAGGATCCCAATCAAAGCCAATGTATGGAAAGTGCACTTAAACTCAAAAGTACACAAGCAAAATGTGGACCTTGCCAAACGACAGCGAACCGACACAGCCAATTTGGATACAGCGAGCACAACCAAATTAGAAAAAAAAACACAAAAAGCTCCTGTCTTGGAGAAAGTTGTACAATTTGATGCTAAGCTGCAAGAAGAAAATCCTAATAAAACGCCTGAAATTCCATCAAGTACGCCACAGGCATTACCCGAAAAGTTCTTTGATCAAGAAAAATCGGGGACTACTATCGGAAACGATCGTGATTTAGATCAAGAATGGCTTAAATTTCAACGAGAAATAAGAGAAGCAGCTACAATCTCAAGTAATATAGTTTCTGAAGAGCAGGATAGTTTGAATAATAAAAGACATCTGAAAGAAATAGACGAACAAATTGAAAATTGGAAAAGATTCATTAAAATCAACGATCGCAAAAACTGTATATTCAAAAAACAACGAGAAAAGGTATCACTGGACCAGGTTGCCGAGTCTAGCTCCGATGAAGAGGACAATGTTGATGATTTATTAGATTGGAGAATAAAAAGTGTTCACAAATAGTTTCACATTTTGTTTTATTTTTCAAAAACATTTCTGTAACCGCTAAGCTTGCAATTAGGAAACTAAATGTTTTGGTTTTGTGAAATGTTTGTAACATGCAGAAAGAAGCTACTTTGACTCACTAACACTTAAAGTCAGCATGACAAAAAATAAAAAAAGACTACTATGATCAAACGTGTTTTTTAAATTGTCGATAACTATTCCCGTATCCGATAAACACATGTCATTGCGATCTAAAAATGTATTTTAGATAAAAAGATATAATCTGAAAATTTCATTCTTAAAATAAGAAACATTGAAAATGTTGCAGAGTAAAATTAAACCAAACTTACACAATCCTAAAGGGTTTGCAAATAACGTTATAACTTTTTATTCTTTGGGTTTTTTGAAAAAGGATGCACCTAGACGCTTTTGGGGTAACCATTTTACATAAAAAACCAATGTTTGTTGGAATGCATGTAGTTAATGCAGATTATCTAATATGCTAGGCATATTTATTTAATAAAGATCTTTTTGAAGTTATTTATTATATATGTATATAGATAATTTTAATATTATCTATGTTTTAGCCGAATTAATAAAGGATTTAAGTAATTAATAGTAATAATCGTAGTAGTAATCGAATAAGGAACAGCAATTGTCTTTAAATGAAATACTTTTTTTATTCTTGCCAAAATGCTTTAGTAAAATTACTTGTACCCTAAATTTGCACTATAACATCGCATCTATAAAATTACCAATTCTGACATGTCTTAACAGCTAATTGTTGTATATGAAGCGATAGGTTTTTGTTTCAAATGATTGAAATTGAAAAGCATGAGGAACGTCCTTTAAATTAATTTAAACCCTAATTTCTTAGCCCTATACAAATGTATTGTGTCTTGTTTGAAATTAATTTTTTAGTTTGCGATAAAATTGGTATAAATAACGCACTGGTTTCAATTATAAGCCGTAACATATTTTTTCGTCCAATGTGTTTGATTAAATTATGTATGTTTGAGGCAATCAATATCAAGCAGCTTACTTTTTAAATCTGTAGATTGAAGTTTTAATATATAAAATGCCCGTTCTATTACGGGAATATTTCTGTTGTACGTTTATTAGTCATTTTCAGGAATACCATCACTAACAGCACAAGCTCGAACGTGCACTGCCTTTCATGCTCGATAACAATAAAACGTGTATTGATGATATATCAATCGCCGGTATATTTTTTAGGCGACGTGTCTTAGTTGTTTTCAGTCGTATGAAATTTTAGAGTGTGATACACATTTCTAAAATGAATCGGGGTTCGAAAATTTTAAATAGTAAGGTTGCTGGCTACAGCAGCCTTATAACATTTGCCGTTTTACTGATTGCATGGATCGCCGGGTTCTCATCTCGTCTGTTTGCTGTCATACGTTTCGAATCCATAATACACGAATTTGATCCATGGTTTAACTACAGAGCTACTGCTTATATGGTGCAACATGGCTGGTACAAGTTTCTTAATTGGTTTGACGAGCGTGCTTGGTATCCGCTGGGCCGCATTGTTGGTGGCACTGTCTACCCTGGACTTATGATAACTTCCGGCAGTATTCATTACATATTGCACATACTAAACATTCCGGTGCATATACGCGACATATGTGTATTTCTTGCCCCGGTCTTTAGTGGCCTGACATCAATTTCAACGTATTTACTTACAAAGGAACTTTGGTCACCCGGCGCTGGATTATTTGCTGCAAGTTTCATTGCAATTGTGCCCGGTTACATTAGCCGCTCCGTTGCTGGCTCCTATGACAATGAAGGCATCGCCATATTTGCACTACAGTTTACATATTTTCTGTGGGTGCGTTCGGTTAAAACTGGATCGGTATTTTGGTCAGCAGGTGCAGCTATCTCATACTTTTACATGGTATCAGCGTGGGGAGGATACGTGTTTATAATCAATCTGATACCATTGCATGTGTTTGTGCTTTTAATAATGGGACGTTATTCACCGCGACTTTTGACCAGCTACAGTACGTTTTACATCCTGGGACTTCTGTTCTCAATGCAAATACCATTTGTCGGATTCCAGCCCATACGTACAAGTGAACACATGGCAGCAATGGGCGTTTTTGTGCTCTTAATGGCCGTCGCCGCTTTGCGTCACTTGCAATCCGTGTTGTCACGAAATGAGTTTAAAAAACTATTCATTGTTGGTGGCTTGTTGGCGGCTGCTCTTGTTTTCGTCGCTGTCGTTGTGGCCACAATGATGGGAGTAGTAGCGCCATGGAGTGGACGATTCTATTCGCTTTGGGATACTGGCTATGCAAAGATTCATATCCCAATTATTGCATCAGTCTCGGAACATCAGCCAACCACATGGTTCTCATTTTTCTTTGATTTGCACATTCTTGTTTGCGCTTTTCCTGTTGGACTCTGGTATTGCATTAAACAAATAAACGACGAACGCGTCTTCGTTGTCCTTTACGCCATAAGTGCCGTCTATTTCGCTGGTGTGATGGTCCGCTTGATGTTGACTCTAACACCGGTTGTGTGCATGCTTGCTGGAGTAGCGTTTTCCGGACTATTGGACGTTTTTCTTCAGGAGGATGCATCTAAACGTACTGGAAATGTTATGAGCTCGGTTCCTGACACCGATGACCTGGATGAATCATTAGAGCGAAAGAGTTTATACGATAAGGTAAAAAACGATTTATTGCTCTAAGAATGAGAATTTCCATCTATGCTCTGAGTACTAAATAGCCGTGTTTGTGATTTTACCTATATTTACAGGCCGGAAAACTAAGGCACCGCACCAAACACGATGCTACACATGAGAGTGGTGTAAGCTCCAACTTGAAGAGCATTGTTATTTTGGCGGTGTTGATGATACTGATGATGTTTGCTGTACATTGCACATGGGTAACAAGCAATGCGTATTCAAGTCCCTCAATTGTTCTTGCATTTCATAATAGCCAGGATGGGTAAGTAAATTTTTGTGTTTTATTGAGTTCAAGTAAACTTTATTAAATTTAAATTTGTTTGATGCGCTTCGCGTTTAATTTTATGTTACCGACAAAAACAAAAGAAATTGAGTTGATTATAAAATGTGGTAAGACATTATCCAACAGATCAACTTAACCTTAAAATCCTTGATTACTTTGTCGCTATTTCTCTTCAGACAATTGTATTCTTCATGCAATTGTATATATACGAGTATGAATATTATTAACAGATATTATTCGAATCGATTCTTAAAAAACAGTCATCTTTTCGATGATAGCAACAGACGAGCCTTGATTTAAAAACATTTTGTGTTTTTAAATATGTATGTTATTTTGCACCTTAAAATGCTTAAAAAATTATGTATAAATATCCATACATACTTTTAAAAATCTAACAAAAAGGCAGGTTAATGATGTCTCCGCTTTAAATTTTCGACTTTTTTGTAAACAATAATAAACTAATGTATCCACTTGTTTGTAGGTCTCGAAATATATTAGACGATTTTCGAGAGGCTTATTATTGGCTGTCTCAAAACACGGCCGATGATGCTCGCATAATGTCTTGGTGGGATTATGGATACCAAATTGCTGGAATGGCTAACCGAACAACGCTGGTTGATAATAATACGTGGAATAATAGTCATATAGCTTTAGTTGGCAAAGCAATGTCATCAACTGAAGAAAAGTCGTATAGTATCATGACGTCTCTGGACGTTGACTATGTTTTAGTTATATTTGGTGGCGTAATTGGTTATTCTGGTGATGATATTAACAAATTCCTCTGGATGGTGCGAATTGCAGAAGGAGAACACCCGAAAGATATTAAAGAAAGTGATTTCTTTACTGACCGTGGTGAGTTCAGGGTTGACGCCGAGGGAGCTCCTGCCCTTCTAAACTGCCTTATGTACAAGCTTAGCTACTATCGATTTGGAGAATTAAAACTAGATTACAGGTAAGAAATTCAATCTAATTAATATATATTTCCTTTTGTTTTTGTGCTTACCTGTAGGACTAAAAAAAAAAAACTATCTTTGTACCAAATGCCACTTTTATGTAGAATCCATTCTGTTATAAAATAGATAGAAATCTCCTTTAAGAATTACTATTAAGTACCACTGCACGAGCTTATTTAAATTATGTTAAACTTTCTTTCAAAAGGGGCCCCTCTGGATATGATCGGACTCGTAACGCTGTAATAGGCAATAAAGATTTTGATTTGACTTATTTGGAAGAAGCTTATACAACGGAACACTGGTTGGTTCGAATCTACCGAGTTAAAAAACCTTACGAATTCAATCGCCCATCTTTGAAAACGAAAGATAGACTCATTCCTCCAACGAACTACATATCCAGAAAGGTAACTTTTTCCTTAGTTTATGGCAAAATAAATCATTTAATAATATATAATAAACGTATTTTCAGAACTTGAAAAGGCGCAAAGGATTGATTCGAAACAGACCAACGGTTGTCAAGGGAAAACGAACATTAAAATAACTTATTTTTATTTAGTTTATTTAAATAAAACCGAAAACTAAATATGTTAACAGAAAGTTATATAAATTGTTTGCAATTCAAATCTATCGACTAGCTCCCTCAAATATATATTCGACATCTGTTAACTCAACGGTTAATCTTACTCATTTATGTTGTTATTATATTTTTAATTCTACCAAAGGGGACAAAAGAAGAACAATTCATAGTAAGCTTTGAAGAAGCGCCTTTTCGATTATTATAATCCGTTCACTGCATTTACACAAGATATATTGATTGGTCAGCAGTTATTCCTTCTTTTTTTTATTTATTTTTGTCAATATACTTTGCGGTAAATTTTAACGTATCAGTCATTGAGTTAAAAAAGTTTGAAGATCTTCAAATGATAAAGTTGGATCATTATCTTTTTCTAACGTGCTATCATCCAACAAATATCCTTTAAATTTCGTACATTGTTTTATCTTCGCATCAGACATCAAAAGTGATTGAACCTTTTGATTTGACAATCCAAAAAACGCTTCGCCCTTCGCTTTGAATTTTACCTTCAAAGGTTGTTTAATGGACTCCTGTATGCAATTCAGGAGCTCTTGATGGCAGATATTAGCTGTTTCTCCAAAAAACACTCCATCCAGATCATTGTCAGGAATTAATTGAAATTGTGGTAGCCCAGCATTGTTAAGTATTTTACATGTATATACACACTTTTTTAGTGGATCCCTGGGATGCGCATATATTCTTGTTGCCACATACCCCACGGGGTACATCATATGTGCTGTGTGAAAATTGGAATTCGTTGGTATGATTTCTCCAAGGGAGTGTACGAGAATGCTTTTTAATTTTAATGGAAAGCTCTTCTGAGGGTGTGCCAATACATTATTTGCTTTGCTGTCGATCTTTTTTTCCAAGGCATGGTTTTGATTCGGCACATACTTTTTAACGTAATCACGTCCTTCATTAAGTAATTGCTCTTGTGGGGCTGTGTTTTTGTCGAGTCCTTCATGGAACATTAATCTTTCAATTAGAGCAAGCCTTTCAGAGCGGGCTGCTGCCAGCTCCACTTGCAAAGCGCATACCTCATCAACAATAGATGCGTTTTCCTAAAATAATAGAAATACTTTAGACTTAATCTGATGATCCTAACAAACAAGGGATAGGGTTTTAAAAATTAAAAAATAAATAATAAACATTTAAAGGTTGTAAGATATTATTGTTTGGCAAAAACTTGCGATTTAATTGAAATGCTGAAATGTTACATGTTTACAAATTTTTGTCAACAACTGTATTACTTACAAACACAAAGTTCTTTACGCGACATTTTAATTTGGCATATTTCTTTTTAAAATCTCGTTTTACCCTCATGACTGCAAAACGTTGTTTTAATAAACATATGATTCCAGTGTGACCGTTGGTTAAACTAAAGCAAATACCTGATCGTAATCACAAAAAAACGTCAGCATAGCGACGCGAAATAAACATAGTTGAGAATTCACACTAGAACTTAATATCCGATGCTGTTTAATAAGGTAATATTTAAAAAATATCGGAAATATTTAAAACTGGTAATAATAATTACTGTTTTTAATATGGTCAGGGGAAAAAGGAAAAAGTCAAAATTTATAACTCTTCCTGTTTTCAAAAATCATATGTGAGCGATAGAAATAAAACGTTTTAAATTCAGAACTTAAAACTCATTATTTATATAGTTTTTATTATTTGAATTTGAACTAAAATTGTTTAGCTACTGAATGCATCAAAGACGGTAAGATTCAGGAATGCAATTGTGCATTTTTTGTGTAAACGGGTGCACACACTGAGGCTGTTTTGTTTGCATGTATAAACTACTGTGCTCTCAAATAATTTGTTTCATTGATTCAATTGTATCACTTTGTTAAAGGTTCCCCAAGCGAACATCGAAATTTACTCGTGCCATTAAGGAGTTATCGATTAATGTCATCAATGATTGCTTAATGTATAACAATTAAGCCAGATGCCGTCACTAAATTTTATTTTACCAAATCCAAGAACGCCGATAACTTATTGAGACATATTCAAGATATACTTAAAAAAGCATAGTATAAGTTTAGGCATATATAAAATTTGCTTGCAATTATTTAAGTAGGCCTCGCGATATAATCCTTTTAAGTATCTATGCATGTGGTATACGAAAATACGTTAGTGTGCATATACATTATATATGTGTGAAAATCTTGGAGTGCATTTTCATGCATACATATGTATGTTCACAAAAGACGTATTTTATGTAATGTAAATATATGTAAGTTGGGCAGTTATAAGTGTGTAACTGTCAATATTCGTTATTTTTTTTTGACATAGACATATGTATAAACGTGGCTAGACTGAATGCTGCAACATACATACATTTGGATGTTCATAAATACATACAAACGTATGTGGGTTTGTACATATGTATGTAAGGGCATTTGATGGTTGTGTACAAGATTTTAGGGAAGCTTTCTTTTTATGTATGCATATTTTATAAGGACGAGTTCTGAAGGAAAGTGAAAAAGTCTTAAAATCGTATAAGTCATGTTTTTTGATAGTTTTAGCGGAACTACAAACTATTCAACTTGGTTTGCGGTAGCGCCACACCATTTTTTTATTTACGGCACATAATAGAGCTCCTGTCAAAAGAGCGCAATACACAGATGCTCTGAACGGCATCGTTATCCCGGTGGTTTTAGTCGATTGTGGTTTTTCACACAAATGAAGAGAACCGCAAAGTATACTTGCCAGCTTAATCAAATGCATGGTTAGAGATACGCTGGGCGTTAAATGTCCATCTTACTTCTAATTTAGTGTACTCAATTATTAGAAGTAAAACATAATCTAAAGTTTTACTAAAGAAACTTAATTTTTGTTTTAAACTTGCGTGTATGTAGACATATATTAGTTGACTATACACTACACATCAAAACACTTAATCGCATCACATTGTGGTTACTGTTTTTTTTTTCTGGTACTACCTATTTTTGAGTATGTAAATGCATATGTATATGAATGCATGGCATCGAAAAGGGGTTTGGTAAGTTTTCCAACTGTTCGTCTTCTACGAAGGACTGCAGCAAGGAAGATAAAACTTTACCGCGAGAACAGTCCCCAAACGGTTGTTGTGTCTAGTACACATTTATTTTACGGTATTATAACAATGTTTTGATCCATACTATTGAGGTTACATCAAAATAACTTTAGATTCTTCTTATGATATTGGCTTATAGTCAGTGTTGTCAAGAGCGCCCTTCACGTCTAGAAAGAAGCATAGGGCCATTTTCTAAATTTAAATGCTTATGGGATTTTCCTAACTACCTGGTGGACCGTTGTCGATTCAAGTGTGCAAGTTTACAAGACGTCCCGCTGTCTAAACTAAAGACGATAATTTAATTCAAATTGGGCTGGTCTTAAGACCGTTTGCTTTGCTAGGAGGAACTCGTCCCAAAATGCGCATGAAAAAAAGATGCTGTGCTGCGCCCAATCTAACCATGCCAGGGCTATAGAGTATACTAGATATTATTTATTTTGTAAAGTGAACTAAAATCGCGGAAAATTTACTTAATGTACATTGTAAATGAACCATTGGTTCTTCTTGGCAGCTTCATTGTTGAATCTTTTGTTGTATCTTGAGAACTCCCATAAACCGCCCACTGGTCCCTATTTAGTTATTTCATTTTATATTTTTTTAATTTCAATTGTATGTCAAAGTATTGGGTAGTTAACGGTAGGTTAAACCTTGTGGGTTTATAATCGATTAACATGGCCGAAAATAAAATTTAAACGGTGCCCAATCCTTTGTTTGATGTCACTATGTTCGTGACGAGCGGCCGGATTACAGTCGATAATGATGTGATTCTTCGCAACTAGGATAGATAAAAGCACCTTATATTTCCTTACTTTAACCGCGCACGAACCTTCGTTTTTTTTGTAATTTAAGAACAAATATTTCTTATGCTTCAGGCAGTCCTAACCAAATTGAACAAAGAATCTATCAAGTGCTTAGAATATAAAACGGTATTTAGTTTGGATTATTGACGATGGATGGATGACAAGTTTCAGAAAGTTTCGACGCTTAAGATATTGACACTGAGCACGGAAGTTACGAGAAGACCCAAAAACTTTCAAGTGTCGCAAATAAGGCAGTTAGCTAGCTTTAAACCGCTTCCCGGTTGTTTAAGATGGTAAGGGAAACAGCAAAAATAAAAGCAAATAAGTTTATTTAGAATGTAACAACCAAATCTGTTTGGTCTTTGTGTACTGCATAGGCCTAATAAGTCTTTTTATAGTCCTAAGGGTATGTAAAAAGTTAAATGATTTTTGTTTAGGCTTAGGAGTATGTTAACCAGTATGTTGCTTTGCTAAATAAAAGTAGTTAAGTCAACACATGGGCGGTCTTAATTGGTTCGCTACTAAGCGCCAGGGGAAAGCTATCTAAATTGTGGGAGCTGCGTGGTATGTACGAGCTCACAGTTATACAATTGCCCGGTAGTTTGCCGTATAGCTACCATTTACCATTCAAGCTAACCGGCACAAACGCTTTTTAGGATAATTTGCAGCTTTTTTTTTTTTAAGGTGCCGTTGAATTTCACCGTAACTGTGGTATATATTATAGAATAACATTACACCATACATAGTAAGTAAGCAAGAAAAACGTTATTCATCGTGCGTAAGAGTTTGTTTGTAATTGATCACATTGGATCGGGTTGCGACGGTATGAAAGAAAAACGCCTTATTTCATGATTGAGTGCCGATCTGACTTGCAGCAGTACTGTTGGAAATCTTCAGTATTTCAGTATTTTAATTTTAAAATAAAGAACACCACGTACGTTTTTAAAAGTTAATTACGCATCAGAACGTATATTGAAAGAGTGAGTGTGAAGAAGCATAATTCTGTAAATATGAATTTTTAATTTCGACACTGCTCACCAAATATATATTTCGAACTTAAGTTATAACTACCATCCGTTCCTATAATACGTTTAAGGGGTTTAACCTGTTGCAAATTGTCTCTACCTTATTATAAGTTATTATATACTCCCATTTCTTGTAGTAGCTTCTTCAAAAAGACAGATTTACTCGCCTTCCCAAAATATATCCAGCAATTGCATTGAATTCGTTTGCAATAAACCCATCTTATGGCAGATGCTTAACCCCTTAGATCTATAACCCATTGTCATGGTTAAGCGCATAGATTGATTTATATAGCTGTATTAGCTTCTTTGAACGACACGGGATATCTTTGCCGAATCTCTGTACGCATCTCTTTGGCGACCCTTGCTTTGAAGTGCTGTACATAACCATTTTGATCTACATTTCGTGACGAACACCCACTTGCAGTTATCTAAATTTTGGCCCTTGTTTTGCTGATAACCTCCCATGTACCATTAAGAAGTTGTACATTTAATTTCTTCTAATTGAGTCTGACGATTTGGATTTCATAGTGTTTTTTACGTTTGCTGAAATCGTCATCTCCTCCATCCATAACATATTAATAATGTCATACTGCTTGTGAGGTCGTCCTGGATTTCCTATTCTTATTAACTTTAGCCACCTAAGGCATTGCTCCCAGAATCATTAGATTTGACTTCTGGGTCATTTCATGAATATTATTTATCAGGTCTCGTGACCCTTATGTCGAACATTCGTAGATTGTCTTAACTCTAAAATTTGTTTTTATGAGAGATTCATTAATGAGAAAATACTGGTATAATTTTAGTCCATATTTTATATTGCTTTAACTTTCAGGGCTCACTTTTTGATAAAGACCTTTATGCTTATATACGCTGCAGTTTAAACAGCTTCGCTTCACAACGCCTAGAAACGCGTTTGTTAATTTATATTCGCCGTCCAACTTGTAGATCACTTATGACGCTTGTGCACTCATAATTCTTTGCCGTTCTTTGCCGATAATCATACACAAATGTTCATCACATAACATGTTGAGATCTTCAGTGTTTTAGAATGGGATTTTGAAAAATAAAGAACACTCGGCCGTTTTGGTTGTTAAGAGATTAGCTTTAATTGAATGCGTCTTAGAACTTAGAACGTTTATGGCAAAACAGTGAGTAAAAAGAAGTTTAAGTGTGACCAAGATTAAGTAATTGTTTTGTATTCAGACTTGCATTTACGTAGACAGTGGGTCATTAAGCAAGGTTAAGCGTTTTATACCCTTAACCCATTATATGGGCAAAAGAGGGTAGACTCCCTTTAAAGTAAGTATCTCAGATCATCGATCTCCGAGATAACATAAGAATTAGACGAGGTGCTAGTATAATTTGATATTGAGGATATACTATGTCGAGATCCTGTCCAGAAGGTTTCGAGGGTGGTGTCTTCTTTTTGTCGCAACGGTGGGGGGGCAGGCAACTGTTTGCGCAGCTAAACTGAGTTGCCGAGCAAGCATGTTCGAATGAAAAAAAACAGTCTTTCGTTGTATTTTTTTGCAACCTCCAGTATTTAATCTCCAATTCCAATATAACATGGAGCCCCAGTAATCTTCTTCTTCGTTTTAGCCTGTAGGACTCGGAGCTTATTACGGTGTTTCTAAGCAGCTATTCCAAACACTTGATTTTCATAAAAGAGACAAGGAGCTAAGACGTAATTTTATATAATAGTTGTGTTCTTCAGGAACATCTTCTTACGTTCTGCAAGCAGCTAGGACATTTTTACTAGTTTTTCTCTGAATGATTGTTGCAATGAGGTGATGTGTCTACTAAATGAAAGTCTTTGGTCCAGTATGACATTAAGATACTTACATGCCGATTCATGCTCCAGCTCTCTTCCATTAATACCAAATTTGTCTGCATTAATGCGTACATTCGAATCTCATTCGTGGAATGCATTTAAATACTGTTGAAGAGCATTCGTGGCTTGGAGAATACTGCTGTCGAATACATCTCTGTCGACTAGTTGAGTGACTGCATTTTCTGTTGGCTTATCCGCAGTAGAGATGGATTACAAAGTAGGAGCTAGGAAGCTGCCTTGGGGAACGCCAGCTTTAATACATTTAATAAAGGACTTGCAAAGATCAGCCAACATGCAAATGAGCGGCCTTCCAAAGAGCTTTTTACGAGCTGAAAGAGCTGTGGTGATAGCAATCTCTTGCTTTTAAAGAGAATCCCAGAATGCCAAAGCTTGCTAAATGTACAAGAAAGCTGCAACTGCATACTTTTTCTTCTTTAGGGTCTCAAGCACAAAATTAACAACTCGATAAAGTTGTTCTAGAATTTCATGATGCAGTCTTAACCCAAACTCTGGGATCGCCAGATCCTAGTAAAAAGTCAAATTAAAATCAACTTCTCCAACATTTTTCCTAGAAATTAAAGGAGGTCCAGCTGTAGGTCAGCCTGTATGAGTCCACGTTAGTTGGGCGCTTTCCAGGCTTAAGTACTGTTGTAAATTAGCACTAAAAGAAGCAGACCTTCATCTGGTAAAAGCCATATTGTTTTGTTGTCAAAAAGATCCCCGCTTGGAGCTTTCTTTGGTATAAACTTTGACCCGAGTTGTTTTACTTTATCCAACGTGACAGGATCAGCAGGCAACTTCATTTAAAAAGGGTTTTCAAGCGCTTCCACAACCATTCGGCTGTGAGTCTCCCAAACAAATTCGTGTGGCGTTGCTTTAAGTTGCTGAGTTGTATCCCCTTGCAGCGTTCCTTATGGCCGAGTTTGTTGTTGCCTGGGACTTGTATCGTTAAGTGATACGCCAAAGAAAGGAGTGTTAGAAGCAACTGCTTTCTGCGGCTAAGTCGATTAACAAGTCTTTTACGAATTTGCTGGATTCGCACATATCCTGCTCCCGTAAATTCTCTTCTGACTCTTAGTCTGAGTTGTGAAGGTTAACTATAATTGGAGGTTGCAGAATCTGTCAAGAATCTTTCGTATTTTGTGGGTTTCTTGGTGCTGCGCGTTTTATTTCCAGTTAAAATATTATCATATTGTGCTGTATATCGCGTTATCAATATCATCCGTTTCAAGGATGTCCGTGTGTAAGTCAATATTTTGATCCTGTTGTTTTTTAAATACGCTAGCATTCGCTTCACGATTTAGCTTGTTGAGTTGCGTACAAATCAGCTAGAATAGGAATGTGGTCCAAAGAAATTTTGTGAATCGTTTTCACCTTAAGCCCTCTCGCATTAAACCCGTTGATAACAATTAAATCTAGTACCGATGGTGTTATCCGAGAGTTGTACGAGTAGAAAGTGCTTCTTCCGTGGTTCTTTTAGCAATCGCTCTTTACAGCCGCTATAGTGATGTACGCCTCGCTTTTCGCCTCAAATTAATAAAGATAGCGGGCAGAGAACAGTGGCAGATGTTGGATCGTACAGTAACTGAGGCACTACCTCCAACCAGATAGGAATATGTGCTAACCCGCTCGCATATATGTCTCAGTGACATGCATCACACCTATTCAATGTGCACTAAGAAATAGCCGAAGTTTTTCAGAGCTCCTAGCTATTCCCTTTGCGTTTCACAATCCGATTTTGATGATTGGTTGTGTCATTTACAAATCCGTGAAACGTGGTTTCTACAAGTTTTCGCATCGCCTTGTATGGCCTCCACGGTTTCCTATATCAGTTCTAACTGGACAGCTAATCGATCTATTATTTTTTTCTCAATTGACTACACTGGATGGTTAATCGAACAATGTTGCAAAGGGAGCCTGCCGTGTAAGAGCCAGCTCAATATTCACTTCTATTTTTTTTACGAGGAGCACGCTCTATGGTGACTCTGTATTTGGGTATTTGCGTAAATGTTAAAGCTTTGAAAATATTTGTTTATCGTTGACGTAAAAAATGATTTGCCTGGTTTTATAATTAATCATTGCTTTGCCATCATCTTACTAACCAAAATATTACGCCAATCGACCTTGGGCAATATACGTTAAGGGCTTAAAATCTAAGATCCGAAAATGCCTGGTGAACTTTTTCCTTAGGCACGAATATTGTATTTTTTGTCTTTGACGCACGTATTTAGCTCCTCTTACGGGGCTAGCGGATTGTTAATATTAAGAGCACATATAGCTGGCACCTTTACAGAAAGTCTTGCTCCATGATATTATTCGCTTCTTCAGCCAGGGCTGCAAACTGATTTTTACTCAAAGCCCTTGCTATGTGCAAGAAGGACGTCTTGGCATTGTATGATACCATGGGCAGGTCGGACGCCTTGAGAATTACCTTGTAAAGAGATTGGAATGCCTTAACAGCTCCTTTCCGTTTTGTTACTTATGATCGATCAGTTGTGTGAAACGTGCATTTGCCTTTACGCCCAGCTAAACGAGCCAGTTTTGACGAAGTTTTACTATAAATATTGATGCCAACCAGCGTAGTTGATTAGATGTTAGAGCCCTCAGCTGCTGCTACAGTATACGTAGAGCACGAAGCAAGGCTTGTCTGCGACACGGCAAAAGTGCGAGTAATGTTGGTACTACTGCTATGCTCGGAGCTTGGTTAAATGTTTTCGCTCCGCTGCCTAGAATTTGACATCGTATAGTTGCAGGGTCTGCACCAGATATTCTTTTCATTTTTTCTAGATTTGCCTTCCTATCACTAGGAAGCATGCTAGCCGATAACTAAATACAATTGATGCTACTTAATAGTAATATAGTCAATTGTAAACAGCTTAATCTGATCTCGATTGCGCTAAACGCAGGGCGAGGGGCGAAACGTAACACCGATAAAGACTGGCTCAGCAGTGACTTAAAATATATATAATGAGCTTACGCGGGTGCAACGGTTACAAAGTTGCAAAATTCTTAACAATACGCGTACGTCGGAATGCATCAAAAGCTAATCAGAGACTGGTTCAAATTGTCAAAACCTATCTGTTTTTAATATACACATGACATTGATAATGATATAATATTTAGTTTGGAAAATGTGAAAAGCGTTCAATGTTTAAATTAATAAAAATGTAAAAGCTTTTATAGAAATCGGTTGACAAACACCGAATATAATCAAGGTTAAAGTTCAGTCACTAGACCTTAGCGCAGTTGGGCATGCATTTCCTTAGACTCGTCCTCATACATACATATGTATATGCAAGCAAATAATACAACATAATACAAATAATTGTACACTACGAATCTAGGGTATACCCCAGTCGAGTTTACTCAAATTAAGCTTTCTTTTTTATTTCATTTCATAGGTAGTACTTATATTATCTTTCAATTAAATTTTGTTGCAATTTCTGAATGACCATACTCCATAAATGTTTTCATTATACCTGGGCATTATTTTTACTAAGAATTCAGCTACGCACTGAGTAAGAAGCGACTGATCGACACTTTCTTAGGCCATCACTTTAAGCGATGCGTTTCGAGTGACGTTTTTTAAATTGTTTACTTTTTGAAATGAATTCGGCAAGTGTAACATATATGCAAAATATAAAAAAAAATTATAGAAAACATTACTTAAAGTTATCAATAAACATTAGACATTAATAAACCAAACATTTTTGTCCTTTAGCCATTTATTTAAGAGCAACGAGACTTGCAATTTTTTGATATAATAGCTTTCAAATAAATCTAAATAAACAAGTTTTCAGCGATAGCGTAACACTCTCTCAGTGTAAATATTCTTGTATTTCATCTTAGTTATTATCTTTTTTTGTGTTGGGTTTCATATGACACTTTCTTTCAAATTTCTGCCATTGTATCCAATTAATTGCTCATCCAAACAAAGCACAAATGATTTAAGTCAGCATTTAAATCGCTGTCTTTATATCATCGTGCTGGTTCGTTTCGTGCCACGTAGAGGGCCTGACCACCAGGTTGTTGTTTGTTGTTTATTCTGTGACAGGTTGTATATTTGTATGCAAAGAAGTCAAGGCTGAAGCTAGTGGTAGCTATAGGGTAGATAGCTTAGAACTAACGCGGCGCAAGCTCTTCCGATTTAAGGGTGACCCACGCGGCACGAGCACATACACACCAAAATGTACTAATTTAGATATTCAAACCTGTTCTATTAAAAACAATTCGGATAGTAAAGACAGCAAAAACTGAATTATATAGTTTTGGTCAAATGCTCAGTTTTCTAAGATTGCGACGAATTAAAGTTTTGCAAACCGCCGTCATCCTTTTTTTCGCATGTAGTCAAAGTAAAGCTTTTTCAGTTAGATTTATTTATATACATTGTATTTTTATTCCAGTAAATTAAAAAAGTCGTTTTTATGTTAATTTTGTTGATCACGTAATAAACTCAATACGAATACTATGGAATCTATTATATTATTAACGGCTTGTATCGATCAGCAGAGTCGTTTTAAAACTCAAGTGCACAAATTCACATTTAGCTAGAGTTTAGAGCTTACGTCACGAAGCTTGGAGGGTCGATTTCTTTATTGAAAGTGTATCGTCTCTTCTTAATAAAAATTCTAAAGCGACTTTTGAAGCATTATTTAGCAACTATTTAGTACACTTTATTTTTCAGTTTTTTCTATCATGATTCGGATACCTGAAGATGAATTTCCCGAAGACAATAAAGCATCTTCAGAACTGGATAGAAATCATCCAAAAGACGCAACAGAAAAATCGCATTACCATATGCAAATATCTCCGGAGTATTGTTCACAAACGCCAAAAAATATGGGATTTCAAAAAGAAGGAGTTTCTAATGCATCTTTTCCGACCCATATTGTTAAATCTAGTTCACCAGCTTCAAGTGTGGAGGAATCAACATTTCCTCCTGAGTTTCGAAATCAAATTCAACTGTCTCAAAGTCAACATAATTATACAATGACGCCTAGTGGGGATATTAATTTTTACAGTTTTCACGATTTAATATCTGATCCTGAAAAGACAATATTGTCAGATGCCGAAAAGCTGCTAAGATCGAAAGAAAACGATATTTACAGTAATGAATATAATCACATACATGATGTGTTTGCCATTCGGAAATATTATCATCCGCTATTTGCTCATGGCATATGTCGCTGGCCTGGTTGCGAAATGGATTTGGAAGACATAGCTTCGTTTGTAAAGTAAGTTTTTGCACAAATAATCTTTTAAATAGTAATCTTTTTTGAAAGTTTTTTGTTTTAGTTTAAAAGCTGGGCGTAAAAAATTATGCATTTGTTTATCGATTTTTGACTATGTATGTGGTTTAATTACATTTTTACGCTTATATCACCGCCAGGCATCTGAATTCGGAACATGCACTTGATGACCGATCCACAGCCCAAGCTCGGGTACAAATGCAAGTTGTTTCTCAATTGGAATCTCATCTGCAAAAAGAAAGAGATCGCTTGCAAGCCATGATGCATCATTTATACTTATCTAAGCAGCTGTTATCACCATCGAAAGCAGAACGAAAGGTATTTTTAAAAGAACTTCTCAGCATTTATTTATTTTATTTATTATTTATTTATTTTGCTTTTGCTTCAACATTTTTTAACTGTTGCTCTTAGTATGGCTTATATTTGTGACAACTTTACAAATTGCGTCTTCCTTGAATTTATCCAATACCGGAAATCTAGGAACTTTTGGTCTCCTTTTTGTCTATTGCACGGATATGTAATGCGTTTTGGTGATTAACCACTTTAACTTTTTTAGCCATCGCTTGATAAAGACAATTACATTGATGGTGTTATTGATATTGATATACGAAAACCAAACTTTCTTCTACGACCAAGAACAATAACTAAATCATTAGTTTAAAGTTATCCATCAAGATAGTATCGAGGACATGAATTTACATAAAGGACACCATTTAATAACAAACGATATGAATTCTAGTCGGTTATTGGTAATGCCTATGTGTTTCCCCAAGACATTCGTAATGACAGACAACTTAAAACACCTGTTTAATTTTAATATTTAGACTTAGAAAAAGGGAACTAATAAAGGATTCTCTGCACCTCTAAGAAAACAAAGATGGGTCAACCAGGAAATGTAATGCGAACAACTATTAACTAACAATTTAACACAAAAACAAACTATAAGTCCGGAAAATCATTCGAATAAATATACAGCTTTTTCAAAGCTTCAAGGTTCTAGTTGTAAGAAAGTCGCTTAGATTTGCGTTAATGTGGACGAAATAACGGATATTGCACAAAACCAATATACTCCTTATCTTCGTTATCGAAGTATAATTATCTTGATATGCCGAAAGCCCAACTAATTCAAGACCTTAAACAACTCTATAATTAGAAAAAAAAACTTATATAAGAAAGAAACAAGTTAAAACGTTTCCTTAAGACCCTACCTGCTTGGAGTGCGGCAGTGAGCTTACGGGTGGCATCTTTAAACTTTTGTCATGGAAACAGCGATCTGTAGGACTGCCATTCTCGAATAACAAGTTTAGTGTGTTTACAAAGCTATCAACGTCAGTTTCAGTTTCAAAATGTGGTGCACTTCTAATGTATGAACCCCAAAAATTATGTGTTCTGAGTCAGTTAGTTTTTTCTCATATCAATTTGCTGGGCGATGTACGAATTCAGGGTGGATGATAGATCCGAAAGACATGGGCTTCTTGGCAGCCTTTGTTAGCGTTTTGATTGCCAACGAAGGTTCCATACTTTGAAGATCTCCAAAACCTCCAAAATCCAAAGCGCAGCGTTTAGGTAGTAAGTCTTTATATAAGCGTTTTATTGGCAGTTCGAATATTATACGCGGTTCTTTTACGGTGATTCTGCGGTGCAATAAAAACTAACCCTTTTATATTGGGCTCGACATTTTTTTTTATAGACATCTAATTTTTCCTTTAAGAGTTGTTGCGATTTTCTGTTCTTGTTTACAGCGTTAAAGACTGTTGTTGCGCTAAATTGATTCTCCATTAGCGCCTGTCTTATTTCCTATAGTTTGATGTCAGGTTCTAGGACTTTTAGCACGACCTGAAAGTCCCTGCGGCTTTGCAGTTAATATAATGTAGTTATTTGTTTTATAGTCTAGATGCTTTTAAGTTTGCCTTAAAGTTTTCTTCAACCTTGGTCAGAACAGTGGTTTCATGTTTATGTGCATGATGTCCTATGAGCTTTATAACGTTATTAACAAAAGCACTGAAACTTTTCGCGAATATATGTATTGAAGGTGATTTTGTCTTATTTGTTATTTGCAGTAGCATCGGGTAATAAATCGTTAACGCTGCCAAGGTGTAAAACTTATCGGCATTGTTAGATTAATGAGAGCGTTAAGCTTATCATGCCTTATTTTTGTTGCTTAGATTTCTTTGATTTGAATCCATCAATTCATTAATTTCAATTGAATGTTTTACTGTTGATGCAGCAATCGTTGTATCAGTGTTTGGTTTACTGGCTATAAAGAGACCAAGACTGAACCCAGTTGTTTTGCTTTATGCCTTCCGTTGAGGATGAAAGAGACATGGACTTTCGCGTACTTAATGCAAGAATTTGTTTGTTATGTTGGGAGTAAACAATCGCAAGTTGTAAAGCCGATAGAATATAGAGAAGCATAAACGATGGGTTATATGATACAATGTATATATATTTTTTTCACTGACAGGATGCCCCAGGAAGTGATATGAATTTCTGCAGTGGAACAACTCCAATCCTCATAAATAATATGTCTCGAACATTATACCGATCACATTCCCCAAGCTCAGTAAATCTACCAATTGTTAACTCTGGTGGGTTATCGTCAATAAAGAAAAGGAACCATGATAAAAATACATTTTCTGTAACTGGCGGTAAGTACGTTAAATTGTAACAATTTTAAACAATTCAAACATTTTCGGTTGAACTGTCGAAAACTTCAATTTGCTCTGCGTGTATGAAGAATTTTTGTATCTTAGCTGATTTGGATTTTTTAATGTTGTCGAAAACAGAAACAACAAGCATATTAACTTTAGCCAAGCCTTCTTGGCTCGACATAGTTTGATTGGATTTGCGATATGACATTTTATTTTATTAATGTATTTATTTCCTATAAGTTTAACTACCAATATTATACCAAAATAATGAAATGCTTACGTTTAGAATTTTGGATTCTTCGTATAAGAAGTTTTTTTTTACAATAAAGTTTAACCATAGCGTATCAAAAATTGATTCAACTCCTTAATGATTTTTTTTAAAAAGCTAAATCTACCAATTTCTTTAAATCGAGCTTTTTTGGTTCAAGCGTCTAGTATTTCTCCGAAAATATGGTATAACCGAATTTTTTTCTTCCTTAAAAAAAAAAAAATGTTAATTTTTATTAATAGGATAGAAATTAAAGATGATGACAGCAGTCGGGCTCCACAAGAAAAATTAAAACTTTTTTTTAAATATGTTTTAGGTCTTCCGTATATGCTGGAAAGAGCGGGACTTGACGTGCAACATGGTGAGTAAAATATTATATTATATAAGCATCAGGGACCGTGTAGACCGTGTTATTGAGATATATTATTATTATTAAAAAATTATAATTGTACAATTAACAAAATTTTGTTTGCTCAGCACAACCCCGCTATTGATAATGAATTCCGCAAATTGTTTGTCAAAAGGACATTACTCTTTAGTATGTTTGGGGGTACTTGCGTAGTTGCACATGTGCGTGCTGCCTAAAGGGAAAATTGTTCCAAAGATATCAGCTCTTGTTTAAACAATAATAATAAACAACAATAATAAACATTATATCTATTCAAAATTGAAAAATACCGAGCTTTTCGAAGCAAATGCAAGCAAATTGTGTTTGAATTAATAATAATGTTTATACTGCTTTCGGAATAAATTTACAGAAATACAACGAAATAGAGAATTCTACAAAAACGCCGACGTTCGACCACCGTTTACATATGCATCTCTTATCAGACAAGTAAGTATTCAGATATATATTAACATTTAGAACAATTGAAAATGCAAATCGGCTAGACAGAAATATTGATGAATGTTTTAAAGCCTTAGCTTATCGGGTGTTGCAAATGAGTTGCATATACCTTCAGTTTCACATAACGGATAGAATATAAACTAAGCTTTGTTAATTTGATTCCGCGGACCCATTCAAGTAGTAACATACATATATCGCTATGGTCAAGGAAGGTCGGTAAAATTTAGAAATGTCACTAAAGTTATGTTGAATGTTTTGCAAAGGTGTTCTCTACCTTTTTATTAATTCCTATGTTGTTGCATTTCATGTCGTGTTCGTTTTCGTTGTGCATAATGTCATTGGAAGAACTGCCAGGAGTTCATTTCTGCTTAGACTCGTACTTTTACACAATTTTAGGGTTTGAAATGAAATGAGATTATCGACAGAGTCCTTATCTAAAAGTAGCCTAGCTACTTCATTATTAATCCTTAACACTTAAAATCTAAGTAGCAGGAATATATGCTTATTTGTAGTGTTGTTCAAACTAACTACTTTTAATGTGGTGCCGAACCCTGAAATTTAAAAATTGGGATTACCCCGAGGCACGGGAAATTTAATAATTTTCAAATTGCTCCAACCATTCTTAAGTGAACATAGAAGACTTAAACACTACATCCACTTATATTCCCAGTTAGTTATGATATACGCCCGCTAGTATAAGTATAGTATACAACTCTGGTTATTTTTCTGAAATCAATAAATTATGAAGTCTGTTGGCTGATTGCAACGTTTCAATTTACGCTTACAATTTCAATTTTTTTAATTTTATTTCAGGCTATCATTGACTCACCTGACAAACAGTTGACTCTTAACGAAATATATAATTGGTTCCAGAGCACTTTTTGCTATTTCCGGAGAAATGCAGCAACTTGGAAGGTAATAATCTTTTAAAAACAACTTTGATTTGACGTATAAACAACCGTTCTTATATTGAACATACTTACTATTATTACACTTAACAAAAAATAAGGGGCATAAGTTTTAAAACAAACATTTTAATTAAATGTATGATATTTTTAAAGCTGGCTTTCGGTTATAATTAAGGTTTTATATCAGTGGTACTAGCCGTAAAGCTTTGCTTAACATTTTATGTGTTACCAAATACATTTTCATGTACAAATTGGGTTATCTTTTTCCAACATGTTACTGATAAGAATACTTTAAAATACTCAATGCCTAAAATTATTTATAATTTTTTTTAGTACTTAATACAGTATTGCCATCACTTGCGTCTTTTAGTCTTTTTGAACACGTTTATCTAATACAAAAAAAACTATTGATATTAAATTGTACATATTGTACATAAGCTCGTGCTTATCCTGGCTCACCTTTTTATATTTACTATTTGATTTGAAATTATTTTTTTATCCACTGAGCACAGAAGAGATATAAATGTCAAACAACCCAATCCAATCCGTCTGCAAATTGCTTTCTGTGCTCTTTTTTTGTCTGTGTTGAACCATCCTTTGTTATGGCTGTAAGAAGTGTAAGTTGGTTAGAAGCCTTTTATGCAATTATTAAGCCTGTTTAGACTGCTCTCATCATATCCATCTATGAAACTTTTTGTTCGGAGCTCTGCACGAATAGATAACAATTGGGAACACCAGATTTCAACAAAAGGCTCTCTCTTAAGTTATTGATAACTAGCTCCATAGTCTAATATAATAGAAAATTACCGCATAAGTGACACTATTTATTATTAATTTGTATTTAAAACTGAGACGATTTCAACATGTCCGCATGCCTGTCAGTCCGACTGTCTAACTAGCTGTCTGTCTTCCGTTCTGTTTATATGTCTGTCTGTGTAAGAGCGACGACTACAAGAGATCAACGCATTAGAATTCGAATTATTGGGTTAGGTTTTACAATTTTAAAAATATGAAGCCCTGGTATAAGCTTACCTATTTTGAAACATAGCAAAATGATTGAGTTTTGGCACTGAAAGGGTTAGTGAAACATAAGAATTACATAAAAAACGTTTTAATTTTAAAGTTTTTTCAGAAATATTTGTTTAGTGTGCGACCCAAATTTATGTGAATCTTCTCACGAATTTTTATGATGAATTGAAAGAATTAAGCTTAAAGCAATTATACTAACCTTAACGTAACCAAAAGCTCCTGGTTCTTTAATTATGTTTTAAGAGATGTTAGCAAACTGGCTTGCTATTGCATTTGGCCGAGTAAAGCCCCATTATCTTTAAACTGTTTAGAGCATATTTTCAATTTATCGTAATCTAAGTCATTTGTAAATTTATAAAAAGAGCACAAAAAAGTTGCACAACTTTTACCCATAGCGTACTTTGAGCAATAAAGCTAATATTTACGTTCTGACATTCAATTTACAAGCCAATAATTACAGATCAACGAATCACATGTATACATGTCAAATCAATAGACAACCTATTGCAGACAAAACCACTTAATTATAGCTTACCCTATATTACATTTCATCAATAAAGTGTTGTCCATGGCGGCACAGGGATTGGGCATAAATATGCTTATATTATTCAAGCGAAAAAAAACATAATTCTTTTTATAAAACATATTAAAATTTAATAAAATATCAAGAAAATAAAGTGATCAGCTAATGATACGAATAGCTCTTGAGATTATTTAATATTCTATTTTTGAATATATATTTAAAAAAACAGTACATTTTCTGGTGAATTAGATTATAAATTTATTTACCCAAGGCTACTGAATAATAAATATTTAAAATTGACAACATGCATACCTTTAGAATGCGGTTCGCCACAATCTGTCCCTGCATAAATGCTTTATGCGCGTTGAAAATGTTAAGGGAGCGGTCTGGACTGTAGATGAAATCGAGTTTTATAAAAGGCGGCCGCAACGCACATCAGCTGCTGCTAATAATTTAGCTAGTGTGAAAACTTCGATGGATAATAATTTTTATATAGCATTAAACTTTGGGTATGTGGGAAACTACCAAAATACTTTTTTTGCGTCTGTTTTATTCAAAGTACTAGATAGAAAAGTTTTTGTATACAATTTTCTTCCATTTATTATGTCTATGTATATTATGCCGTATATCTGTTTATGCTCTTCACCGATATTGCGCAAACATTATTGAAATCTTTCCTTAATAAATGTAAAAAATATACATAGATTTCCACATATATGATATGAAATCATGAAAATAGAAATCTATAAAATAGATTTAAGAACATACAAGGTATCGAAAGGTTAATAGGTATGGGGCGCTCTATATTAAGCTAATTAAACATTTTTAAAAAAAAGTATACAAATTATTTTCGGACTTAATTAGAAAAAACAACTTTGAGCCTTTTAAACTCATTTATCATCTATAAACAATTGAGTTAATATTTTTGGGGTCCTCCTGTCTGTGTATCTGTCCAGTTTCAATCTATGTTAATATAAAATCCAAACCTTTTAAATTGATTTGCTATAATTTGTGCTATATATGTGTAAATTTCGATATTGAAACTAATTACGAAACACGTGGACTTTCACGCAAACAAAAAGCAATGACTGTTCCCGTAAGGTGTTGAATTCGGGGTCTCCTAGAAACTATGGATTTATTCCACAGCGTGTTAACTTAAGTGTAAGTTCGTTAAGTAAGTGTTTAAAAAAAGGGCGAGGGAAAACGCTCTGAAAATTAAGTAATATGTTGTTTGGATAAAAAAACTTATTTTCAATTGGCTTTAACAGTCGAGTCGATAATGATATTAGACCTGTTCACTAGACCTTTTTTTCTCATGTCAATAATAGATTAAGTGCTGAATAACCAAGGTTAGGTTAGGTAATGTTTGGTAAGGAAAGGTGTATTAAAATTTGTTTTTATATTATAAGCGACTTAGAGTTTTGCACCATTTGGGGTTAACGTCTTGTTTATTTTATTTAATGAGGTCACACAAAATTAAACCTCATCGATTTATAATGCAAGGGTTACACGTGACTTCAAAATTATTCTTTATCTTCGAAGTCACCAGCCATCTTTGAGGCTTATTTAATAGTATAAAAAATATGGACCACAAATTCGCATATTGGCAAGCCAGTTTATGTTATTGTTAGGTTACCTAAATGTTATATTCGTGAGAACGTTTAAGTTAAATATTTTAATTAAAGAAAAAAAAAGTGTAAGTTTTCTTAACGCGTCTGGACTTCTATACTACGCAACTGTCCGTCCATATGATAATCCACCTGTCTCTTCAGATGAAATATCAAATATCATTTATTAATCCTTTTTTTTCATCAGTCCATCCACTAGTTTACTATTATTCTTATATATTACCGAGCAACAGAATGCCTATCTGACCGTTTATCCGTTTGCCTGTCCGTCCAAATATTTGCTCAACTGTTAGTTAATTTCTTAGTCCATCCATCAGTCCGTCAATACACCAATCCGCCCAAACGTACGTAAGTCGGTTTATATATGCGTCTTACAATACGACCATCAATTAATTCGATATTTTGTATGATCGTCTAAACTTCCATCTTTGACCGTTCGGCCTTCCTCTAAATCCGTCCGTTTATTCATTTTCACGAGCGTACATCGTTTCGTATAATCGCTTGTTCGTCCATCCATCCGATCATTCTAATATCCCACCTACCAACAGTTTAAATAATAGTCCTACTTGTCCGTCAGCCGGTACGTTAATACACACACATCATTCCAATCATCCATACATATTTTAATTTATAATACCATGACTCCATTTATAAGTTTATCTATCAACTCGTTCACTCGGCCATGTATGTGCCCGTTCATATGTCCGTCGACCTATCTGTTCGTCCGTCCGAAAAACAACAACAATAGCCAACAGCCATAAGCTCAAACCTTGGTATTTCGGTGCAACCTTTCATATTTGTTCATCGAGCTTTCCGTCATTTCCGTCCATAAATCCGTTGGATCCTCTATTCAAATGCCCGTTCATCTGTCTGTCGACCTGTCCGCTCATCCGTCCGATCAGAAGAGTGTTTAACTACCATTATATTTGTTTATCAGGCGTTTCGCCCATACGCTTAATCCGTTCTATGTTTCTGTACATATTTTTTTTGTCCGTCCTTAGATCTTTAAACTTGTTCATCTATTGCTGCGGTAATTAACCTTTAAATACACATATTTGTCCATCCATAATTCCGTCCATCTATTCTTGTTCGTTTTTTCGTAAGACTAGCAGTTTTTTTTAACTGTCCTTTGATTTGTCCGTCCACCGGTTCCATCAACTAGTGGATTCTTCATTATCACTATGCATCTGTTCGTCCATTCGACCTGCCATATAGATTGTTAGTTTTAATTTTGTCTTATCTGTCCGTCTACCCGTCTGCCCACATGCCCGTCCAAACGTTCGTTAATCTGTGCATCCGTACACCTTTGAAATCAAAAATCGGTCTATCTAATCGCAAGTCTAGCCATCCGTTCGTCCGTTTATTCGTTCTTTAATCGGTCCGTCTACCAATCTGTCCATACGTCCATTTATTAGTTTAACCTTTTATTGCCCCATAAAAGTTTCTATCTAGATGTCTGTCCATATATCTGCCACACGATTTCTATTAGTCTGTCCATTTGGCCGTTTATCTTTCCGACGATTATTTCTCGTAATCGGTCCGTCTACCAACAGTCCTGTCTATCCACGTGCCCGTTTTTCTGTGCGACGACTATTTCGCTCGTAATCTGTCCGTCTATCAACAGTCCGTTCGGTCTGTCTTATCGTTCGTAAATCGATCCACCCAACCATCCTTCCGTTTACTAATTTCTTTGTCCACCAGTCTGTACATTCTTTCTATTCGTTAACTCCTCGATATTCCCGTGGAACATTTCTTCATTTATTCGTGCGTCCTTCTGCTCAGCCAATCTTGTCCGTCCACCCGTTCGTCCGTCTGCCAATCGATAATTTCCTTTGTGCTATTGAGGTAATGCGTTAAAGAAATTAAAAAACTTGACTTAATTAACAATAACTTTCAGTAAATCGAAATACTGTGCACCCACCGATATTAAGTTTCTAACATGTTGTCTGCTGGTATTGGAAATTTAGAGCAGAGCAGGGAATTTTCTCTTGAGCTACGAATGGAAATTTTGAATTAAGTTTTACAGTAACGTTACGTTAAGTGTAAGTATTTTCGCATTTATTCCCATTAATCAGGGGCTGCCGTATGACGGAGCAAACACCAATATATTTAAAGTAAGGAGTCTCAGTCCGCCAACGGCAATAGCAACCCCTGCTGGCTGGTTGGCTAATTTGGTAAATTATGGATTTGTTATTTACTTTTACTTATGTTTTTTTTAAATAATTTTATTAAAAATTAAACAAATAAAAGGCAACGTGTAAAATTTTCTTGATGTCTGTAATATACACCTTATGATACGTTAAATTGCGTCCGTTTTTAATTATTTAAAAGTCTTAAATAAAAAATATAACCCATCTAGATATTAAAGGGTTTTATCAAATTTATTTCCACTGTTACAACAGAAACACTTTTGACACATTGCTCACCCCTCCTGCGCCAGCAGCCCCTATCTCTGTAAAAAAAACTAAATCAAAAGTTGGTGGTAATATTATCCAAACTCTTGAACGCACACATATTAACTTAATACAAGCAATATGAATATCTTTATGTAAAAAAAGAGGGTATTTGAAATTGGTCAACGATTAAACACAGTTGTACTACCTATTTCCTTTTTATAGCAATACTACAGCTCTAGGCGAATACATTCCTTACCGTTTACAAATCAAGGTTTTTTTACATTTTTATAATTTGAAAAGCAAAGCTCAATTATTAATAGCTTGTTAATAGCTTCTTCAGATATATATTTAAAATATAAAAATATTAAAGTATATCATTTAAAAATACTTTTTCTTGTGCTCTCTACAACTTTTTTTCAAATAATCGCTTGCCTGGCATTGACATTTTTGACCAATTTAATTTAATACAATGTAGAACGCTATTCGAACAAATTTATCACTACATAAATGTTTTGTACGTTACGAAGACGACTTTGGGTCGTTTTGGATGGTCGATGATAATGAATTTATTAAAAGACGACACTTATCCCGTGGTCGTCCTCGCAAATATGAACCGTCCTCATCACCGACTTCAAATAACTCGGAATGCGCCATATCTACTAACAAAGAATCTTGTGATAATTGCTATCAGTCTTGTAATAATATGGGAAACGAACACGAACACAGAATAGAAATCAATGAGACCATTGAAATAAATGATAAAAATAGTTCAGGCTTTTTCAATAGAAGCAATTGCAAAAAAGACATAAAACTAATGGATGAAAAATTATATGTTAATGAATGCCTAGACAGAAGTTCCAAAGCTATTGCTAATTCGGAGGCACTGGCTTCGGCAACTAATGACTTCATAAGTATGGATAATGGCGTAGCCACAATTTTTGAAAATAATATGCATAATTTTTATCGTTAGCCGTGAACATAAACGCATTGCTATTTATTTATTGCGAATTATATTCGTATAAGTATACCGATTAGCTGCTTAAAATACTTTATTGTAGGATTCGGCATACTTCGATTACCCTTAATGTAGAACTTCTGATGTTATATGTAAGTCTAAATAAATAAAATTTGTATATTAACTCGTACCTATCTGTTTGGCTGATTTGTCCGTTCTAAAGCCGACTGTTTATACAATTTTCCGCTTAATGTTTAAAGGTTGCAAAATGTGTACCCTGAGGGATCCCTCACAGACTGCAGTTTATACAATTTTCCTCTTATGGTTTATAGATTGCATAAAGTGTACCCTGAGGGATCTCTCACAGACAACCTTTTTATAAAGAGTGATATAGCATAACTTCGTACATAAGGCAAAATTAAAATATTTTAAATTAAAATCCATGCGGACTTTAACAATGTCAAGCCAGTAGCTAACCTCAATTGCTTTACGATATGGCTCAAAACTATACTATACTATCGATCCTGTAAAGGTTTCACCAAATTACTGTGAGTCTAGGCTATCGCATGTGTGTGTGTGTACTCTATATCTACTAATTCATCTGTGATTTAAGTGCAGTTTGGTTAAATTATTTAAAACGAAAAACGCAGCTTCTTATTAACTGCATTTAATCGAATTCTCACTTTGTTCCAATTTAAAACCACAAAAACTTCTCAGACCTTTCTATTGATTTTCATCATTTGAATTGGCTTAAGAGACAGCATATCGATCGAGTTCAACTCGGCTGATGTACACTTTTTGTCCGCATGGTTGGTTAGGTTGGTAGATGCGGCAACTAAATTCTCTCAATTAAAAAGTCAAAATCCTGGTTCAGATTCAAAAAAGTCTGAAGGTTTGGATCCATTTGGATAAATTTTCTTGCAACTTTTTTATCATAGCTTTGCATTTTTGAGACGTCCTTTGGTGCTAAAAAACATGCGGATAGTCGTCCAGTAAGTGTTTTGTTATAAATGTTTAATATTATTTTTTTGCATCTTTCAAGTTTTATAATTAATTTGTATTATAGTTGCACATTTCAAATGCTTATTGTAAATATTTAACACTAGCTCTACAAACATTGTTATTAAGTATTTAGCTTTTTGTAACCAAAGTTAAAACATGCTTACATTTCAACAGCTGATTCTTATCGGACCTTCCAACACTCCTGGAGACTTTCAACATTTGAAAGGAAGCATATTCAAATGTATTTTAAGTAATTGAATGTGCAAGGTTGCATGACAACCAAATGATGCTTGTCTTCACTCTTCTTTATATCTAGATGCTGACGAAATAAAAGTTTTGTCCAATGAAGACATCTGAAATATTGATCTTTATCTCCCAATAGTCCAAAATGTGTAATTCTGGTTCATTGAATGTACTGTCTTACACGCAGGTCTTCAACAATTAACTGTCTCTATACCAAATCAGTAATGCCCAAATTATACATATCTTAACTATCCAATATATACGATTTTTATCACGAGTGGGGCAAATTATTCGGCAAGCAGCGAACACCAAAAACTATGAGCCTGGGCTGTGCACCCTGTTCGGGTGCAGCAGATCCTATTAAATCAACACTTTAACATGTCTAGCGTTAGAATTATTAAAATGAGTGACCACTCCGTGTATTCCGTGTGGAGAAGCATCGTCCTTTGCTGGAAAAAATTTATTCAGTGGACTGTTGTGATGGTAAGTAAATCTGTAAGAGGTATCCTCATAATTCATATTCTAAAGCAATTTTATCTCAAAACAGAAAACTTGCCGGTCTTCAATAGAAGTGTGGCCAGTGGTAAGCCAACTTACTATTTTTACAGCAGAATGAGTAACCCTACCTGTATCGCGAGACAAGCACGAGCACAAGCTTTCACAGAATCACCTTCCCTTAATATCCACGCTATTCGCAGATCTCATAAATTCACCTTTAGGCTAAGATAATTTCTACTCATCAGTATGCTTAGGCAGAGTATCGATCACATCATCAAATTGCAGACTTACATTACTTGGGATCTGTACAGCGCGGTAAATTTACTGGTAAGAGAAGCCAAATTGCCTTAAAACAAAATTCACTTTAACCCATTGATGGCCGAAACCCTAACCAACATGCACAACGCCATCGCAGACGTAAGTTTTAATTATTCAATTGCTAACAGCGACACTGTTCATTAATATCCAAACTAACTTCAGGAAACGTCTTCAGGGCTACTAAACAACATCAACAACATGCAATATTCTCAAAATAAAAGCAACAACGAGTATGTTTTAATGTAAGGTAATTTCAGCGTGCGATTGAGCGAGCTACAACCGAAAACTGAGGGAAGTGAAAAAAATAAAGTAATTCTAAAAAGCGGGCGAGAAGGCCGGTGCGTTGGAAGCAAAACGCGGCAACGAAATCTGTAATACAGGCGAGAAGGCCGGTGAGTTGGATATGTAAGGTAAACTATTTAAAGTGAGAGGATACTACAGAGAAATTACGACGGAAGCAAAATAGTAATGAGAAGACGGAGTATTCGTTTCTCTGCGACAAGCTTGTGCGCTACAGAGGCTTGAAAATCGGCGTCGTGTATTAAAACAGTGGCGAAACGGATACGATTATTAACAGAGCATCGAAACAGAAGACGTTAACAGTGACGATTGTTAACAGAGCACCGAATGGGAGGTAACAAAGTGGCGTATCAACCAGACGTTAACAGAGAAGTAGTTAACAGAGATCCGACGGGAGGTAACAAAGTGTTGTATCAACCAGACGTTAACAGAGCAGCGATACGAACATAAAGTGTTGTATCATCAATCTTAAGTAACTTGCAAAAGAGCAAGATGCGCATTGACGAAATTATGGTACTACGTGTTGCAGATTTGCGACAAAAGTTAGCCCAGCTCCAGCTACCGATTATCGGGGTAAAGCGTCAGAATAGATTTGTATATCATCTGTCACCAACAAGAGGACGATTAAGATGACGATGACGAATCAATTGTGACAACAGACGATATATCAGTGCCTAGCCAAGTTTTATTAAATAATGTACCAACAATGACAAACAGGCTATGGTTCACCTTGAAAGACGTTGAAGGTAGTATTTTACAGTTTAGTCGTTCCGTAGTGTCGATATAAATATTTGGGTAGAAGACTTGGAAGAATGTGCAGAAACCGTGCAGTGGAATAGTCTACAAGCTTTCTATACCTGCCAAACAGTTACTGAGGGGTGCGGAAAAGTCGTTTGTAGAAAGTTTACGTGACGTACAATATTAAGATAAAATCAAATCCGCTTTGTTAGAGGAATTTACGGTTAAATTGTTTTCAGCAGAGATACTTATATCTTTCGAGTTGTACGCGTTGATAGAAATTGTCAAGGAAATTAAATTAGAGGATGCTAGTTGTATATATTTTATCGCAGGTGTTGCAGTCACTCGATCAAATAAAGCAAAGTTATATCAGGACTGAAGTTTGTACTAAATCTCGTTGTAGACACTAGGTTTATAAGAAAAATTAGTTACAGGCCGATAAGGGTGATGATCACACATGCAATGAGTCAACAATAGGAAAACCCAAAAAGTGTTTTAGGTGTGGGAATGAGTATCATTATAGAAAAGATTGTCTTTCAAATGGTTCGCCAGGACATCGTGTTTCAGAAAGTACAGATACAGCCGATCCGCAAAAAAAAAAAAACGGCCCGAGCGTACAACAGCGGGATAATGTTGTTTCAAAGCCATCAAACTTTTTCACAGCTTCAGGTCTTGAATCAGAAGTATGATCTTCAAGTTTAAATCAGGAAAGTGTTTGACAGGCATCAAGTATCTATCAAAGTTGACGATACAGAAATGAGTATCGAATTTCATCAAATTCTAGATGGAGATATTGGTTTTGAAGCTATTTTTCTTCTTGACAATATTAATATGGAAGTAACTCTAGAAGAAACGCAGCTTATGCGGCGTGCGATGAATCAGGTCGAAGAAGAAAACAGTTATGAGAAACGGACTTACATGCTAGGCGTTACGCTATTTTTCGAAATTTCGAATTCGCCGGCAGTATTAATAATGGCCGTTCTGCACGAGTTGGTAAAAAAAATTGATGCAGTTGTGTATACGGTTGATTTAATAAATTTAAGCAATGATATTGATGAAGGTGTATTAAAATTTGTAGAGTTTTAAAGATAGCAGCACTTAATGGGTTACGAATCAATTGAAATAAGTGCCAAATTCTTCAAAGAGTTAATTTTCTGGGTTATATTATCGATGACAACACTATTAGATCAAGCATTGAGAAAACTGTAGCTGTAGCAAACTTTTAGTGCAGAGCACTGTTTACAGTTTACAACGAGCCCGATGAGCCAAGACGGACTTAATGTTTTTGTGTATAGAATTTAAGAAGTTTTACCAACTTAAATTGAACTTGCGCGTAACTCAGCAGATAAATAAATAAATGTGCATAAGTAAAAGTTTGTTGTTCCTTCAACATAGATACAAAGCTACTATCTTAAATTTCTAACCATCAAGACAACATGTAACTTATTCCCGGAAATGGCCCTAAGAAACGGAAATAAAGAGATGTCCATGGTTTGTTTGTGTAAGTTGCCGTCAAATATCGTTGAGCAATCTTCATCGGCATCGTCTTTTAAAATTTTGTCTTGTTAAATTTTGTTCTTTATGAAAGAATTGGTATTTTTTAACGATCCCTCTGTCCAAAAGTAGCCTACATTATTATTTTTTTTTTAAATTCCCCGGCCATTATAGCTTTTGAATATCACGTAGTTGGATCAACAGATAAAATTGGCCATATCGAGTCGACTGTTGCTAAGCACAAATATATTAATATACATTGAGCTACTTACTTTTGCCTTATATTAATAAACCAATGAGTTAAATTTAAGTTTTTTTTGTTTATTGTATAATACATTGACCTATAAATATATACATTTATTACTAATAATAATTAATTTTTTCGAGGTTAATGGAGACGTATGTATGTCTATTTATTTAAGAACTTATTTACTATTGCTGGTACATAAAGCAAAATTTCATTTTATGAAATTGATCTCAAATATAGCTGTATGAATTTCGAAATTGATTTTCTCAGCTGATATACACATAACTGAATTGAGTACACTTCAACAGAACCAAAAGAACTTTAAGATGATAATGATTTTACCATGCTCTACCTTGCAGTGGCAAATAGCCTCCACACTGCTGCTGATGACCATTGGAAATAAAATTATTTTGGTTTCGATATGCCATCGCTAAACTATTCGACATGAGAGCATTATTGCAGGGTTGTTGTAACATTGATGCATTAGATCCTCCGACTGTCCCACCATAGCTTGCTATCAGAGACGATGAGGTATCAGGTGAGTGTGAGCTGGGTGCATCTCCTGGGATGAGACTTAGGACGTTTGGTACATTGGCAGTAACTGAGCTTGTTCCAGTAACGCCATTTGCATTGCCATTGCTATTATTGCTATTGTTGCCAGAATTCGTAGAGCTGTTTGTGTGTGACTGAGGTTGTGCTGCACTGCTTGCTCCGGAGCATGGTTTTCCATCCTTTACTAAAACTGGAACCGCGACGCGTCTTGGGGAACTCGCAGACTGAAAATAGAATCATAAGGAAAAACCAAAATATATTTAAGCATACAAATTTGTACAATTAATTATACACAAAGAAACTAATTATTATTGTAAGATTCAAAGTATGTTGGAACTTAAGAGTGTTACAATTTAAAGGACAACAAGTAAATGTTCTTAGTTAGTTTAGATGAATCAATCTCACTATTATATTAAGCATTGTTTTACAATCAAAACTTTAAACAAAATTAAAATAATATTGTATTAATATATTTATTTTGATTGAAGTAGCTATGAAATTGTTATATACCATCGCTGTGTGTTAATAAAATAAGTGAAAGTCGAGTTTTTAGTAAACTCAAATATATATAACTTAAAAGATGTTAGCTTTTAGAGTCATAAACCTTTTCGCTTGCATATTCTTATTGATCTCAACTTAACTTTTATAGTTCAACAAATTTAACTTACAATTGTAGATACTGTGTATTTTTTATATATCCAAAGAATTCTTTTAAATTAGTCTTGCAATGCAATGTCAAAGCATGCAATTTGGGATTTTTTTTTAGGTTGAATACAATTTATACATACAAATTTAAAAAGTGTAAAACTCTTTGGATTTTTTATTAATGCGAGGACAAGAATATTAAATATAATATTAATTTATCAAAAACAAATTTCTGCGTTTCATTTCTTTAACAAACTAGCGAGAACTACGAACATGAGGTCGCACGGATGAAAATTGGTCAAAGCAATTTAAAATACTTGTGGGGAATCCCGGTAATATTTTTGGGTAATTAGTGCAAAAATCACAATATTTTAAAAGTGTATTTGCGCAACGGTTTTGTGTACTATTTAGCAACTGGGTTGGGTGCTGTATTGGGGTTTTCTGGCTTAAACGCTTTTTTGTCTGTAAACTGTCATAACTGAACTTAGTGAGCTTGTGAACTATTATTTATAAATTAGTTTTCTAAGGTTTTAAACAATAGAAAGAGAGGCAATATTAACCAACGAGTTGTTGTATTAAATCATTTCACACTTATTTAACAACCTTTTTTATGTTTGGAATTTAATTATTCGAATATAATTACCTGATTATGCTGATTTTGTTCAGCCATTGCCTTTTCCTTTGCTTGTCGCTTGCATTTGTATCTATGGTTTTGGAACCAGATTTTAACCTGAAAATATATAAGAATGTTTATTGTTTCTCTGAATTCTATTATTTATTATTCGTGTTGTAAAATCAAATTTACTTTGTTTAAATATTCTGATTCAATGCAACATATGTATAAACCGAGTTTTAATTTCACTCATTTATTATGGAGTAATTAAATTCAACGAAGATAAACATTCATCCCCAATGAACATGGATATGGCGTTGAGGATTAATCGGATTAAAACTAAACCATTTAAGTTGAAGGTACATAATACTCATTTTTTTCAATACTTTAATCTGATATTGTCTCTAATGGGGTTAGATCGGGAGTCAACATCCCATCACTGTATTTCCGGAGATATATCATGTTACATGCTAGAGGTCAATTGATCCCGCTTATGAAAAGACGTATCGGTGACTGAACCGGGTATAGCATTTTGCGTGCGAGAAGTTTTTTAATTGAGCCCGTAAATTGTTAAGTTGAGTTTATTTTTTAAGTAAGTAATCATCTGTGGCATTTTCAAGAACAATCAATTATTTGCAAAACATTTTTATTGATACCTAATTGATCGAACATTTATTCAAAATACGAAAACAGGTAAATGAAAACAAACAGAGGAACATTAAATATAAAAGTATAAAGGAAAAAGATTAAGGATGGAAAATCTATGTGTAAATTTGAATTCAATAACGTCACTTTTTCCTAATATGCATTAAATTTTTGAATTAATTTTGGTTCACTTGTTTGATAGCCAAAAGTCCATTTATGTTTTTAAAAAGCATTGGATTTTCTTGATATAACTAACTGTTAAATGGATTGTTAAACACACTAACTAAAAGAGAAGAGTATATATTTATTCGTTTTTCGTTCGTCTTAATGAACGCAACTTTCTTCGACACCCTTAAACCTAGAGTCTTGAAACTTTGTAAATATTTTGGTTGTTATTCAGTTTTTACAGTGTTGAAAATATTGCCCAGTAGGGGGCTGAAAACATATAAATCCATGTTTAAAATTCCATAGGTATCAAATTTGATGGGAAGACAGCTAATGACATTCCGTGAAAGTCTGAATCTGAAGTTTGGTCATCTAACGTTTCCAGCCATTCACTATTAAAAAACTCAAATAACTGTATCTTCCACAGTTATTAAGCTGAATTCATAAATCAAAAGTTTAGATGCCACGCCCATCTACACCAGCGGTCTTTTTAAAATCAGAAATACTAATATCTTTTACAGATTTTGAGCTAAAGTCACACATGTTTTGGTATGAAAGGCATGAAAGCCGCAGTCGCAAGTTTGTTCATTCTATAAGTTATTAAAATTAAGGATCATAGATCACGTTGCATGAAAAACAAAAAAACAGCTTGAACGTCATATTTTCATTAGGAAAAATCTTAAAAGAACTTTTTTATTTATGCTCATTGCCCAAAACATTAAATTCGGAACAAATTTAAGTTTAAATTTTAAAATTTCTTGGTTGATTGCATGTGTTTAAGTACGTCCAGAAAAAAAAACAATACAAATCGAAAGTAAGCAAATAAATGCTTTTGAGCTTGAATGCTAGAGCGTATCTTATAGTATGGCATTCATGTCTAAACTACTCTTACACTTGGTAAGTCCCTCAGCTGAAGTTGCTTTTGATTGGGAAACACTCTGCCCATTGATAGACTTATTGTTTTCATCATTTTTTGCGAGTTCATAAAAATTATATTAAATTCTTTTAGAATGAGCTGTAATTACTAGACACACAATAAAAAAGAAAGAAAAAAAAAAATGTTATTTTTGTGGTTTCCACTTAAGCAGTATGCCTTAATGCACAAGCATATGTAGTAGGTAGAAAATATATATTATATAGAAGAAAAAAAGAGAGAAGCGAAGAGAAGAGAATGCGTATTCCGCTTGATAAGTTATTTTAGATTATTTTACTACACCAAACACTTTTGCGTTGAACAGAACACAATGCGAAGACCCTTTTAATAGCGAAGAGCATGCTCAAACAATGAGTATATTTCAATACAAATTTTAGGGTGAGTTTAAATATATTATTTTGCCCCATTGTTCATTAATGCGTTTTTATCTTTCAAAAACATGCCACTGTTGTCCACATACTCAATTGAAAGTGAGGCTGCTTTATTCTAAGGTAATCACCACTCCTGTTTAGGTGGGTAGGCTTTGTGTGAAATTTCCAGATAATAAAACTCGAGGGTGACAATGCACAATTCAAATATTTTTATTGTTGTAACACGTCGCACCCCGTCTAGCTGTTGTCAGTAAAGTAATTGCTTAACCTAATGACAATTATACTAGATTTAAAGTCCAAGGCATTGCTATTGCTATTACCATGACCTGCATTAAGGAGTGTAACCATAACTATATCTCAAATTTAATTCCATTTACATTTAGACATTAAACAAAGGGTGATTGGTGTTTGTATATTGGGTGGGATTATTTACCAACAGGTTCTTTGCAATAATAATGGAGAAAAGTTTAAGAAAATTATAAATATCTAACGCTACTTGTGTGTTCCTCGATGTTAATTGCTTTCAACTTCGTTTTGTATCCTATTTTGTAACACATTAACTAAAACAATAATTGTTTTTAAGTAACCTTTTTTCTTAGGTCGTTTGACTAAGTAAAAAACATCCCTTATACCGAAAGGAAATTATTATCGATGTGTTTTTCATTAAACAAGATTCTTTTTTATGAGTAACGGATTTATAGATAGCTTACTTGTGTGGGCGTCAAATGAATAAGACTTGCTAAGTGTTCTCGTTCGGGGGCCGACAAATAGCGCTGTTGCTTGAATCTTCGCTCCAGTTCATAGACCTTAAATGGAATAAAATACATACAGTTAAAGCGTTTTGAATCAAATATATGTTAGCTAGTTGAGTTGGTGATGCTTAATCAAATCGCATAAGTATCTGCAAATGTCAATTAAATTTCCCAACAATAGTCTTATGTACAAATTCATTGGGTGGAAAATAGGTGGTCAAGATTGTTTGGTCAGAGTTCAATTTCATTTCATTTGGTTTTTCAAAACCCACCCTGTTGACAATGAAAAGGGGCGGAGATCGATTTTGTGTATGCCCTTGCTGCGGGTAATATAAATTATTGTTATTTTAGGAAGAGTCTTCAAAAAAAAAGGTTTTTTATTGATGCTCACGCAAAGATTGGCTATATACTACATTTAATTTTTAAATTTTAATTGAGCAGGTATGCTTTGTTTCTAGTTCGGGGATAAATTGAATTTGAAGGGTTTAAAAAATATTGTGAATATAAAAATTTCCATAAAGATCGACAGAGAAACAGAAATGAGATCCAAAAAATATTTTTTAAATTAATTACATTTTTTGCAAGGTTTGGTAAAAGTTACAATTAGTTTCTTAAACATCATTATTTTGCTTATTTTAGTCAATTATCACTTAATTTCAATGTACGTATTTAATGCAAATTATTAATCAATATATTTGTTATCTAACTTATTCATTTATTGAAGAAATTTCAAAGTGTTCAAATTTATAACAATTATATGTTTAATTATTGCATTGTCATAAGCGATATTTCATGATGAAATAAACCAGGTGAGCTTACTTTTGACAGCTGGCTACCAGTTAGTTAAAGGTATGAGTGCAAAATCGAAAGCACTGATACTGTATAAAAGCTCAGCGATTATGCTTACGAGCGGTCAAAATCGAGCGTGCTTTAAAATAAGCTTATCTTATGTTTACATTATTGTTTTTCTTGCAAAGCTTTAGTTTTTTTCTGTAGCTGTACAGATTTCGGATATTTATAACACACAGAATACGATCTAAGTTGAACCTCAGCAATAAGTTTGGCTCAGATACTTTATCTTTTTAAGTGCCATAATCACTCACCACACCCACCGATATGTTGCGCTGGATATTTTTAAATTGTTTTATAAAAGATGCTTTCGATAGCATATACTTACAAACAAATTGCAGAGGTTGTTCGTTTTTGGCAGGCTTTAAACAATATGTTCAATTACACAATATTTTCTCTATATTCCCTTATTATTGCATGGATCAAATAAATTGGGTTTATACGGTGCCAATTTGATCAAAATTTTGTTGATAGCTTGACCGCCTTATCGAATTGTAAGACACTCAAAAGAACCGGATATTAAACGTCGGAGCCTCTTAGTTTAGGCTTATTAGAGTGCTCCTCTTCACGGAAGTCTTCAGTAAACTCAAGATACAAAGTAGGTTTAATAGTAATATAGTGAGATTTCACATTAAAAGACATTAAAAGGGGTATTGGTGGTTAGAAGCTCAAAAGCTTTGAATCTTCTTACCAAACAATTTTTCTTGGTCAGAAGCATCAAAAGAAGTTACAACACATTAATTTATTAATCCGCCCAATGACTATAACATTTGCATTGTTTTGAGAGTCTAGCCTTGTGGTTGTCAAAACAGGCAGTCAGGCATTGCACTAAATATGTCTGTATATAACTTGAGATCAAGAGATAAAATCATTATTTTAATAAATGCTCATGTAGGACTATGGGCTACTGTTACAAACAAAGATGTCTGCTTTTCAATGCAACCTTATTAGATGCATTAAAATATAAATAATACATGCACACTTTTATATTTTAGCACAAATCCAAATGAATGTATAACGACATGCGAGTACATGAACGGCGCTCAAATTAGCTTAAATTGTATGCATAAGAAAATGTGTATAAGCAAGCGGGTTTCTTTTTGTTGCTTGCTGGAGCGAGTTTATTGTGTCTAAATTATGCTCTGCTAAAATGTGGTAGTATAAGAGCATGCCACTTCGCATGTTACAAAAGGCACGAACGATGCAAACGACTTCAGCATCACACAAAAAAAAAATTGAGCGAACGCTTCGGCTCCATATCCATTAAGCTTTCTACTGCCGTCGCGTACATCCATACACACGCAAACACACATACGAGTATGGCACATAAATATGTAGCATATTCAACGGTAGTATTTGTCGAACCACATCTGCAAACACACATTTGTGCAATGTAAATATACTCCCAAAAAGATATTTATACATGCATACGTACATACATATAAGAATGTACATATTTGTTGAGTCGGAAATTGAAGTGCATTGTAAATATGAAATTCGTTTTTCATTAAAGCATTTGTATTAAAAAAGCATGCATATGAACATTCTTACCTACAAAGTCAACTTAAGAACCAATAGTCATAATTGTACTGTTATTTAATTGGAGCAAGTTAACCGCTCAAATGTTACTATTATAAATGCTATATCTACTTTAACCATCCCTCGCAATCGACTACATAATACTCTGATACTGTTTAAAGAGTAAGTTGAAAGTTGAACTATTAAAGTTATAGATTACATATAAATAGGTTTAAATCGTTTAAAGGGTTGTAAATTAAAGTGTGCGTACTCAATAACTAGGACTTATAAACTCTACCAGCGGTGTGGAATTGAACTTTTAACTGACTCAACAAGCTGTGCCTGTGACAGCTCAAATGTGAACTAGTATTTTTGAACTAGCAAGCTTTGTTCTTATGCGAACTACAAGCAGTATAACGGTTTTATGAGGTTTAAGGTAAACTTCACGGATGAAACCCAATGATAGAAATAATATAGTTATATATAATCATGTTTTCAAACATTTTAGAGATACAACTTTAAGTTGGTCACCAGAAAGTATGGATTTAAGTATGAACTGCCAACTAATAGTACATTTATGTGGCACATCGAAAATAAGCAACGGCTTTTTAGCGCTTCGACTTAACATAAAAAACATCTTTCACCTAACCAGCCGAGGAGTCCAACTGTTCAGTTACCTAAAGGCTTAACCTACCCTTCTTTTGCGATCAAAGATATAGGGAACATTTAAAAGTGAAAACTCTAGAATTGTGAAAAGAAAAGCTTATCATTTATTTTTCATTTTACATTCTTTATACAATTCTTTTGAATATGGAAAGTGTCAATATAAGGCTTTGGGTACAATAGGAAATTCAAAGCTCTAACCCGGCTAATACAAAAATGTTTTTAACTTCAATCAATGCAAAATAGATTTCATAGATTTTTCTAAAAACATGCTTAAAAAATGCTTAATCCATTTGGAATTTTTAAGCTGCAAGGATTTAACGGCAAAATTATAAATTTTTATACCATTGACGCTTAAATCAGAATCCGAGTATAATTCATTACCGACGGAAGATCTTGACTTTCGTTTCGTGAGCAACATTAAAATTGACCTCGCAGCTTAGAGACATAAAGAGCGTTTAAAGTAGATTTTTCAAAATATGCTGGAAATGGAGGAAATCGAAGTTTTCTACCCTTAAAAACATAAAGCTATACATAAAAAAAACAATATGTAGTTTTATAACTTAAAAAGCTGCTCGATCGTTATTGTTAATTCAATTTTTGTCTGACAGTGCTTAAAGCATTGAGATTTATTATTATTGCGATGAAAAGGTTTCACAGTATATATTTAATGTGTTAACTATAAATTAAAAAACTGTTAATCTTGGCCGAATTGTTTTGCATTAAAGAATCAACATTATTTTGATTTACATTTTGTTTTTTAATATCTTAAACAAATTGTCTAAATTATTATTTTCAAAATTGAAACATTAGAAAATATATAGTTCATAGCAAAAATATTTTCTACGATAGGAGGTACGAATATATTAATGACTTCCCAAAACAAGTGGCAAAAACTATTTTTTATTAAAATTTTAAAAAGATTTTGAATATGTTTCACAAATAAGCAAACGGTTCAGAAAACATTTTAAAAGTTATATTACCTTAATCCAACTAAACCTTGTTTGGTTAAAGTGACTCGCATTTTAAAAAACGGAATTAACAATAAAAGATCGGTAAAAGAAACTTAAAACATTCAGAGTTCTTCTAAAAGGCTATTTTTTTGCTCTCTTGGTAAACATTCATACATGCGCCAATAAGTCGATTTGATTGTAATTTTCAGGTAATATTGGGTATAGTTCCACCAAAATAATCAATGCATCGTTAACTAAAATGCAACAATCATTAAAAAGAATATCAAAGATGCGTAAAGGGATCACCAATAATGTGCGCCCAAGCGGCTTTTCCTATCACTCCAAGTTTTGCTGTATTGTGCTGAATTTTTACTCTATTTCTTGATGTTTTGCATTGTCACTAAAGTTTAGATCTTTGTGTGAAACCGAAAAAAAGTATTTATTTTTAACAATGTTGAATTTACAAAATTGAGTGTAATAATTTTGTATTGTTTTGATAGCTCTTGTTGGTTTTAAATGTTTTTTGTTTTGATTTTGTGTGGGTTTTCTTTTAGTTTAAATCAATCTATTTCATAATGGAAATGCGTTTAACTAAATACATATTAATCAGATGGCTTGATAAGATAATGATTAATTTGTTGGCTAATCGGTCAACGATCTGATAATCTAGCGAAAAAGTAGACAAATGATATTCATTAACCCCAGCATAATTGATCAAAACAAAGCTTACAAAAACAGCGCTGACATCGATACTGCTACATCTATTAGAAATCCTTTTGGGAAAACCTATGCAACTGGTTTGAATGAGTCAAGGATCACTTTTACAATATCGCTCGATTTGTCTAGTTACCAATATAAAGTATAACATCTTGATTTACTATCACAAAATCGTTTATTTCAGGCTCATCATAGAACAATTCACTAGTACAAGCCAAGAGATATATATTTGGAGCTTTCATTTATAATGAGAAAGACCTTTTCATACATAGGGACAGACAAACATCGACAGTTTGTTATGACATTACTATAGAATCCTTCTGAAGATTCAATTTTAGTACACGCTTTTTTAAAAAAAAAAACTTGTTAAGATTTATGATTAGGATTCGTGTTATCTAAACATGGTACCCACCTGAGCTTGTGTGAAAAGCACCCTTCGCTTTCGCCTCTGAGCCAAGGGAAACTGTAAGGGTTTTGCATCACTTACGCTACAAGCAGCTAATCCAGACATATTACTCATGTGACCCATTGATCCACTAGCCGAAGAACTCATAAGGCGCGATACTGAAAATGTAAGATAGTTTATTAGCATCTTGATTGCATTATTTAACAAAGAAAAAAGAAAAAAAATGCCTACTGCCTCGTAACTTTTGTCTTCAATATCTGTGCTGGTCTTTAACTAACTTTACTTTTATTTTGTCGAAATTCAAATCACGTGCATCAAATCAGAAAAGCCGAAAACTATGGTAAAACTCATACTATTAGTCTTCATTGATTTTGTTTACGCAAATATTATGCGATATAGCTATAACATATGTACATAGAAATAAATTTGGTTATGCAAAACTAAAATATGACTTAATTCTGACACGAAAAAGACTTGGAACGAGCACTTCTGCATGATTAGCTGTAAAACTATACACTACTTGATTTTAGTAAACGGTAAGTGTTAAAATTGATCTAACCGACTTAGATGATCCCTTAACTTTTAATTGATCGATGCTGGTAAAACTTTAACATTCAAATCATATTTATTATTTATATACATTTAATTAAATTTTCGATCAATTTTTAATTTTATTACATATTTATTTAATCACCGTAGTCTAAGTTACTAGAATAATAAAAATACACCATAGAAATTTAAAACTACTTTTTTTAAATAAATAAAAATATAAATACCAACTAATAAGCTAACATTTAACTTTAGCTTCTTTTAAAATGGTTTTTCTTATTTTTGAATTGGTATCACATTTATATAGATTTATTTTGTGAATATCTTCAAACTCTACAGATTCAACTGAATATCCCAATAAATAAATATTTGCAGTTATCAACGCATTCCAAGCACTTTTCGGAAAACTATTGTTTTTCAATAGTTTAGCGTTTTGCTCAGTTACAAAACGGCCATCGACTCAAAGTAATCCATTTCGTAATCGACATATAAGTCACGGGAAGTACAGATGTTTTGATATTGAAGACGAACGGGAACGTGCCAAGCATTGCATAAAAAAAAGCAAGTTTATGTTTTTTCTTTCAAGTAAATTTTCATGATGTTGGTTAAGTCGCGAATTGTATAAGATCTCAAGTGTAATGTCATGAGAATCGTTTTTAAGAAACGGTTTGGGTACTGGCAGCTGCTTCTTCTTTTTTCGTTTGGAAAGCTTTACGCTAATCATGGCAACATTTAAGCTTTTCAATAGCATCCTTTGTGTAAATAAAAAATGATGAAACTATGAAGCTAGGCTAAGCTCTGAGTCAAATTAATAAACATCGTTTCGTTGGGGTCACTTTAAATAAATGCAATGAAGTGCAATTTAAAAGCACTTTTTCAACACTCTGAAATAAGTTAAATAAAAGCGCCACTGTAAACGCATTTTTTTTGTAAAACCGAAAGGAAGAAAGCTCTTAGAATAAGATCCTACGCCTAGACAAATCGTCAATAAAATCTGTGCACTAAAAGCTTATAGAGCTTTTCGTTAAATTAACGGCTTTAGTGGAACACAACAGTTACTTGTAAAAATACCGCTAACTTTTAACGAAACTGACGCCTTGAGTATTTATTAAAAAAAACAAACAAGTTGTCAATTTAAAATGAAATGGTAAAGAGTCCATTTAATGCTTAACGGAAAAGAATAGTTTTTATTTATGTTTCGTTTTATGTAATGTTAGATTTTTGTAACTCTGTAACTGTTAATCGGTGAAGCCAATTTAACATTTAAATGTTAAAGCGACAATAATGAAAAATATTATAGGCAAAGTGTAACTTATATTTTTTTTGGCTTTATCTCTTTAGATGCCATATATCATTAACCTTGTAAGTTGCTAGTTGCATAAGCAAATTATGAAAACAACAAGACAGTATAAAAGCTTAAACTGGTCAAAGCAATCAGTCGATTACATTTTCTTTGCCCAAAAGCTTTCTGACGTCCAAACACTTTATTAAATATGAAATATTCCCGTATGTTAAATTTCATTTAGTTTACAACGTCAGTGATGACGGTAACAAATTAACATGCATACATACATACATACAAGCATAGATGTATGCATATAAATATATTTATGTATATATGTATGTAGGAATGTAAATAAATTTGTATTTAGGAAATTTCTGTGGACACATTGAAGTATAAACAGAAAACTAAAGTTCACGCTGAACACTTGAAACTGTTTGCTTTACTTTTAAGTAAAGATATTCGTAAATGATTTTTTTGCTGAGTCACGCAATCAATGTAGGCTCTCTTTCATGCCGTATTTCTCCAAATAAAGAAAAGGTATGCGTGAGAATAATTGATTTTAAATTATTTCGATGTCATTGTTTATTTTAGAAATGAAAAGATGATATTTATTTTTGTGCACTTATTACGTTTCTAAACTATATACAAATGTACAACATAAGTATATATATATATATATATATCACACATCTGGTATCTATGGAATATAAATTTACCTATAACGCAAAATGAGTTCTAAATAACAATTTGCTTATACTGATTATGCAACGCCATCTCTTACAGAGAACATATATTTTATGGAACTCGAGGAACATTTGTAAACAATTTCATTTGCAATCTTCATCGGTTCTTGAGACATTGAGTTAAACATGCACAACAAAAAAACGGCACGAGAAATAAATTTGATAAATTGATATTCTGTTTTGTTTCTGTAGGTACTTAAGCGCAGACCGTCGGAAATCCTATTCAATCAAAAGGGGATGGATATTTATATGCAAGGGTGTCAATTGCCGCCCACTGCAATAACTTCCACTAAGCCTGGCTAGATATTCGTTCGCTTTGCAATAACTGGCTGGAGGAAGAGGCGTAGCTACCTAACACAACTGACGAAAAGCAGGATTTACCTTGTCGAGCTAGTTTTGTAACCCGTCAAAATGATACCGGAATTACAAATCGATCAAAAAATGTTGCCAGTAAAACGTTTATTGATAAAATTCGACTTCAACTATAACGTATCTACAAGAAAAGTTTCCTGAGTTGACAGCTACAAAAGACATTATCTAAGAACCAATTTCAAAACTCTGCACTATTACAACCCTTCTTGGATTCGCTTTTAGCAGTTTAGTTTATGCTGCAGCTCTAATCATAAAGTGGTGTGGTCTTCTTATTGGGTCAATGTAGGACATTTTTGTTAGTAAAACAGTCAATTGTGCCACAGTCTCTAGAAGAGCCAAACATCACTTTGATTAGGTCTACTGTTAAAATTATCCCATTCTTGAGTGAGATCTACTTTGATCCTAATCTATTTAATAATAAACTTATATAAAATTAGGTGTTTTGAGTAAATTGTACGTACTTGCAAATCGCGGATCATTTGCGGTCGATCCATACCACGAAGCGGATCCTCTCATGTCAGTGTAGTGTCCAGCCAGTGACAAATTGTCTGTTGGTCCGCAGTAGCTTTGTACTCCTGGGCTATGATATAGAGATCCCATGGCATAGGGATTCGCCATGGTTGATGTTGTTATAGTTCCCGGAGAATTGATGCTACTGCCACTTGAATTGGATCTGAAATGAATAATATCAATACATTACTTATACATAAACAAAATAAACTATGTATTGATATTAAATATTGTTAATACAAAACAATTACAATTTAAAGGCTATAAAAAACATTGGAAGATAAAAAATAGTATTCGCCATATTTACTTTTTTAAATGGTTTCAATATTCTTATTAAAGGTAGAGTGATAAGCTTCCCGATTCAAGGACCCCAAACAAATTTAGGTACTTAACGAAATAAATTTATATAATAATTTTTATATTTCCAAAAATATTAACTTCTTTACTTGATTTTTCTTATGCATTAACCCATATAAATTAAAATAAATTTTAATAAAGTTTTGCTTTAGGAATATGGGACCCCTCTATGGTAGCAATAAAATAATAGATTTAATTTTATTTGTCTGTTAAATACCACAAAATATCCATACATTGGCTTAAATAATTAAGATTTCATTTGCCTTTCCTCTCGATTGTTACTTATTTTTTGTTTTTCTGTGGAATAAGAAGTGAATTTCCAACGGCTATTCAATATATTAGTGAACTCAGATTATAAGAGATTTGAGAAAAAATTTATTTTTAAATAACATTCTAAAATGCATAAAATTCAAGATTTTTATGCAAAAAAAAACTTATGTGTTAAAGGATTATATATAAAAGATTGGTTGTGTAGTTTTTTAAGTACTTATAATTACTTTATCCCAAATATCTTTGTCAATTTTGATCGAATTGAGCTGAAGCTTTGAGAACAAATAATAAAAAATAAAAAAAATCCCATGAAAATACAAGAAAAACGCTGAATTCGAACAGAACTGATTCCGAAATATTAAAAAAAAATGGAGGATCCTAAGTCAATCTGATTTATGTAAGGACAGGGGTTTCTAGGAGGGTTGTGATGTTAAAAGATATTTAAACCCAGCACAAAAGCTGTGGAAGGCGTGAAGAATTTCGATATTAAGACGCGTCTAGAATAGGAAAGCGTGAAATCTTCCAATTCCGATATTATAAGGGGTATGAACAATAGCGGTGGATCTACATATTTTAAAGGCAGTTTGTTGAGGACTGCACACTTCGGGAGATCTTGTCTCTGGACGGATGGGACAGACTTTCCTACGTTTGGTATCAAAGTGTACAAATTTAAAAATATAACATTGGCTAAAACGGAAGATTTCACTCTAATCGAAATTAAGTAGTATTAAACTTATTCGTTGATTTCTTTAACTATATATATATGAAAGATCGTATCATTATATATCTTCAATATTAAATTCGGTAAACATAATGATTAAACATGAAACTTCAAATGTATTAAACTCTTGTTTTTGACAAAACCCAGTAAATATTTTAGGTATTGTATCAATTAAAACTTATTGATAATATTAAAACTTCATGTTTTTCCTTTGGTCCGTTAGAATAAATCACATTTGCAGTGCTATTTTTCACAGCTGTATAATCTGATGAAGGCAGAGTAAAAAATTTTACTACATTTCAAATTCTGTAACACAGGCTATTGAATTTTATAATTAAGTTATTTATAAAAAATGGATAAGTTAGGGTTGATTATTACCTGCTTCCCATAGTGAAATATTATTAAAAATGTGTTCACAATATACATATTAAAGCTATGTAATAGTTAGAAAGGTAGACTTATTAGACAACATATATTCTCACCTCTAACATTCATGTACAAATCTAAATCAAAAAACCTATACTTTTCAGAAATCGCCAAAACGTACAGAAGTAAACTAGCCTTTACCTTATGGTAGTTCGATGGACAGATTAAAAAGAAGAAAAAACAAATTGCTGTGGTTGGGCGTAACCGACTGTAAAATACTTTGACACCAGTATAAAAATATGAATTGAAGAGTCTGGGCTTAAAGGTTTTATAAGTGGGCAATTTGCTAATTTTGGAGAAGATCTCTGTTAAAATACACATCGAAGGGACTCTATATACGACCAAGATATATTTTAAGAGCCCTTACACAAGCTAACAAACACATGTGCTATAAACACGATGGATTTCATATTTCATATGTTTTATTTATCCCTTATCTTATGTTATGGATTTTTCAAATCTCGGCTACCTTTAAGCCAAATATTGATGGTATCGTATATTGATATTGCGACAATATTCAACCCTGAGAACTTACGAACCTAATGCGAGTATATTATCAGGTACAATTATTTATTCAATTGTTGTTGCATAATGAATTCTGTTTAATTTTGTTACGAAAGATAGTTTTTTTTTATAAGAAGAGCGATTGATTATAATAATTTGGTGTTCAACTTAACTTAAACATAATATGTTTGAAATAAAAAGTAATATGGGTAAACACATTGATATATATTCTGATTTATTTGGTGTTTACTTATTTTTGTAGTTAAATAAACATATTTAATATTTATAATGACTAGGTTTAATATTTTTCAACTGATAGCACTGATGTATATCGGTATATGCCAGCTCCCAAAACTAAACAAATACTTATTTGTTATATTTACAATTATCAACATATCTTACAAGCAGAGTAATCTCTCATTTAGTATATAAACCCTTTTTTACGACAAAGCCATTAAGTGGATTAAAAGGTATACTCGTTTTGTGCATAAATATGCAATATACAGAAGAAAGCAATTCCGACGCTTCCCATTCATGATCAGCATCAAGTCGATTTGACTAAAGTCATTGTATTTATACACAAATAAATAAAATTGTATTCTTATTCTTCTGTAAATTGTATGTTTAATGCTGTGTAACTAGCTATAGTAATATTGTGATAATCGGCTGTTTAATTTCGCTTTAACCACTTACACAGGTTGACCGAATGATTCTGGGTAAGTAATATAAAAACAGAAATAGGGGTAACAATATGTTCTTTTTTATATAAGCCAATGTTCTTGGTACGAACCGATAAGAACACACTTTTCTTTAACTGGAAACCTGAATTTCTAATATGAACTAAACAAAACAAACAGTTCTTATAATAAGAACCAAAAGAATAAATAATTTAAGCACATGTTTTAAGAACGCCGTTCGTTTTTGAATAGCATAAAAATAATATTAATAAGAACGAACGGATACAATTTTCGTCTTTTATTTTAAAAACTGTTGACCATAATCTTAGAACCGGAGACATTAAAAGTTAGGGTTAAGGGTTCAGGGTATTTTCTAGTCGAGCCAACCCGACGACAGCTTCCCGTCCGTTTGAGTGCAACTTTCTAGATACTTTCAGGACTACAGCCTTAAGACTTTCGCAAATATCCTGGTTCGTAAGACAAAGTGTTAAAATTGGGACGCAACGACCGCTGAAGGCTCGATAACAAGTTGATAGACAAATGATAGGTACAAATCTATTAAACACATATATTTACAATCTTTTGGTATATACAGTCAGTAAGTAAATTTGATTGAAAGACAGCATTTACCATAAATCTACACCAAAAGTCTACTATACATACAAACGCCTTACGCCTTTGAGCTTAAATCAGCAAATTTGGCGGAAAGATAGCTGGCGACATTTAACAACAAAGTTTCCTTTCCAAGCCATTTCAACAGCTCTAGAAAATTCAAGCTGGTTTCATTAACAGCTATGGCAATACAAATAGTCGCATCCCCCAGAAAATTTTCATTGAACTATCTTTAAACGCCGCGCCTGCCCTTAGCACTTCCCGTAATATTCCGTACTATAACTTCTGGTTTTAGAGAGGTCGGTCGCGAACAAATGCAACGTTTTTCTTTGTTTTAAGTTAGAAAATTCAATCCCATTATTTTTATTATCGATCTACATGATAAATTGAATTGCCTTGCGTCTTTAACTGGGTCATTAGCAACAATATTAGATCATTACATTTTATAAATAAATAAAACCGTAATTGATTGGGAAGTTTTGGTAGTTACATTCTCCTTGTAAGGAACTACTGCACTTGTTGAAGGAAAAAGGAAAACACCAGGAATAAGGGCCACCCTAATCTATAATATCTAAAAAATCTACAAAAAATTTAACTACTTTTGATAAGAAATAAATGTTACCCAACTAGATAGTAAATATTAGTATAAGAAATAAACTTTCAATTGAAAAACATTTGCTTTTAAACAAATGACTTTATGCTGTTCAATGTTAAATGTCAAATGTTAAACTTACCGAAACGGTGAAGGCGGATTACCGTTGATTTCTAGTTTGCGGTATGATTCTTCAATTGGACTTAAAATATCGGTTACACTAAACGGTGTTGAGTGATTGTTGTTGAACAAAGTACTCTGATGCTGGCTATGCAGATTTTGTAGATGCTGAATACTGGACAAGTTATGGTGATGATGTGCAACCGCGACAGCGGCTGCAGCAGTAACCGTGTTTTGTGACGATATATCGTTAATATTATGTTTTGAAAGTGGTTCCAATTGCTGGTGCTGGGAGCCCGCTGTTGGTATTAGTATGTCTTTTTGAGATAAACTCATTACCAAGTCTGCTTCATCACCCAAATTAGTCCCTTCTTCGTCTGGTAGTGCCCGAAAGCATCGCCGTTCATTTAGTGTTGGATCAATTAAATTTGTCGCTGACATACGAATTCTTTAATCTAAGCGTTTCATCCAATTTATTGTATCTGTAATTAAAAAGAAGTTTTTTTTTTCTTTTAACATCTTTAGAAAAAAACACAAGACCAAAAAAAGGGTCGTTAATAATCGTTATACAATCACTGATAGACTGGTCGACGAATTGAACAAAGATATATTTATATGTAACTGTTTCTTTATTCCTTTATAAATGAGGTCCAGATACACTGTTGTGGTCTTTGATATCAGATTATATCTTAGTATGTACTGCAATATAAATGGGAAATCAAAATCGACTTAATCTGATATCTAGCTAGCCATTTGGCGCATTCTAATTTTAGCACATTATCTAATTAGCCTAAGACAAAGTTGTTTTCTATGTTGTTTTAGTTTGGTAGGAGCATAATAAAACATTACCTAAGGAATTGTCAGTTTGTCTTTGTCAGTGTTTAAGCTGAATTCTCTAAATTCATAGCAGGATAGCTGCCGAAAACCGAAGCGATAGCCCTTAAATATTAAAAATCCAAATATTTTACTATGTTGTTAAGCTTAAGGCACAAAATTTGGTGGCAAACTAGTTGGAGATGTCTAGTAAAAAAGTGAATCTTGCCTTTTTGCCTTAATTTTAAGGGTTTTTGTAGACAAACAATAAACGGTTAGTTCCTTAAGAACCTAGGGAAAATATATATACACAAGTAGAAAAGAGGTGCAAAGAGTCAAATAGAAATTACGCGAATCGCAGATACCCTGCAAGTCGAACTGTTATTGAACGTGTTTACCAAGTGTCTTTAATATGTGATTAATAGATAACAATCTTTGATATCTGCGATGTTATTTAATGTATTTTATATGACAATTTATGTTGCTTGATCTCTAGTTACCTAAACAATATTTATTGTTTTTGAAAACTTTAAACAAACTCATAAAAAGAGTTTTTTATTGCAATTCTTGTGTCCAACTTCCGCGCTTTGATTTATCTAAACCGATAGACAGCGGCTAAGCTTACTCGACTGTTGAAACAAATATGGATTTGGGGTAAAATATGTTTCCTCCATTCCTCGGAATTGGTTTTAAGAAAACGGTTATAACTTTGCACCCTTATGTAATATATTGTTAAGGTTATTTAATAATCATAAGTGAAATGAAAAAGTTAAATGGAGTCAATGGCTTGAATAGAGATTATGTTCATTCGTTTTCGTTTAGGTTTGGGAGAGATTCTAAATTAACATCAGTTATTAAAACAATAGGTTTAAATAATTTTTAAAAAAGAATAAGCTATAAAGCAGCCCCAAGTCATCCTGCTCCCCTTGCCTTACTGCTTTGTATACCCAAAATGGCAACAATACTAGAATTGTAACTTTATATGTATACTTTTGTTACAGTTATTTAGTTCATCTCTAATCGACCTCGGCTCGGTGCTCAAAAGCAAAAGCAAAACCAAAGCCATTCACATTTTGTTTTTTTGTTGTGTTTTAATTGCAGCACGCAGAGACAAAGCGCACGATTCACCTTTGCTGCATTTGATCATAGCCAGCAGCATGCAATGAAAAGGGACAGAGACATTTGCAAAGCAACAACAATGTAAGTGGGCATTGCTATTTTTGTCTTTGTTTGTTTTGGTGCGATGTGTTCGTCTTCGTCTATCGGCTACAAGCTACAAATATAATGCGAAAAGATACCCTTAAAGATAAAGGGTATAGCGATTTGCGCGTGTACGTGTGCATATGACAGACAGATGCTAACATCATCGACCCTATAAAGTGTATGCATTTTTTAATCAGCATCGGTCTGGTTGTATGAACTTTTAGAGAGGGAATATTGTATATAAGTTCTTTGAAAAAACTTGCTTTGGTAAACTTAGATAAAACAGCGGACATATAGTAGTTACAAGTTTAGTTAAGTATGCAGGTCGCTCAGCAACGCAGTCATACTCTTCTATACAAGTGCACAACTGCACACACACAAACATGATCATGCATACAAGCAATGACTGTACACGAGAATAACAACAATTTATACGGGCACTATGACGCGCGCCGTGGGTAACGAGTGTGCGCTGAACAGTAGTTAAAATCCTTGTCATCATGGCTTACTTTGATTTTCTTTACAATTGCGTTAAGAATGAATGTTTTTATCTATAAGACTATTGAAATCTTTAATGTAAATGTGAAATTCATTTGACATTAATAAAGAAAACAGTTTGACGAGTTATTTAACTTTTTCCAACTACAAACTTGACCAAATATTTATGAAGACTTATGATGTAGTAAGCTTTATGCAGTCAAACAGACATCAGATATGGATTAAGCTGTAGTTCAAACCTCGTATCAGAAGTATCTCTATGTATCTTTACCTTACTTAAATCGATCGATTCCGATTTCTGTCGAAAAAGGTCTAACGCATTAGCTTTGAAGAATGTTCAAACTGAGCTTTTGGTTTTATACCATGGAATACATAGCTTCTGATCAATTGAAGCTTGTTTCAAGTCGAGATTCAAGTTTCTAACTTCAAAAGCTTTCATTCAAAAACTATACGGGTTTTAAAGTATATATTTATATATACTATTGTATACAGGAAAGTTAAATGTTCATAACATTTACAATATATATTTATATATAGATGGTGTGGGGCAAGCAATTTGTCACATCTTAATGGAATTGTAACTGTTTAAATAATTAAATATTGTTTTTAGAAATTCATAAGTATTAAGAGGTACAAAAGGTTTTTGTCACAATCCTTACTTGACTCATTTTTGATTCACTTTGTTTGAATTGAATTAAGTGTTTTGTTAAAAATTATTTTTTTATATCACTTTGTTATAACTTTATTAATAATTAAACTAATAATATATGGAGATTTTTGGTATGAAGTTATTTTAGCACCACCATTGGTAAGGCTGTAAGCAATTTTTTAGGGCCATTACAATATATTTTTATAAAGCACTAGAATATGTAACACAAAATTTTTGTTTCTGCTGCACAATATATGTGTATAGTATGTAAATTTAAAGACATATAAGCCCACGTCAGTGAATTTATTATGAATATCCACTCGACACGATTCCGTCAAATGAAATAAGAGGTCTGAACAGTACTGACGAGTACTCCTCAGATGGCTTCTGGATAGCCCTCGAATAAGTTTTTCCTATTAACGATAACTGTGTACTGTTGGTACTGGCTACACACTTCGTTGAACAAAACAAACATCAAAATATTGCCTATTCATTTTAACGATACCAACCAATAAGCGATCAGCGAAACACAACGGTGGGCTGGAATTAAATTCAGAGCTAACTGGCTTTAGACCACTGTAATAATGCCTGCCCACTTTTATGCGCATACTTGTTTCACTCACTCTTTAGAACGCACACCGCACGCCGCATACGAATGTGTCGAAAAGAGAAGGCTGTAGCTATAACAGAATTCTTTGCTTTGTCACTCTTTTGCTTGTGTTCACCAATTGAAAACTGCGACTGCGTTTCAACCCTCATTTGGCTTGAGGTCGCACGTCTGGAATTAGTTTAGGAATGTTAAATGCATTCTTAAATTGCTAAATTTTCCCTGGCGTTCCGAACAATAGAAGAATTGCTTGCTAAGCTTGTATTTTCACACAACGCAACAATGCGTCCACGCACTCCTCTCTTCAAAAGTACCAACTTGAATCGTGTACAAAATGTTCGGTAGGTCTGGGTTGACAGTTTTTTTTTCTCTTTCGTTGTAATTTCATTGATTAAAACGTTAAGTACCTTGAATATAAGCAAATAGAAAAAACTATTTTTCCATATCCATACAAATTAAGTTTATACGATTTATATTTAGCTTACTCACCACTTGTACACGAATATAGCAAATAAACCAAAAAACAAAAAAAAAAATATACCTATTGCACAATAATTAAAAGCGTTCCACTTACAACATTCAAGCGATTCAGTTATTATATAAATTTAGACCGATCTGCAAATGCAAATCATTCAAATGTACACAGTTCTGGGAATTGGAATTTAATATTAACTTAAGGTTTGTATATTCAGTTTCATTCAGCATACTTTCAATATATTTTTGTGTGGGTTCCTCAAGACATAATCTATAAAATGAATCAGTCAAGCAAGTTTTTCTTCCGACGGTAGGGAAACTGGTAAACATGAGTTGCGTTTACGGTGAGAAAATATATATATATATATTCTAAATATTCTAAAGAACTTATTTACTTTGACCAGAAAAACTTTAAATACCTTTAACTTTAAATTGAAAAATGGTCAAACTAAGCCAACAATTTATGTTTTGAAATGACAATTTATGGTCTTAAGGGTTATATTAAAATTGCAGCCCATGGAAGAAAGTATGCAAATGAAAAGATATTTTAAAAGTATTGCTATGTTTCGGCTTTAAGAAATGCAGTTTAAACATGAAGATTGTTGGTCAGTTTGTATTTAGTATTTAGTTGGTTATTTTATTGCTATAAATATTGTAAGTGAGAATTTTTATTATTTACTTAAAACAACAAAAACCATACAAAAGTAGCAAAGATTTATTAATTAAATTTAAAAATTTTATAAATCTGTGATGTTAAACGTGTAATAAATTAAGTTAAGGTTACAAAGTTTATACAACTTTATTTAACTCGTCATACGAGAAATGAGAACTATTTAATAATTTGTGTAAAAAATGGCCGTAAAAGTGTAAATAATATGTTTTTTGATTGATATAATTTACTGTTTTATTAAATATTATTATTTTTAAATACTATTAATTACTATTGGTAATTTTTATACGAATTATTTCCATAATTAAATTGATTATGTTACTAAGCAATGCTTTAAACATTTCTTGCAAAAAGATTTAAGCATTGATTGTTAATATTTTTTTGATTGCTTTGTAAATAAAACAATTGTGCAATGTCGTTTTCTTTATGAGTAGCTAAATTATGCTGTAACTTTTGCATATTTCAGCTATAAACGTGAAAATACAATTGGCGGTCGCAACCGTCGCGACGGCACGAAAATTTAAGACACGTGAAAATTCAGCAGCTTCGGTTTTAGAGCATAAGGAGAGAGAGGGAGACAACACTCTAATTACAGTAAAAAAAAATAAACATGTGGTAAAGAATTTGCTTGCGTAAAGGGGACTGGAACTGTTGAGGGGGATGGGAGTTGCTTAACTTTTTAGTAACCATTAATTTGAACAAACTTTACCTTTAAAAGGGAAGCAAATTTGTTTGTGAGCGTAAAATCTGCAGTTTTTAATTCAGATCTAAGGAAAATGTCACTAACTTAAATCATATTTGATAGTTAAAAGTCAACAAAAGGGTAAGAAAAAACTTCAGTAAGAAGAGGCTTGGGGTGAGTTGATGCGGAATGGGTATTGCATTCGTATTTTGTATGCAAATTTTTGACATTTGGGTTAGTTTAGGTTAAGCCGACTGACCCTCTTAAGGGAGTGTCACAAATATACAGTTTAGGGTCCCTAATGGGAACAGTATCTGCAGAACGTTGGGACTATTGGAGTATGTGGTCCTACAAAGAGCGATGTGTGATTTAAGGAAGGCTGATTGGACACAACTGAACCAAAATTCTCTTTCCTTGCATTTCCTGAAGTGCTCTGACATTAGACCAGTGAGCTGTTGACAGTTATTCCTTAGCTTATATTGCATTAGTTGGGCTTCAAACGTTGTTCTGGAGACTCTGCTAAATCTAGATAACTTTTCCGCAATAAAGAATATGAAAAAACAATAAATAAATTACAACAAGTTTTGATGGTAACATCAATTGCAGTGACCAAATTTATGGTATATTTATTTTATTTTAATTTTATATTTATTTTACTCATTTTTTGAATAAAGCATTTAACCAATTAACGACTTGTCCCGAAAATTCCCTCCCAAACATTAGGGATCACATTGGTGCCACAAGGACAAAGAACACTAGCAAATTGCCTTAAGGCCTTTGAACATTCAGGGCTTAGCCATACAATGTGAATTTGCTACCTTTGAATAAAAAGCGCCTCGCTCGCACCGCTTCGTTTAGGTGTTTTTAGCGCCGCCAGAATGAATGCAGCTCTGCTCAACAGCTACGGAAATGTAAATAAAAATAAAATGTATATTTTAAAGAGAACTTTGCTTGTTTTTTGTTACTTCTCCTACTTAGTTTTAGATATTAAATAACGCATTTATATACTAATTGAGATTTGCTTCTTTAACAGAAGTTCTTCAAATAGGCTCCTATTGGTTTCTAATAAGAACTTTAAACGCATTTACCACCCGAAGCAGAGACAAAGAGAGAAAATACCTTAGGACTAATTAACGACAATAGTTTGTAAATGTCTTAAAAAATATAAATTCACAATCATTTTAAACTTTATTGTTATTATGTGCTGAAGACTGAAACAAAAAAATTTGATCTTTAATATTACTAAGTATGATAGCTATAAAAGATAAAAATATTTTTAAAGTAAGATATAAACTTTCTAGCTGCACCTAGCCTTTAACTCAGGCCTTGTGGATTCTTTTTTTTGGTCATGTATTAACATTATACTTAATACAACGTCAGTAGACTTATCGACAAATATATACTTTCCTATAGAATAACATATATAAATCATTAGTCCATCTTATTACCACACGTTTTCATACTACTGAAAGGTATTTCATAGTTAATTGCGACTTATGCAAGATTTTCACTTGGCTTTACTTGTAATAGTATGAAAAAAAGTAAGAAAAAAAAAATATCTTGGAATAAACTCATATATTCCATTTCTTATTATAATATAAGTTATGACATAAAAATATAGAATCCTCTAGCATCTTTAGAAAGGTTGCGCCTTCCAAAAAAGGCAGCTTTCTTAAAATATAAACAAGAGAAATATATTAGTTCTTCAGCAGCAGTGATTGCTGAGTTATTTTAATATATTTAAAAAAGTAAAAGCAAGCACAAATTTTGCGTAAAAGCGTTTTAAAACAACCACCAGTTGCCGGCTAAAAGAATATCCTGTGTTACAAATAAGTATTTCATTTCTCTTATGTATTTAATCTACTTTTTAAACGCTTCTCAATGCTGTTTGACTTTGTACAGAAAAAATGTTTTTCACTTTTGTTTATTTAAACATAAAATTAGGTTATTAAAGTATATTTAATAATGTATGTTTCAAAACAACCACCAGTTACAGGGTTAGAGAATATAATTTATAACAAACAATAATTTCATTTTTTCTAAATATTAAAATTACTATGTAAAAGCTGTTTGGAATGCTGTTTGACTCGGCACACATATATTATTTTTTAATTTGAATTTTTAAAAGTAGAATAGGATAATTTAAGCATATTTTAAAATGTTTTAACAACCACCAGTTACCGGGTACGAGAATATGTTTACTGTTTTACAAACAGCAATTTCTATTCTCTTATGTATTTAAACTACTGTTTGACTAAGCCCGCATATATTGTTTTTTAATTTGACGTTGCTCCCATCTTGAGAGATTTTTTTTATGAATTTATTTAATTTAAGACTAACATGATTGCTAAAGGTTCTTCAAATTTTTTAGATGTTGGCATAAAACAGTCTTTAAGGTCAGATTCTAAAGTCTATCAATCATTAAATCAGTTTTTTATAGCTGTTTGATATGTGTCATGTTCACATTTTTAACTGAAATATCTTATTTTTTGAATATACAACGCTTAAGCTTTATGCCAACAAAATAAGCATTTGGCTAAAAGAATAAATTTGGGTCAATTCTGAACAATATATTTGTTCTACCTATATAGTGTAAATCAATCTCTGAAGATCATATAGATCGTTTTTGTCCTCAGCAACTATCTACTTTGAATATTGGTTATATTTAATAATTATATAATTTTTTTTAGGAATTTTTGGTTTTCTCTTTGGTAAACTTAACATAAATCTTATCCAAATTAAGTCATATTCCATAGGAATATATACAAATTGCGCACATACAACTTTTTCACTCACCGGGGTGGCCATTCTTTAAAAAACCGTTATTTAAGTGTGACCGTGTTCGCTTTTAAGAATATCTTGATACGGTAAGCCTGCTTTTCCAAAAGGACTAAAGATTTACACTCATGGTCAAAATTATAAGTACACGTGCATGAAATTTTTAAAATCGTTAATAAATTCATTTTTATTCAATATATAAGAAAAGTAATATATCTAATATATCTAATATTATATTAAACAACAAAAACAGAAGAGAAGATAAGGTTAGAATTCCACCATAAAACTAATTAACTACAAAAATGGCTGGACAAAATTTTCCACATTTGTGGGCAAGTTTATTGATTTTTTGAAAAGATTTGTCTTTTATATTTAGTATTTGTTTATTTTAAAGTAAAAACAGAATTGTCCTAAACCTAAGAAAAGACGGTGAAAGTCTTCGATCCATTGCCAAATCTTTAGGTCGCTCATTGTTTTTTGTGCAGAATTCTTTAAAAGCTAAGAAAAACTCTGAAACTCGTGGAGGACCGAAGTTAACGTCAAAAACAACAGATAACCGTATCATCACTCTCGCCCATTAATATCTTCAAGGGCCAATTCAGCCGAAATTGGATTTGTTATTTCGTCCCGAACGGTCTGACGCAGACTACAACGGGCAAATCTACCTGGTCGAATAGCTAGAAGCATTCTTTTATTGAAGAAAAAATATTTGAAGATGGGGCTGCAATTGGCGAAAAACCATGCGAATTGGTCTGGACCACTGGGCGAAAAAGTGGCGCAATATTTTGTGGAGTGATTAAACGAAAGTTGTTCGGAAATAATGCTAAACGTAATGTCCGGCGTCCCAAAGACAAAGTTTTTCATGTAAAATTTTGCAGAAAGACTGTTATTCACGGTGGAGAAAACAAAATGGTCTGAGGATGCTTTTCGTGGTCCTATGCCATGACCAATACATCGATTTTCAGATATTTTAGATCGGTTTAAATATAAAAACGTCCTAGAACACACGATGCTTCCATATGCCGACGAAAATATACCAATATTATGGACATTTCAACAGGATAACGATCCTAAACACTCTAAGCTAGTGAAGGATTGGTTCCAAGACCCTTACGTAATTACTCTCCATTGGCCAAGTCAGTTCCCAGATATAAATTCGATTGAAAACCTTTGGGGAGAGTTGAAGAGAAGAATTGGAAAGCAAACTTTTCGAAATACAAACCAATTATGGGGTTTTGTCCAAAAAATCTAGTATGAGATTCCAGTTGAGACCGCAAAACTAATATCTAATATGCCAAAAAGAATGGATACATTACTAGAAAAAAATAAAGGCGGATGTACTGGCTATTAACAAAAATATATATAACCAACAATTTAAAAGAATTCAAAAAATACATTATAACCTTATTTTCTATTACATACAACAGATATACTTATTACTTTGTCCAGCCATTTTTGAAGTTAATTAGTTTTATGGTGAAATTCGAACCTTTTCTTTGCTTCTGTTTTTTTACATCTTTGTTTTTGTTGTTTAATATAATATTAGATATGAAATGTATCGTTTACTTTTCTCATATGTTAAATAAAAATGAATTTATTAATGATTTTAAAAATTTTATGCACATGTACTTATTATTTTGACCATAAGTATACATTGAGGTGCTTAGATTAAGAAAAAAAATTAAATTGGATGAAATCTTTAAATATATGAATACAATTCAAAAGAAAATTGTATTGCCCTAGATTTAATTTTTATTATGTCAAGGTAAATATCAAAAATCGAATCTGAAAAAAAACTGAATATTAAGCACATTTGTTGAGCTTGACTCATTAGAAACTGTAAAACAATGAGTTAAATCCAATGCTGCTTGTGTTTTAACAGAATCTTTTTTTCAGCTTTTAAGCGGAAGTTATCGGAAAAGGGAAAACAGAAGAAATCAGTGTTCAATATAAATCCAGAATCACTGCAACAATAGAATTCGTTTTCCATAAATGTTCACATATGGTCTAGGGCTTAGGGTATGTTCTAGTTCATTAATCTCAATCAGGGCCATCTTTATGCTATATTGCAATATAATTAGCTTAGGAGACTTAGCTTAAAAGAAACGCACTAATAGATGTGTTGGATAGTGTAGAAAAATTTTCGAAATATATTCTGTTTACAGCATTTTTTATTATTAAATAAAAACCAAAAAAAAAAAAAAACAGCCATATCATATACTAAATTAATATAACGCATTGAGTTTTTATTGCTTGAATTATTACATAAACTTTTCTTAGTTTAAAAAGTAAGTTAAGTTAGTTAAAAGAAGTAATCTCTGGACACATCGACATGTCTTTCGTCTTGCTTTTAAAATAACCTGCTTAGCTTTTTTTTAGGTTTGCATCCAAGGTGAACACTTGATCTGCTTAGGGTATTACAGAGTATATATTCAAAATCTGAATCGGAGATTGATGCGTTTATACAAATGAACAACACAGACATGAATAAGTCGAAATCGACTCGACTGTTGAAGCTGATAAAGAAAATAAAAACAAATTTAGCCTTCGGTGTGAATGGGTATATTTCATGGGTTAACAGTATAAAAAGACAATCATAAAAATTCCTTTATACACTTTGCGCTCGAATACGAATATGTTGAGTACTTTCATCTATAGTTTCTGCATACACACTGTGCTGTAGCAAGTTTTACAGTGTTTCGTATTGGGATAGTAGTAGTAGTATTCTATTTGCTTACCATTACCAAATCAACAGGTGACCTCCAAAAATATAGACCCGTCCTTATCTACCAGGAACGAGGAACTGTTGCCCAAAACACACAAGACTTTTAAAATTATATAATCAATAGGACTTCTATATTATCAATTCTTTAGGCGGATGGCTCAAATCTTTTGTCACAAAGTTTGATTGCAGTGTAAATTCCTCAACGATTTTGCATTGATTTATATTTGAAGTTCACATCTAGCTTTACCAGCATCATACCGCCCTCTGAAGACTAGTCACTACATGTTCAACTACTGTTCAACTGCAACTATTTTTTTTCTTTCGTCACTTAGTAGATCGACTTTAATAGTCATAAAACTAAGAAACTATGACAACGAAGACAGACGGCACACAGAAGATATCCGGAAGGGTTTCTGTCTGGTGGAATGGACGAAAAGTATTATCTGTAATTTACTTCTATCGAATCCAGCTCAGCTCACTCAGTTAACCACTCATCCGCTTAGTGTTAAGGCTCTCATTGCTGTCCTCCAGTTTGAGGTGTATGTTCGAGGGACGCGCCGAAAATGATCTGTTCTTTGATGGTGCAAGGGCAGCATCAAAGTTATTTCTTTATGACTTGTCGGTCACCTGTCAAAGTATTATTTCCCGTCATAGAACACGGAGCAAGAGGTTCTCGAAATAAAATGTGTGTACGACTTTAGAAGCTCATTTTATTGGTAAAAGTTGCAACTGCATTTTTATACATTTTTGATCCCAAACTACATTAAGATAAAAACACTTCTGCTATCTAATAAAATCTAAGGCTTACCATGACGTTGGAAGGAACCGATAGAGTTCACGCAATTCTGCGATTGCTGATAACGGACTGCTCGGTGAAGTGCAGTGACCTAGTTGAATAAGGCGCTAAGACCTTCACTATCTGGACCACTGACACCAACAAACGGGCATAGTTACTTTTAATTTCAAATGAGAAGATGCCTTAGACCTAACGATTGCCACAGCCACAGTTTATAAAATATTACAAGTATTGACATATTTTGTATTATTTAGACGTAATAGTATTTACGAAGAGTACATTGATACGATACCAATCGCCTGTTTGACACGAAAGTGTTTCTTTTAATAAGTCAAATAGGAATGACACTTCGATTTCTGTGGGAGACAGAAATTGTTTTCATACCGATTTTATTGTATCTTGATGAATCCTGTCTTTGGAATACCATATACAAGATCCATATTCGAGCGAACCAAGTACCCTTGATTGTACCAGCTGTTTGAATCGGAATGGAACAGATATGCTTTTAAAAGGATATCCAAACCTTCAGTGATCTTAAGCCGACGTTGTTATTTACGGAAAATCCTTTATAAATACTGTGAATAAAAAAGGCACAAGGTGACTTGGGAAAGAGTACGGTTTTAGCGAACCCAGAAAGTTTCAGGTGGTTTATAAAACATAGAAACAGTCAATAACGACGGAAATGAATTCTATTTAGTTGGTGCTACTAGATTTTAGTTTCCTCTATGCGTGCTGGTACGGTGAAACTATAGAATCGGAAAGATGTTACAGCTTTGGGTAATTAACATTTTAAAATTTTTAGGACTAGCAGACAAATTGGAGGTATTCATTTGTAGAGGTACAATTAATGACAGTTTCCAAATATTCGAAAGGAAGCGTTACTCCACAGATCCGAAGCACAGTACCTAAACATACAGCTTGATACTTCACCAGGTCCGTGTGGAATTATGGGGCTAAATTTCCTCAGTATTTCGATCCAAAATGCAATTAGAGCTATCAAAGTACAGAGAGTTCTTGATGGTTAGGTTCCTGCTGAAGCTGTATTCTAGATCGAGTCAATTAATTCTTATTTCTAAAACATCGGTTGTTAACAGTTAACTCTGGGGTCAGCCACAAAGGCTTGATTGACCTTGATTGGCTTACCAACCAAATAAAGACTCCAGACGTCTTAGCCGTCAGACCTGTTATCGGATTAAAAGCTTCAACTTTGTGTGTTATAAATCTTTGGGATAAGATATATGCTGTGATCGGAAATCGGCTAAAATGGATGGGTCCAAAACAAAAATCAGAGAGTTCAGGATAGCATTAATTTAAAATCCTAAGTAAATCAATATATAATATATATAGTATTAGCCGTGGTAATAAAGACACATGAGTCGGGGCAAGACATCTACCTAGCTTATGCAGTATTTATCGGTTGACGTTGAGTTCGCATTTGGCAAAGATAGTGATAAGGTAGTAATCTACATCACCAAACTTTCTACTGATCCACGGCTTAACGCTCCATAATTCTCAACTTTTTCTGTGACACAAACTTTGCCATCTACTTTGACACTCTCTCACTTCCCTCCCTCATTGAATACATCTCCTATTTAAGACAGCTGTCCCAAAGCTTTGCTTTATTGTGCAATAAACTGCGCTTAACAGGAGGCGATGATTTCTTAAAGCTGGACACCCAACATGTCGTGCACCTTGTCTACAGCTTGCTTGATTTGTTAAAAGATGCTCAGCTTGAAGTCTAGCGTTATGTCAATATATTTGACTGCAAGCTTCCACATTACCGGAGATTGCCCAACTCTCACCAAGACGATCTTTTCTTTTTAAGAATTAGCACTTCTATTTCATTAAACGCAAGCTATAGCCCATGTGCAGCAACTTTATCTGTTTACCCAACCATTCATAAGTTCCGTTGCACTCATCTCACTCCTAAGCCAGCCGGCGATCCGTGTGGTAGGAATCGATCTTTCGAAGAAATAAGCCAAAACCTTGAAGCTTTGCTAGAATCTTCATCATATCTGTCCACTTTGCCGAGTTTAACGCATTCAAGAGAGTATGGTATTGATAAAGCCTTGCACCGATGGGTTAAGTGAATGGGATAAATGAATGAACGTCCCTCAAGGGCTTCGGCTAAGATTATAAGATTTCCTTACCTTTCAACCATCTAAGTTATTTAGTAAAACACTTTTAGTTTTATCTCGTCTGATGGCAAATCAATGCCATTTCGACCAGTTTCAAAAATTAAACTAGTCTGTGCTAACCATCCAAATAAGTTGTATAGTTCCGATATAAAAAACTTCTCAATCTAACTACCCTTAAGCGATGCAACCTCGCAAAACAACTCGGTGCTCTTACCACTCAAGCAGACTTATTATAATACGGTTTTATTTTGTTATTAGAGTAATCCGTAGTCAATTGCGTCAAACTGTAACTTTTTGGCTTGCTTTTTACGTTAACATTATTATACACCTGGTGGGCATATCAATGGCCTACCCTACCAGGAGTTTTAAAGAAGGAATCGGATAGTGGATAAGGATAATGCTCTAACTATCATTTTCGTTACCAAGCTAAAGTGAATTGTTTTGCACTAACATGTGAACACCTTTCATTTCGATCCTTGGCCTAAGAGGGATGGGTTGGCTGTGCCATTAAGCGATGTGATCTCCATTGGAACCTTCAAGGATGATTTAAATGAAGTCATCATTGCTCCCGTGATGCAACACAGAATATATCTTGAAACTTTTGTAGCTGGTTCTTAACAGGGAAATTCCGTGCCAACTCACGACCTTCAATTAAGTATAGCCATCTTGGAATTCGTTGCTACAAAACGTATCAGGGTGTCTGTCCATCTGTCTATCTTTATGTACACGCGTTTTTTAAACACCCTAAAGGTTAAAGAATCTTTGCAAATAACTTGGTCCATATCCGACTCCTAAAAGGTATCAATAGAGCGTCACTGGGATCTGGGAAATCGATGCACCTCAAAATGCAAGCTGCTTTATTGTCCAGTAAAATCGAAAATGTTTTCAGCGTTTGGTGGTTAGCCGCGCAATTAAAATTATATATAAATACGTACTGTCAACCCTTAACGTATTTAACAAATACATATGACAAGCCACCGGTCACAATAAATTAAATTCCAATTTGTGTCCGCATTTGTAACTGCCTACGATAACTTTGAAATAGAAAGAGAATTAAAAAAAAAACATAACGTGCTATTTCTAGTCATTCCTTTCTAATCCACTTTATATATGTAACACACAAGCAGTTGTCATGGCCATTAAACGAAACCTTTTAGGAGTAGAGGAAATACACAAATTTTCTCGATTGGTTGAAAAAAAACGCAAAAAGGTTGTGTGAAAAGTATGCAACAGACAGAACATATACAGAAACCAAGCATCTCCGACCGTTAAATGTCTATACTTCTGATCAGCTTCATCAGCCGAGTCGAAATGACCTATTCCGTCTGTGTGAACGCTTCGATCTCAGAGATATTAAAAGGTAAAGATTTCGGATTTAGAATATATTCTCTCCTAAAGCCAAGGAAGATATTTACATTATTTACAAAATGTGAAACTTACGCCAAATAAATAAAAAACTAACCCGCGATTTTCATAGCAATTGGTTGGAAACACCCGAGATACTTAAGGTTAAAGTTTAGTCACCTAACTTAACCAGGCCTACCTATAATTGTATACTTATTTGAGTTCTTCCCAAACACATAACATTTTAAATATATAAAATCTTCTATACCTTGGGCAGCTCAAATAAACGAACATTTTTCTGGTTTTCAATAAAAAAAAAACTTTATAGATGTGGAAGGTTATATTAAGTCTTATGCTTAAACGAAGTAGTTCATGCATTTTTTGAGAATCAGGCATATAGAAACATGCACTCAAGCAATGAATGTAGGCTGTTAAATTAGGGTTCAGGGTATTTTCTAGTTGAGTTCTCTTACTTGTTATAACTCTGAGTACGGCGGAACTTTCTCTCTTCAATACTGGCACAGACTTAATCCAGAGCATTTATGTAACCATTGACATTGATTGCCGACGGTTACGAAGCAAGCTAAAAAAAAAGCTGCTTTTACCGGCCGGCTTTGTAGTCACGGTAATAAAGCAAAAAATGGATAAACTTTTTGGATGTTTTAAATTAAACAACTCTTGTGTATAAAATATAAAAAAAAACTTTCCGCCTTTGAGGAAAATTTATTTGAATCGGTTTTCATCAAATGTTAGTTCTAATTTTAAATTTAATTTAATTTTTAGTCTTAATAACATTCCCCAACAGCATTAACTTGGCCTTTAATTGTTTCAAAGCTTATTAACAACAAATAAAAGCAAAATTAAATAACTAAATAAATGAAAGCACAATTGTTATTGACAATATGTTCATATAAATATTATCATCCTCTATCAAATGTTGGTTAATTAATGCTGAGCTCAAAATATTCTTGACCAATCAGTTAAGTCCTTTGGAGCCGTTTAATTCTTGACCTAACTCAGCATTAGTGTCTCCCTCTTAGGAATCCTTGCACTAGTTTTTTGGGTTGGTAATCGTCCTTCCATATACACAACAACTTGACGGTTGATTCACATCACCGAAATTTTAGTAAATTAAGCTTTTATTCCGAATGGCTCTTTCGAAAGTCTTAACCCGATCTTGTTGAATTAATACTGAGTTTAATTGTAAATTTCCCTTATATTAGCAATAATAATACATATATAATAATGTAGTACTGTTATCCTTGCAATCCCAAATAAGGAAACATATTAGAATTTAAGTTCTCACATCTTGCATTATAAATGTTCTACATATTGCTTCGATTGAGCCTACATTTAAAGCATAAGGGCGAAGCATAAAGCACAAACATCAAGTGACTGCGGGATACTCTAATACCAGTATAAAATCAGTTAGTATGGAGTGGACGGGTTGGCCTTTAAAAGTTATTCAATGCAGATACTTGAAGTACTAGGCACAACCACCGGTGTTTTTTTTTGTATGTCGAGGGCAAAAGGGTGTCAGTTCGGATTTAAACTTAGCTTTAACGATATCCGAAAAAGTTACGTTCATACAGTCTGAGATACTCTAATAATATCCCTGCTAAGATATATATTAACCACTATCGTAACTGGAATACCGAGCGTATTAAAGGGATTATCTACTATAATCACGTAAATACAACCATGAACAAATACCTTGACCAACACCAAAAAGTGCTTACAAAAGCTACATTTTACTACAAATTATGCATACAAACAAGCAAAACAAACTCTGTTAACTGTGTAGTGGATTCAAAAAATAAAAAACTGTGCTTGAGGCAGAATATGGTAATAAAACAGATCGCTCAACCCAAATTGCATTGCTCCAAAGCAATGATTTAGCATAATTGCATTGTTATAATTCAAGTGTTGTTTATGCAACACGTCTCTGTTTTAACTAAAGATTCATAATTTATTAAAAGTTGAGGCAAGTTGATGCATTAATTATTTTGATATATTTTTTTAATCAGTTACACTTTGATATATTAGATTTATCTTTTCAAATATTCGTATTTAGCAACAGATTAAAATTGCATTGGAAAATAGTCGTAATGTATTAAGTGCTGGGAGTTATGCACTGTTACCGATGGCAAATTTAAATAAAAACAAAATTATTCTGAAATGTGTGTTAGGTTTATACATACATATGCACGCACACATGCATACGTACAAAACCCACACAAGCGATATAAAATTTCTGCCGGTTTGTGTACATTAAATTAGGTAGGACTTAAACACATATTGTGTGCTCATGCCCGCTATTTCTATTTCATACCCTCATGCTTGGAAGCAACGTTGTAAGTCATAGGAGGGCGTTCCTCGGCATTGACCGACCAATCAGGAGAGACATGCGCTTGTTTAACTTATGCTCCTCCCCTTTACGCTGGCTTGCCGCCTTGTCTGAGTGCTTTCTCCAATGGCTTAATACAACTTTTTGGGGCATGCACAACTCCATGTGTATTCAGTATCATATTTATATAAAAATACACCAAGACGCTGCTTTGTGCTAAGTTAAATAAGCGAGATCGAATAATTTATTCTTTACAACCAATGGTTAAATTGAAGAGTCAAACTTGCCCAACATCGCTCTTTAACCAAAATTTACAATACCTTCTAGTTCCAGTTCGTACGTTCATGGGCGTTATATTGTTCCACAAACCCTAACCATTAGGTGCTTGCACTTTCCCAATGTGCCAAGTTATAATATACTTTAAGTTTCATGTTTCTTGACTGATGATCAGTATTTGTGTGTCACAGTGGGTTTTTCTAGGGTAAGCTTTGCTGCATATCGATAATTAAGTGCTAGTCGAAAGACTATACCTATCTCAAATTATAGAGGATAATAGATAGATAATAGAGCATATATCTCTTTGATCTTAACAAAGTTTATGTTACCTTTGCCTCTTTCTGAGAACAAACCAATAAAAATACTTTCCCACGAAATGATTTTGAGTGCAAGTGATTCCTCTAAGTTATTTAAACAAATTAGTTTTGCAGTTTTATCAATTACTATGTTATTTAAACATCATTTTTGATTTTATGCAGCAACGTCAGTAATCCAATCTTATTACCACATAATGTTTTTTTGTTCAATTTATACCTTATTCATATGGCATTGACAATTGTGATTGGTATGTATTACGAATTTATTGATCGAGACAACTTAAAAAACAATTTGTAGTATCAGTCTATTATTATTTAATATAATCAAACCTGTACGAACAATAGTTTTTTTTAGATTTTATCAAAGATTTGTATTTTACATAAACAAACCTACTGACACTGTGATACCAAAGGTAAAGAGTATATTTGCTTTTGTTTTCGATTATTTGATAGTATGTAAGAAGACTTATAAATATGCATATATATTTTTATTTGGGCGGACCTGGTACAGTGTTAAAATTAGCCTGCAAGGAATGGCTGGGAATACTTTTTAATCGATAGCTATCGATAGTTAAATATAGACAAAGCTTTTAAATATATAAAAAGATTGTTAACAGCAAACCTAAAAATAAACGATATATCTTTTCGTTTTGCAGTCTTTAAGATATACATTTTAAGTGCCACAACTTCTCCTGTCGCCCTCGTAATTCACCAAGCAGTTTCCATAGCACCTGCTATAATACATACTGATTTTATTTAATTTTCTGTAACGAATTCGTCTGTTTTTACATTTTTTAAAGTCGACTTGATTTTCAAATTGAAATATTTATAAAAAGATACTCAAGCTATCGTTATAGTTCTCCGTATATCCTTAACAATAGCTTCAAAACTTTTCAAACTTATAACCCAGCCAATCCTAACCAATCAAATATTAAAAGTAAACCCCAAAGACTAAACCAATTCAATCTGGACGTCTGCATTGCTCACAGACACGTGTACTGTGTCAACACAATTGACACTTTGAACGGTCAAAGGGGTGCATTACTTGGGAAGTTTATTGACACTCACATTGGTACGATTCTATTCGAGATGTATTCAAACATCCGTCGCACAGTGGCGCCATCTAACTTTCTGCACCAAATATTTATACCCTGAACGTCCGTTATAGGAACAGGGTATAAAGGGTTTTTGCAAAGGTTTGTCTGACCGTTTACCTGTTCAACTATTTAAAAAAAATTATTTGCTCTAGAGACTCTAACTTTCGAATTTAATTTTGAAAATCTTAAAGTTGTTCTTTAATTAAATTTTTTTAGCAAACTTTACGCCCTGAAAACACTAAATCAAATTAAAAATGTTTTACGCTATTCTAAGATCAAAAATCAATAGGAATTAAAGCCGCTCACCTTGAATGATTGGTTTAGTAAAAGAGGTCATTCCAAAAACCACTAACCACAAAACATCTAACCACTGAGTTGGTTTTAGTATGGCCCCTTCCGCCTCAAAAGTAAAATTCATCAGACCATCTGGAAAGTGTGGTAGTTTAAGGGTAAGTTTCAAAAAAGAAACTTAAGGAATCGGAATTTAAAACTTGTTTTTAAAAGAAACGTAAAAAGTTTATTATAATGTTGTCATTAAACCAATCCAAATAATTATCAAAATGTCCGTACGTTACGTACGAATATTGGAGACTCTAGTTTCAAAATGAAAGAAATTTTAAATTTGACATAGGTCTAGGAAATGGTTACACTAAACCCCACATTGTATTACTTTTAATATAGAAATGCTAATAATCCATTTTAGCAGAAACTACAAGCAACAAATTGCGTAAATTTAGCTGCATCAGACCATTTTATGCGATTTTTCTTTTATTCTTGTTTGTAGGTGCAATAAATTGTTTGACTGGGGACAGCGTGTGTGGGCGTGGTATATATTAATGCAGATCCTTGCGGGATGTTAAATACATTACAATTATCATCTTGAATATAAAATAAATCTGAATAGCCAAACTTAAATTGTTTTTTTATGAATTCAAAGTCATATGAGAACCAATATGTTATATGAATTATAACATAACAATCGGACGTAACCGACAGCGAAATACTTTGATACCAGTATATATAAACGCGTTTTTTAATATACCTCTTAAACGTTTCAGTTATTGTCTTTCGGTGTTCAAGAAACACCACGTGGAGGGCATTGCAACGGTTATGGGGCTCTAATAAATTTACATTGGGTTTCTTGAAAAGAAGTAGCTTTTCGCCATTTAAAGGTCCTAAATATACCGTGCAAACTCTAAATTTGGTGGTGGTGGTAACACTCTTAGTAAAGCTCTTCAAAGTCTAAGGACTTGTTATCGATAGCCCAGGCCATATTGGGCGTAGTGTAGGAATTTTAATACTTTGTCGGACGAACATCTGTACCAAGACATTTGCAATGGTTCAAGGATCAAGCTAAACGGACGAACGAACGGACCTTACACAAAACCAATATTCTTTAACTTCGGTATCAGAGTATAATTATTAACAAACTATATTTTGTAAAATGAACTCTCGAAAAGGGTATATAAGTCATGTGAAAAGTTAAAAACCAATGAACATAAATAGTCAAAAGTTAGGACAATTAAAAACTATAGATACTAGTTATACAAATTGTTTATTTATTGTTGGCGTGGATGGGAATGGGGGCAGAGGTTACTAAATTGCGTTCAAAAGTTGTTTGATGCTAGAACAGAACTTCCCAAGCTACCTAGCTTAAGTTTTGAAGTCACTTTAGCAAATGCAAGCTTTAAAATATTTGTTAAGTACTGCCCTAAGGAATTCAATTTAAATTTACCAGTATAGAAAAATTAGAGGTAATTAAACAAAACGCATATAATATTATTACATAATGTAGTCATGACCGATCAGAAGTTCATTTAACAAGAACGTTCTCTTAAAAGTTCACTGAAAAGATTGCCGATAATTCAATTGAGACATTTCGCTGATTGCATCAACCACTTTATACTACCAAGAAATAAGTTTAAACACACATGCTGGGCAAGCAATGTCCATAAGTAAGTAAGAATGTACATATAATGTGAATTTTTTTTTTTTGTATTTTCTTTTCATTGCATTTAAGCAAATATCTAAAGAGAACAATTTTGAAGATACTTAAATTGCTATTGTACGTAGTTTTCATATATTTTTAATGTTTGAGCCTTTTATTAGTTTTAAGGGTGACTCTTATGCTGTGATTCGATTGCTCTTTCTGCTCATTTTAATTTGTTCGAAAGATCGCAGCTAAAAAAATCATTCGACTGAAAAATTATGTCGTGCTGTGTGCTTGAATTTCAATTCATCCATCCGAATGGATGGGAATTTTTACAGTATACTCGATGCTAAGTGAAACCTCAAAAAATAATGATTGCACTTAATTCATACATATATTATTTACCAACTGTTAATCGATCAAGCAAATAAATGTGTTAATGTGTCTTTGCGGCTCGCTTTACAAAAAATATTTAAAACTTTATTTTGTAGCCAATCAAAAAAATTAAATTTTTTAATTTCCTTGTTTAAAACAAAATTAAAATCAGAAAAAAAAATCAGAAATCAGACATATAGAAAATAAATATTTATTGGCAATGTCTTACATCCATCATAGCCTAGCTTGCTAAAAGATTTTTGGAAAATATGGAAAACGTTGAATGTCTTTTGGGGGGTAAACACATGTACTTAAAAATTAGTAGAAAGCAATCTTAATAGGTGATGTCTAAAAGTCTTTTTGGAGGTACCTCAGCTGTTTTAGTAGTAAGTACAGTAAGTAAAAATATTTATTTAAAACAAGATTTCTCATATTTGATTACTATTTTTTAACATTGTGGTCAGCGTTTTAGGGATTTTGTATAAATAAACTCTAATTAAACACGATTCTTGTTGTATATGAAAGTATTTCTTTAAAGCACTATTTATCAACCCATTTCAAAAACTTTTTTGTAGTCTCATGTGCTTTGACTAAACTTTTAAAAATTGTAAACAATGCCTTCTATTCGAAGATGTTTAGGTTGCATGTTTTAAACGTTCCAGCTATTTGCTTTCAGTGGCTTTAAAAGTAAAACGCAAACTTATAAATATGTATCGAGTGCAGAATATTTTTTTAATGGCAAGATTTTTAATCACACTCTTTTAAATGTTGGTTATCCAAACAACTCTTTGTTTTTTATTAGAGCATCGATCAACGATATTTCGCCTGTTCTTTTTGCTTGCTCAATATTTTTTATCTGATCGAAAACTTATTTTACTAACTTGAGCAATTAATCTTAATTGCAAACACCATTACGTAATTTAAAATGTTTATTATCCTTTCCTTCGTTGTAAAATCTATTCAATAAAAAAAGAACTTCTCGCTATGCGATGCGCAACTTCTTCGGACGATGCGTATTTGGCTCCATGCTTTATTATTACGGTGTATTTGGGGGTTTTAAAGGATCCCAAATCAAATTATTTACATTTATTTTACTTAAAAATTAAAAAAAATTTATGTCGCGGTAGCTGGAAGTTAGTTGCTTTTCCATCACAAGTAAGCTTTGGGAAAGTATTATTTCCTATTAAATCCTACAGTTAGAGCAAAGAGTAGATCGACATTTAGGTCGTCAGCTATGGCACAAACTCCGCAAGTGACATGGGCACCCGATAGGCTTAACCAAACTTAATCGATTGTCGAAAGTGTCGAGGAAGATTTAAAAGAGATTTCGACCTTATGCCAGTTTTCTGAAGAGTGCAACCGCATTGGAATATTGATTTTTTTCTCAGGACCAAGTAAGTTCCGACTGTATTCAAACTTACTTATAACAATCTTTGTTAGAAATGAAAAAAAGTTTTTAGGTAATATAGATGTGAAAAAGGCATTTGATCAATCTTAAGATCGTTTTTATAATCGTAAAAACAGAAACTTACTTCTGGCCACTTTTATTTGAATTTTTTGTAAGATATATCCTAAAGAGAAGTTTTATAACGTTTAAGAATGTTTTGTATCGACGATAATTTGTTGCTTTGATAAATATTTAAAAAATCGATAAGAAACAAACAGACCGAAGCTACAACGCAATTAGAATGAAGAATGCTGATTGATTTAACAACACTTTTAATAGAGAACTTAAATTGATTTAAACAATTTAGCAATGCATAGCAAGTGTGTGGTTCATCATTCGATTGCTCTATGATCTTTATAAGAATCTTCAACATCTTAAGTTCGATGGTTGTAAACGCTGCTGGGAACGGGCAGGCATGAGTGCTGTTTTATACCTAGAACCAAATATTTTAAAACTAATATAGTTGCATCAATAAATAAAGCTATTTATTTTTAGACATTACACAGCAAAGGTTTGGGTCTTTTAGAACAAAGGTGTCGGGCGTGTCAACACATACTCTTCATGATCAGACTATGTTGTTAAAATAATGAAAAATCTAAACAATATAATGCATTACAAATATCCTTATGCTTTTTAAGTCATTAAATTGCAATCATTGATATATCAATTTAAATATTTATAAATCTTACATTATGTTATGGGCTTAAATAGGTGAGTTCGAAAAAAAGGTTGCAACAAGTTAGCTTATATGGCTATGTTTGAGTTTTCTGTTATATTTTTGAGCATTCACTGCGCTCTCAATTTAAGCTCTTTGTTGTTCTCTGCTAAAACATATTAAAAAAAATGCAGTTATGTTCATTGGAATGAAAGCTCTCAACTCAACTTCGAAATGCTCCCATGCTGCGGCCACTTCAAACGCAGCAGCCTTTGCTGCGGCCATCGCTAACAATTCAGGTCTGATTTAGGCGTGCATGCTTCGTGCTTCCCATCAAAATTGGAAGCAATCGTGTAGAGCTGACCGGGCTTTTGGTGGTACTACCTCGACTTGGGAATATTTAGACATCGTGACCAGGGTGTTTCATGCTTTTAACAATACGATTTTCGATTCTGTTAAAAATAAAAATAAAACAGTTAGTTTCTGTATTTGACCAATCGGAAAAAACGATAAATCTTTATACATATTTTTTTAATTTAATCGCAGAATATTTAAGAGTTTAAGCTTATACATTAACGCCTCTTTTTTATGTTTTAGTCTGACGTCTTGAAGCGGCAATCAGTGTTATTCTGCAAAAGAGCTTTAGAAAACAATTTATCTTAATCAGCATGTTCCACATACTTGATTGCTCGATCCAGTTCTTAAGTTATTGAAAACTTATGTAATAGGAATTATATGATGCTTATAGATTACAGTTTTAGCAGAATCCTTTTTTTCGGTAATACTAAAAGTAGCACTTTAATACTTCTTTCCAAAGTATTCTTTAAGGAAAATAAGGTCAATTTGTTATTAGGTTTTACTATTCCTCTCCATTAAAATTTGAACAGTTTATTACTTCAAGTGTCTAACATCTTTCAGAATCTATAATTTCACCTTGGTAGCATGGATTTATGAAATAAAAATCGACTACCACTAACTTATTAGAATTCGCTTTAGTTTTTGTTGAGGGTTTCAAAAAACAAAAAATTCAAACTTATATACACAGATTCTTTTGACTCTGTTAACCATAATAATATGCCTAATACCCACACTCAATAACTCAAAGGCTCTTTTTCCAAGGAAATTGATGTTAAGTCTAGTCTATGACAAAGTACCATCTTCGGTCTTTATAATTATTCATACTATTTATTGATAATCTTTCGACTGTTATTTAATTCTGTCTAGTGTTAACTTAGGGTGATGATGTAGCTTTTGTCTGCTCAAAAACTCGAAAGTGTTTTAGACAATATTCAAATCTGGTTTGGAGTTCACTTATTAGATCATAGCTGCAATATGTGGAAAGTAATGTCCCTTTGTAAGAAGTAAGGTATTTTTAATAATCAACTTTATTTATTTCTCTGTATATGGTATCCCAAATAAAAGGTTTTTTAATTCAGTCTAAACTAATATATTTCACTTAACACATAGTGTGACTCTTTCTTGATTTGTTCTAAGGTTCGCACGTAATCAAGCCGGTGATTGGTGACGTTAGGCTACTTAAAAGTACTGTTAGTACATCTACGTCCAAATAATGATATCGAATATATATATATATATATATATATAACGTATTGCGAATAAGCATGCCTACGAATTTTATATGTAAAAAACAGAAAGCATTTTCTTTGTAGAACAATTTGTACTTTTGTATCGAAGAAAAAGCCGGGAAATTTTCGAAAACTACTGTTATAAATTTTATCTTTGGAAGCTCTTTTCTTCTTATTTTCTTAAAATAAAAATAATGCATATGTTTTTCGCCAAAAAGAAACACACGACGTATAAAGCTGGCACTAAGCTTAAAGCTAACCATTTAAAAAAATACTTCTAGTGAAATTATTAGTGAATGGGATAATACCTCAAAAAGGTCACAAACGGTCTCAAAGCGTTATACTTGTAGTTGTTTGACTATAAAACTGTCATTTTTTATAATCACAAAACATGTTTTGATAAAAAAACGTATATATTGTTTTTATACTTACATTTGAAATTTAATTTATTATATAAAAATGTGTTATTAATAACAATAAAAAATATATGTATTGGTTACCTATTTTACCGAGGAAACAATAAGCAATATCTGTAAAACAAGAGTTGTTTTGACACACTTAAGGCTAGATTTTTGAAATCTTTTACAAATCTTATTCAGTGAAATCATTAGTAAAACAGTCAACAAGGAAGCGCTACAGCCTTTGCCTTTAAATCTAAAACCAGCTGGTACACCCTTAAAATATATAATATAACAAAAAGCTATTTAAATGAGCTTCGTTTTAAAGTTGTTAAGCTAGAAATATTTAATACTATTATAAAATTTCTAGCAGCAAAAGAAAAGATTAAATAAACTTAACGCTTTTGTGCTTTACGTATGTAAATTAACGTAGAAAAGAATAATATTGTTTAGAGTTTATCAATACTGTGTTTATGTGCTAAATCCAAGTCTCACGCCCGATTTAAGCTAGCACTGTTGACCAATTTTCCAATCAAAACAAAGTAAAGCCCAATACATGTCTACGACTTCGACATATTGGAATTGTTTTGGAATTTGGATAAAAGGGATTAAGATGCTACCCCAGAGGCTGCATTTTAATTGTGTTTACATTGGACAATACAAAGCGATTAAACTTTAAGTTGTCTCACCTTTAGTCAAATGTTGCTTTGCGTGCACGTGTGTTTCCTAGTTTCCCTTTGTTGTTGATCTGAACGGTGAATCAAATTATTAAACAAATATTTTTCACACATACATACCTTAAGGGATGGACAACCTTTGGTTCAACGTCTGGTAGTGTCGTTAAGTAAAATGATTGGGCATGCAACAATGGCTGCATAAAAATCAAAATCAAAATCGTTAGCAACGTGCTTGCTAAATACGTGTACTTACCCTCAGCAGAACGCACGTGGCCAAAGACACGTGCACACCATTCAGGTTGAATCCACGATTAAATTAATCGCTGATTAGTAACGGACAACCAAAAAATTAATACAGAATATAATAAGAGCCTGTATATGTATGTAAAGCGTATATGTATAAGCTTTCAGTTTAAATTTCACACATAACAAACAATAAAAAACACACGCATGGAATCTTATTTGGTCGGTCAGTTTAAACATGAAGAAATATATTTTAAGAACAGATGCGATTACAATTGATATGGTTTTTTAGATAAATTTAAATATTTCACAGGTTTGATTGAAATACCTAAAGGGTTAAGAGAAACATTTGGTATTTTTCTTTACAATTATGTGCTCTTAAAATTAAAATTAAAATTATTGTGCTTGTTATGTGTGGAATTTAAAATTGCTATTATTATTAAGTTACTAAAACATTCGCAGTACTAGTTTGGTTAGTAGGAGATGTCATTCGCATTTTGTTATGTACGATCGCTTTTTGTTTAGGGGTACAGCATTTAGCATTTTTATTCATTCTCAATTTGCGTTCATTTCTTTTAATCCCCACATGCCTTCGTCATATTTATTAAAAGAATAAAACATATAAAGTCATATTTTATTAATTATAGGGTGAATTACAAAAAAGAATAAAACACTGAATCAAATCAATTTTGCCAGCTGACACATTTGCATTGTCCAACCGTAATATTAAATCATTTAATATTAATATTATTATTCGTTAATGCTTTATAATTATATTGCCACTGAAATAAAAAACAAACCCTAATTGCCTATTGACATGCGTCGATTAAATGCATTTACAACAACTTCGCAATCAAGGTATAATTTTAAAGTGATTTCGTACCATAAAATAAGCAAATTTTAAATGAATACAAATATACAATATATAATTTATAGGAATATGTGTATTTATAAAGTGTGTGTAGTGATATTAGCTAATACCCTCTACTACCTTCTATCGATATCTTAATATAAAAATATATTATTTTATATGTTTCTATTTGTTTGGATTATGTTTGGGATTGAATGCATTGTAACCTGTAAGTTCTATTGTACCCCCTTTCTAGGCCCATAACTCTTCCTAACAGTTCCTAAATGGAATTCAGAATTTGTTTCTGAAAATTAAATGTTTTCCTGGAAAACTACAACTTTTTCTTAACAGTGAAATTCTGCTATGAAGTGCAAGAAAGACCTTTGCCCTTTTCTCACAATCTCATTAGATGTAGTATCTGTTATTTCTAGCTTCATATTAATGAATCTCTAATAAGACCGAAGATTATTCTTTTATTTTAACTATATATTACTTGCTTTAATCGTTTCAGGTTGTACCTACCCACGAGACATTTGCCCCGCCTGTGACTCAGTGTTCTTGCCCGACTCATTTTGAGCAGGGTCTATTCAATAATACTTTGTAGAAAGATTCGCCAGATATAAATAATTACACATTAACCAGAAAATTGAATTTGGTAGTACTTTATAAATTCGCTGAAATAAACGTCCGACAAGGAGACAGTTGCAAAATTGTTAAAAGTGGGATGTTTCCCTACTATCAAAAATAAACTAGTAAAATACGTAAAATCGGTAAGAATGCGGTAAAATGATTAACTCTAATTAACTATTAAATTGAATTTTTCTTTTTCAGTGGTTACAAAAAAATATTAAAAAGTATATGGTCCCAATAAAAATGTAGCAAACTGTAGAAATAAACAGCATAAACGTATTTTGGTTTTCGATCGGAACTGCAAATATAATTAGCTATATTGTATAAGCAAATACACTTAAAGGAACAATAACCAAAAAAAACCGGTTTTTTTTTTGTTTTTTTTTTTGGATAAGAACCACCCAAGGTGATCCTTTGCAGATGAAAACGTATCGGTAGGATTGAAAGCATATTGAGTTCACTTTCCTAACGTAACAACAGAGAACATCGCATCTACCAAGCCTGATTTTTGTTCCGCTTTCTTAAAGCGCTTTGTTTTTTAAATCCTATACACTACTGTTAGTTAATGTTAAAATTTTTTGTATTATTTTTTTTTTATTGAAAATTTATGTAACATCATTTATTAGAAAAAAGTGGCCATACATTAAGCAATTGGGACGGCACAGCGTTCAATTCTAAAAACGATAGCGAAAGGGTTAAAGATGTTAGGGTGATAAATACGAGACGATAAATGTTAAAAAAAACAGCTTTAACAAAACGGGGATTCATTGAAATTGCAGATTTAATAAAATTATTTAAAATAGTGTCTTACTGAGACAAAAAAAAGATTAGATACAAAAAGAGCTCAAATAAATAACAGCCCATCAGAAAATAAGCTAATACTCAAACAAAAGTGGAGTAAAAGATAAAAAGATATTAGAATTTTAAAGGTTGGTAGCAGTGGTATCCAAAACTATAATGAATATAATAACCATTGTGAATATCGCTAATTAGGTTTTCACCAAAGTTGATGACTTCAATTTCAAAACTAACATACTTTTATTTCACCAAACTTGGTAACTCTAGCCTAAAAACTGCGGAAAACTCATGCAGTTCCATTTTTAAAGGACAGTAATGCATGAGGCGTAGCTTGGGGATGTTTTTGGGTAATATCATGAGCAGTCTTTTCACAAAATATGGCGGCTCTACTCGCTAAAGCGAGTATTATCTGTTAACACCTTGAGTTGTACCGACTGGTTACCGATGTTCCAACTCCCCATCATGCGTACTGCCCCAATTTGAACACTTTATTCGCCGAAGTTACCAAAGCTCTATCCCTAAGGGTGTCGGAAAGAGTTGTATTTATACGGACGAACGGTTAGACACGATGAAGGACATTGCACAAAGCAATTCGATATCCTACTAATTTTCGTTCTTTATTAGGCGATTGACATTCCTTATTGCTTGTTGAGTAAATACCAAGCTCTTAAAAATTTAGGTTATCGTACATATCTTATAACTTATTAATATATTATATAAAGTTATAAACTAACTCAACAGTTATAATTATATGTATACTACAAAAATGCAACATTTTAATTTACAAATTTTATTACTATCCTTTTTACAACCAATGCCTTTTGTTTTGGGCACTAAAAATGCCCTGGTACGGATAACGGCCAATTGAAACCGGTTTACCTTCTTTATGATAACTCAACCATATTTCAAACCATTATATTTAACATAAGGTTTTGGTTTTTACTTTTTTCATACTTCTATATTAATTGATACTTCTTCATCATGATAAAAAATATCTTCTTTAAATAAAATTAGTGTTTAATTGCTTTTATTTAATTTTTCATTTTCATCCAGTGTATTTTTTTTTACGAATTCTTTATAAATTCCTTACTATTTATATGATTTCTAACCTAACTAGACTTACACAACTAAAACAACTTTTTCTAAATTTAGAGACATAACCCCAGTGTTCTTTACTATCGAACCCTATCTATATATACCCTTAGTTTTCTTTACTAAAAACCTATCTATAACAACATTTTTTTCTAAGCGAATAATTTCAGCAATTTTCTTATCATTGCTTATTACTTGTTTGCAAATAAAACATAAGCAAAGCTGTAAGATCGTTCTATAATGTTATATTATTTGGTTTTGCCTTCTTTAAAATCCACTCTCACATGTTGACTGTACTTAGCTGAGTTGCTCGATGGTAGCATAAAAGAGAGCTTAAAACTTCCTATTGCAAAAGTTCAATGACGACTGTTGCTGTCGAAAAAAATTAGCTGCGTGGTTGACAAGGATTAAAGAGAAGGAAAGAATTTCAATAAAGCTCGTTCGCATCGCGAGAATGTGACAAATTTGGTTATGTAATAGCTAAAGAACAAAGTTAAGTATAGCAACGAAATTTACACACGTGCATAGCACTGTGCACATAACAACTTTTGACTCAGCAGAGAACCACTGGAAAAAATTAGAGATTCAATTTGCTGTCTTATTGACCATTCTGACTCGACAATCAGCTCTGACATGTACCTGGACCATTGACCATTTCTTGAAGTTGCCTCTATGGATGTTGTCTGTTAATACTTATGTCTAGCAGAGAAGGTCAGCTATTGCAGTGTAGGTTTTGCCAACAAAGAAATGTTTTGGTGTCAGTCAATCCACACTATTATCGCTGGGTGCACACAGATGGCGTGAACTTAGAATAGCTTCGATTTGCGTCTGAAAACATATTGCAGTCGATACACACGACGACCGAAAGATCGCCAAAATGCTGGGCAGGTGGGGGAATCAAATGTCAAGAAATCCCATATCAGTTAAATCCATGTCCATTTGTAGCAATCATCCTGTTGACTGCATTCTGCAACTCTGACATGAGTTCGGAACCGCTCAAGCCCAAGAAAATGTATTATTACTTGAACTGGTAAGTGCATTCCTCTCAGTAAAAATGTGGAGATCAATAGCTTTCTTCAGCTTTAACTCCTTTCAGCCGACTGTGCAAACTTAGCTTTTAAAGGTAGCTTCAATTACCGTGCGAATAGGTTGCATTGGTGCTGTTTATCCCATTTTGACCCATAATACAAGATTATCTGGGTCAACTGTATAATAAATCTTAAAAAGTTCTGATATCATGAGTCATCGTTGATAGTAATAGTGTCGGCAACAGAGTTCTAATGTAAGTTAAAAATCGCAAACCTTGTTGGGTTTTGTGATTGCTAGTGGCCAATAATTTAAACTTCATGTTCGAAGGTAAAGTGTTCCCTTCACCTGCAAGTGGACATGAATTTTCCCTACACAACCTCACAACCAGTAGGAATGCCGCATAAGCATCTCAAGATATATGATGAGCAGTCAAGGGTTGCTATGATAATTTGAGGCTCCAGCACAGGCACTGCCAAAAATGGATGCTAAGCGCAAAAGGCGCAGTTTGCTTCTTACTTTACACAATGTATTACAAGTTCATATTTTTTCTGCCATTATAAAGGTTTCAAAAAAATTTCTTAATATCAGCATACCGATGTGTGGAACCGTCTTATATTTGATATTAAATCAACAACTTCATAAGTTCACAATTGAGATAATCATCCAAAAATTCTGTATATTGTTGCTTTAGAGTCGGAGAACTTCTAAATTTCCTCTCAAATGCCTTTGGTAGCCTTAGTCGTCTGTACGGAATCCAACTCGACAAAGATGCAGAAGATGTAATAACCCAAGCAAATCTAGTATAAAGTATAAAGAAAAACCCATACCAAACTGTTTGCGTTATTCAGTGAAAGAAGTAAAAATTGTATCGAAACCAAGATTGACTGGCTAGACAAATGTAGGATTCGATAGGAAAATGATAATCGACGGTGCAGGTTTATCATGAGCCTTCGTCGATCGAGATCGGACTTAAAGTGTATATTTCACAGGTACAGCAACATAAAAGCTTCTCTAGCAATAATTTAATAATAACGGAATCTGAGAGCCAGTCCTATTACCCCATACGTGTTTAAGAAATTTTAAGATAGTTGGTAGCAGAGCCTCCGTGTGGTCAGTCTTTGACTTGATATAAGCGACTAATACAGTATAGAAATCCATGGTCTTGAGATAAACTCACCAATATAGTAAAATGCGGCACTTGATTTGGAGCGCATTGCAGCGATTGAATAGAAGTGAAAGCAAATATCCGATTGTTACAGTGCATTCATTAGAAATATAATATGTATTATTGCGATCAGTGATGTCAGCAACAAGTATTTATTGATAAATGAACAAAATAATATAGTCATTTTGTTATAACGTTATTGCAATCGAACCGAAGCATCCTGATAGTTGTTGACAGTAACCCCGAACTCAATATATATAAAAAAGAAAGTCGTTTTAGTTCGACTATTTATAACTCGAGAACGCCTGTACCGGTTTAGCTGACAATTGGTGGGCAGGTAGCTAGAACCAGGAATCGGATATAGGATACTATTTATCCCTTGACTTGAAAATTTAATTTTTGTAAGAAATCATAACAAAGCGCTAACAGCTGACAGCTACGTAATTTTGTCTCGCTATCATCATCATATCGAGCAAGTTCACTGTTGCTAGTGTCAGATAGCGACTACAAATTCCTGCAAATTTATTTTATGGGCAGTTCACTACATGAAATTGACCTGCGTTGTGCACATAACAATTTAGTAAAGGGGTCTATTGTAGAACATTTACAAACTTTATTTCATGAAAACAATCCATTGATTATGTTGTTTAAAACTGTACTGGATCTGATGCCATCTGATCACAGAATCAGACCTGAAAAAACACCTGCGGGTCAACATGGATTATCAATAGTTTTAATGCACAAACTATTAATAAAGTTGCTATCATTGTAGTTGGGGAAAACTTGGAATCCTGTGATATTGTTTTACATCGTCGGAATTTGATTTCTTTGATTTCTCAATAAAAATGAAAAATCCCATTACAGGTTCTAAAACCAACCAAAGTTCAATGAACTATTATTCATACCGCCTAATGATTCGAGAAAAGACAAACATATATTGAAATGTCGGCGATTATGTCACATATCTGTTGTTGACATGTTTGTAAAAATTCAAAGAGAGAGATTAACATTCATTAGGGTAATTCAGACCAAACAGGAACAAAAAGCTGCCACTTTACAAATCTTTTTCACAGGACGAAGTCTGTCGGGTCCCGTGTAACTTGAAAATAAGATTTTTGTAAGAAATAATATATTAAAAATATAATAAATTTAATTAATTTTGCCAGACGCGTCGTCGGCCAGCTAAATGCTCTATTGAATGAGCACAATAAATTGTTGAAAAATTAAAATCACAAATGCACAAATTACAAATTCCCTAATATTAATTTTTATGGCAAAGTAACGTTTACCGGGATCACCTAGTGCTTGATAAAATTCAAAATTTCACTCTCTAAACAGGACTTGAGGTAATGTAACCAAATAACAAGGTTTAGCTAGTCTTTCTGTGCATAAATCCCAATAATATTTTAGTGTTTCTTCCAAATGTTATTATCCAGATGACTTTTCCAAAAAAAATTGTTAGTCTGCTTAGTTTTGCCTAGAAAGTGCATGAATCAGAGTCGATACGAATAATGAGTTCATGCAGGACTTCCCACACGTAGCACCGAATATTTACATTCAGGCTACTACGATTGAGATGTCCACGAAAAGGTTTGTTATAATTTTGGTAATATTGTGTAACATTTTCATTGAATTTTAATGGTAAGTTAATGTGTTAGTGTTTCTGATTTTTAATCTTTAATCAGAATAGCGTCCAGAAGAGAATCAAGTAATTATGTTACAGATACGAAAGGAATATCAGCATCATTAAGGTTGACAAAGACCTTCAATTCATCCAGTTTGTTGATAAGCCCTGCAGCATCCTACAAGACAATTTTTAAAAAGCTTTGCTCACTGTCATCATCTGTCAACATATGTAAATTTATCAATATTTTTGCATATGAGTTCGTTATCACGGTAGCGCGATGATGCAGTACAGCGACGGTTGCTACAGCTGTGCTAGAGTGGAGCACAGCCTGCCGTAACTCATGATGCCTAGACAGAGTAATGGCTCTCGTACCTGTCTTCTTTGGGCAGATGCATGTCGTTGTTGGCGATTTGGATTTTCAAGAGCGCTCTGAGGCTGCCAATTGATGTGCACAGCAGAACGTTGACCGCAGGGTTTATTGAACCTGGCTGGTGAGGGTGTGGCATCTTAATTCTGCAGACCTTTGAGGGAAGTCACAACATTCTTCTCTCATCTTTTCTTTATTTTACTATCAACTAAATACAAAGTATTTTAGCTTAAAAGAACAATTCTGAGCGACGTTTACATACGTACATTCTGACATCAGTCCCAAGGTTTTGTGAACTTTTAAAAACCATGGTCCTTAGAAGACCTGCATTTACATTTTTGATTGTGCTCTTACTGCTGCTCTTCTCGAAGGTTGCAAATTGTTGTCCCTCGTCGCTTCTTTCGATGTCGTCGGATATCCACTGCCGACGTCCATAGTGTAAAAATTTACTAGGCCATCTATCTTATCATGTTCCTCGTTAGCCTCCAAGTCAGGTGCACTTTCGCATAAATCAGACAAAAACTTGAATTAAACGCAATACTTACTCCGCTTTACTGCCAGCTGTTTTATATTTTAATACCAACAGCCAATTTTTAAGGTGCTCTGTTATTAAATTATTCATGGCGTTGTCACTTATCTTGGATGGTATATCCCACTACAATATTAAAGGCATTCCATTAGATGTTATTCGTTCATTATTTACGAGATCGACCTTCCAACATGGAAGAAGAATACTGATCTCTAATTACTCTCTTAATTTAAATGTATATTGGTTAGATCAGTGTTGCATTTTACAGCTAACGGAGGAGCTTATATGTACTCATACCTTGGTATTAAAGTATAAAATATGGAAGACGAAACTTTTAATTTTGGGTCGTGATTTGTGAGTATCCAGCAATGAGCAAAAATTACTTGACTTCTTTTTAATAGGATTAATTCAAAACAAATATTTGCTCTCTTTGCCTTAAAATTACCAAATCTTTAAAAAATGTGGTGAAGGTATAGTATCACCTATTTTGAAGTTCATTAAAACTTCCTTCTCACGACTTCATCCGCTAAATTGTGGTCTGGTCGTAATAACAGCAAACGCGAGCACGGGTATCCTTATCAAAAATAACCTTCATACAGGCACAGCCAACTTGACTTTTCAAGACAAACAGTAAAAAACAGTACAACATCAGCTAGGCTTATGCTAAGGTCTTGTTTCAATCCACGGCTCAAATTTATGTTATTCCTTCTCCGCTAGAAGTATCAGGCTCACACAGTCATAGATCCGAAGTGCTCAGGAAAGACTATATACAATTGGTGTCGCCATCCGTTAATATTGATTTTTCTAGGCTGCATACTTTTCGGAAATGCAGGTCATTCCATTATATATCCATAGCATTACACAATTTTCTTTTGCAGAGTCAGCTAAGTGACAGCTTTTTTGTGTTTTTTATGTTATTGAACATATAATAAGATTAAGCGCAAATAAAATAAGTCAAGCCAAAAATGAAATCATAAAAATATAAACATAATTTCTTTAATTTGTTCTCATAATGAATTAAATTTTAAACGAGCTTAGTTAGTCCAGTCTTATCCCGACGGCTTAGTTCGCCGACGTAGTTGCGCACGAGGATTACTTGTTCAGTACTTTCCTCTCTCCTCCAAGATTGGACCGTTAGGGATGAGAAGAAATCCGACAACAAACCAATCCACAATGCATGCTAAAAACATGGTTATGGCATTCAGTAACGCTGACACGAAATGGAATTTTGTTCAGAACTTTTCATTGGTTTAGGTACTTTGTGCCCCTGGCCAATGCCAAATAGCTTAAAGGTGACAATATCCGTGCCGTTGCCACATAACTGAGGGGTTTTAGATAGCTGGGTTAGGTTAGGCAATTGGATAAGGTTCCTGCATGGAGGAACCCCGAGCATGTGTGAGGGGGTGACAAAAGATTATCCCGTAGTTGCCGTGCAATCGGTCACTACTAAAACGTCCTTATCGCATTCTGCTATGGTGTCATTCTACAATTATAATATGGTGTGCATTGTGGTTCAATGTTACGAAAACCGCGAACATTAAGGCAGATGACACAAAACTAATAGCTTTAGAGAACAAGTAGGAGTGACAGTAGCATAGTTCAAATAACAAGTTTTAAGAAAACTATAAAAAAAAATCTAGTATTTCTGATCGGAGCTGTAAAGCTAACTTGGTTGAATTATTCCGAAGAATCAATTTCACCATTTATGAGTTTATAAAAGAAAGTTACTCCTGACATAGTTTTGCGATCAGAAGAAGAGGGAAGATTTATTAGTAATTTAATTTATTAGTAAAAGTACTTTGGTAAGGTGGTAAGTTAATAGTACTTTCCCAGATTAGACATCTGAGGGCAACGATCAGAAATTGTTTTTGTACCGATTCAATTCTATACTGGTGAACCCTGTATTCGAGACACTGATTATAAATGACGAGATATTCCGTTGATTTAAATATTTCTACCATAAAGTTGGCTTTGGATTTGGTCTGATTATAGACCATGACATCGTTTGATGTTAAATCAGGGGAAAGTCTTAAAACAAATATATATTTTTTTCGGTAGGACTGGAACAAATGTTATTAACGATATTCTCAGCTTGAGCTGGCTTGGAGGCTATCAAACCGGATTGAATATTTGGTTCTTTTGGTACGTTTTGGTTATTCCGGTGATCCAAATTCTCTTTACTAGCCTACGAAGAAACCGCAGCATCGGGAATAGATGAGGCAACATCCATAGATGTTTTCATGTTTTCAAATATACTCTCGGAAGAACTATGGATAGGGGCTGAAATACTTATGCTAGCTTTGGGGTCGGACATGTTTGGTTTATTGCCAGGCATAACTGGAGAATCAGCTACGAGATTTTTCTCAGTGCAATTTCTCTGCACTGTTGAGAAATTTGTACACAGTTTTTGCTACTGGAACAATTTTCTCAAAGCCAAGTTAGGTGTTCATAAAGCCTACCATGTCGTTCTTTATCTCCAAACAGGACCAACATGGACATATAAGATTCGTATGTACAAGAGGGCGGTTACACGGTCGTTCTGGCTAGCACATTTTACATGTGCCACATTTGGACACATCCAGAAGCCAATAAATGGCAGTCCCTAAAGCAACAGACAGACATTTTTTAATATTATCGATAATAAATAAAAATATAGCGCAAAAGTATATACTGCACTGATTGGTTCAAAAAGGAAAAAAGTACTAATTGGGGCCACTCTTGGGTTAATTAAGTGAAACGCTTGTTAAGATTTTACTTACAATTTTACGTCACAAGTCACAAACAAAACGTACCGGCGCGAGCGCGACATCCGAAGGAACCAATATCGGAGTTAGCTTAGCCGCAACCAACACCAACAATGAGAGCGCGTAAGAGTATAAGAGCGCAGAGAAACGGTTTTATTGCACAGAGAGCGCGCACAGAAATTCTCAAAAAGAGCGCAAGTGTTGTAATAACAAATACAAAGCAAATCTGAGCAAAATAAGGCCGTACGCTTGGATTGCAGTTCGATGTTGTTCTTGAACACTTTTTGCCAAAAATGCAAATAAAATAGTTCATTTGATTGTTCACTTTGGGTTTACACAAACCGATGAAACTCAAATGCACAAGTCTATTTATATGCACAAAGCCACAAACACAGAAATTAAAGCACAAATTAAAAAAAAAGCGAAGCGCAGAAATAACACGTCCGTTGTGGTTGCAATTCGAGTTATTATCATTTCTAGCTAATAATGTGTTTTACAAGTGGGTAGAGTGAACTAATTCATATCGCTTTGCTTTAATTATTTCATTTACTGTTTTAGTTAGCTGATTTTTTGGTCCTTGGGTCTCAGAACTAATCAATACTTGCCTTTTCACTCAATGAGTTGAGATTTGAACCATCTAACCATTTAAAAATCTGAGATCTCAGCTTTTTTAAGCGCTATGCTTAGTATCAAAATCTACCAGCTGCCGCATGTGCGACTTGGGGAAGGCTTTAGACAATTTCTCGGTGTCGCCCACTTTGATTAAAAATTCTGTAAAGTGTCTTAAGTGTCTAATTAAATCCCTTTATTCCCATACCTGTACTTTTCCCAAAAATTATATAAATATTGCTTCAGCGACTACTTATCATATTTCAAAATTATTTGATTTGTAAGACAATTTTCAAGCTTCCTGTCGTTTCAACAGTGTGGGTCAATGATTGTTCACTAAGAACTGTGGCTGCATTAGATGAGGCCCTTCCTGTAGGGTATTTATGTTTTTAAGTGACAAGGCTTCAGCGTCATGATTTTTTTTCTGATCTCTAAATGTCTAACTATCGTCACTTTCGTATTCTACTTTCACCTATCTGTACTTTTGTGATTAACATCAAGCTTATGCGATGAATTTTTAGTTAACACGTTACTTTTATTTGGGGTTTGGCCGATTTCTTACAATCGGCTTACAAATTAATAAAATACGTTTTAAAATTTATAAGTATACTTGTTAACTTATATATATATAGTTTTTTACATTTTTCAAATCAAATATTGACACAAAATGTATGATTTTTATGATATGCGATGCGTCGCTCTTTATTAATAATTAAACTTAGACTAATCTTAGGCCCTGCTGCCTGCTGTCGTTTATCTAACCAAATAGTCGACCATTGACTGGCCATAATACGCTGCACCACCTAATTCTGGTTTACTTTAAACGCTGCCATGACAAGGATTACGAGTTAGCTACTCTGCTCTTTGGACAACTGCCGTCCTCGGCTGCCCGTATGCTGTCAATAAGATCAGCTACTTGGCGTTTGTTTCGTTGCTTCTCCCGGTACTGCTTAAAAAGCGTTATGCCGCTTTCGATGGTGCATGCATTTAGTACCAGGCAGAGAGCTCCGATTAGCGTATATCTTAATGCAGGTTTGTCCCTGATGGGTTTTTTTTCACTCAGCCGATGTAAGGTACGGGAGATTTAAAACATTCTTGTAACCTGCTGTCGATATTTATCTTGGGGGGTCAGTTGTTGATAATGATAGTGCCATCGTCGTCCATGGCGGCTTGGCTGAGTTTGTCATTGGACAATTTTTCCGATATGCTGAGTTTGGGCGAACGATACTCCTTTAGCTTGCTTGCAGCATCTTGCAGTTGTCGCGATAGAGCAGTTCGTAGCACTCCAGGTTTGGGCTACACATTCGGCAATAGTGTCGTCGGTGAGTTGGAAAGCTGATCCGTTTTGTATGATGGGCTAGAACAAAATTTGCTTACAAAGAAACTTAACTCTAGGAGATTCTATGACAAAAAACATGCATATTAGAAAACTTGAACGGTAGATACTACAGGATGTACGTAATAGGTATGTGTACCCATGAGAGCTATTGAATAGCCGTTTTAGGTATATTTTTATTAATTTTTATTATTTATTTTGGTTTGGGTTTGGTTAACCCTCGTGTTTTGAGTGGCCTAGGCTTTTACTGCCTGATGCCTGACTGGCCTGTTATACTCGACTGTGGCTTGTAGAACAAGCTTCATAATGTAGCTGATTCCCTTTGCTCATTTGAAGCACCTTGCTATTTCAAGCATAATGCTGTGAAACCAAAACAGGGATCTAATCGTTAGGGAAGCACAACTGCAGATTTAAAGAAGTTATCTCACAGATCTGCGAGATGTCATTCGATTGAATGATTCTTACCTTTTCTGGATCACGTTGTATGCCACTGCTTTTCACTATGAAGCCAAGGTAATCTAATCTAATTCTGAAAAAGTAAGACTTATCATTAGTAACTCTCATGTTTGCCTCATAGAAGCTCTTTAAAACCCATTCAATTTGTTTGGCATGGTCAGCTTCGTTTTCCAGGAATATGATGACATTGTCAACACACAAATAGCAAATTTTGCCAATTTCTACGCGATGTCATCGATGTCTCTTCGGAATATGCTGCCTGCCTTTCTTGGCTGAATGGGAGCCCGATAAATTTTTACTTTTCTTCATTTACGGAGAAAGATGTTTTCACGATATGGCTTGGCCAGAGTTATCCGTTGGTAGCCTGCCTTGAGATCTAAGGTCGTGAAAACTAAGCCTTACCAAAGTTTTCTAGTATGCTTGAGAAACTCGGCATCAGGTATTTATCAGCTATTGTGTATTACTTAAGTTAGCGGAAGTCTATTACAAGGCGTTTTTCTTGTTTCCATCTTCTTCTACTCCATTCTCGTCAACAACCCATATCGGGCTATTGTGACTTATGACAACCGCCTCGTATGCGTCTGCAAAAGCCCTACTTCGACGCTTAAGCACCTTTTGAAACAAAGTTTTGGCTGATAGTGGGGCTTAAATGTTCCCTACTTTGGTAAGGTTGACATTGATGCACTCGTGGTAGTGAATCGGTTCTGATTTATTACCTATTATGATTTCATTATTTTTTAAAGACAGGATTGCTCCCACCTGGGTTAGCAGAACAAGACTACTGATAAAGTCAAAATTTATTGTTGTTGATTGTGTGAGAGCCACGTATAGAGTAAATTGAAAATTCAGATCCGATTTGGGTGACTTCTTTTAAATGGTTAAATGGCTTGATAATGATTTAAATTAACCCCAGCTTTTTCACGGCGAATGTACGGCCGGAGGGACCTTCCTATAAAAAAATTAAGCTCTTCGGATGCGTAGTGCAGATCGCGCCCTCCATCTACTTCGTATACAGTCTCGAGGCAGTATCTTGATAATCTGTTTGAGTCTGTGTCCCTTGTGTGGGCATGTGGTAAACTCTTTGTCATCTCTGTCCAAAAACGTATTTAGAGGCACTTTTAATGTTTAGCCTATGTTTAGCATCTGTTAAGCTTACAGTTTTCGGGCTGATTTCCCGTTGACTGGCGGATTTTAAATACAGAATGATCAATCTTCATCGGTTCAACTCGAGATTTCTTGATTTTGCTCGATTTGCTACTATCGTAGGTCATGTTTATTTAATTAGTCTATAACGTGTGCTTCTTTTCGACTTCATCGTTATACTGTACGATTTTTATCCCACCCTTCCTACCCATGCCTAGTTCCTGGCCGCTTATCGTTCTCTAAACTCGAGTGTAGCTTCTATAGCCTTAAAGTTTAATGCACTTTGCTCCTGATAAAAAACACTACCTGATAGTGGCGTGAACTACCGTTGTACTTTTAGTACACCTTGTAGACAGACCATCTCACTGATGGTCATCTAAAGTTTTTACCACATTAAGTTCATTGCATAAGTCGTCAAAATGAATCCCCAACTCTAGGAAGCGCGACATGCGTACCTTTTAACCATTCCTTCAGTTTGTTAATCTGTTTCTTTTATATTTCTGTTTGTGTTTGCATTGCTGCATTTTTGCAAGCTCAACTTGTTTTTAACTGCTCAGCATCCATGATCGACTTGCCCTCACTGTTCAAAATCAGACAATCTAGGTATCAAACACTTGACCCTTTATTTTCATGTTAACAAACAGAACAGTTAAAGTTCCATACGTATGTAAAGCAAAAATTTACTTTTAAAACTGATCTGAAGGAAATGCGGTTTGTTTTTTTGTTGGTTCCTTAATAACCAGTCACTTACATATATAATTAATGTTGATCAAATGTAATCACCACACTCGAATTGTATTGTTGTATGATATTTTTTACTGCTAATAGTAGTTATAATGGATTCTTGCGAAAAAAACCCGTTCCACACTACCACCTAGTTGGTGGCGTTAACGTTGTAACGAACAACATCCGTTCTAACCCAATATCTATAATATACAAAACTGGGCTCCAACCGAATGTCACATCTAGATGGTGTAATTAGATGTCCATGCGTGCTTTAAACTACTGACTATCTTCATTTGGTTTTCTTATAAACGACTAGCAAAAACAGCCTGTGGGGGGTTCGGTGAAGAAGTCACTAAGTTAACGCACGGGTTCAGGTATCCATATATACAAAAAAATAAGAAAACCTAGCCAAAAGGATAGATAAAAGGGGCGGAGAAAAAAAAAGTTAACACTAACCACATCGAGACACCATACACCAATGTTTCAGTCTGCGAAGATGGTGCAGCAGCTGATTCGCGTCACAACCCTACCCTACCTATGAGCTTTTCTGCGCGAGAATAATTTAAAAAGCTCCCAAATTCAGTCTACCCTGTCCTCTACTTTAAGGCCAAAATACTGGATTTAGTTCATTTCAGATAATATTACATTTCCATAGTACTGCATAAAAGATAACAATTCATATTTATATAATTAATATTTGAGTTCATTTAACTTTTAAACATTGCTTATTTATATAATTAATTTTTTTCTTCATTTTACTTTAAATAATTCCGTAAATGATTTTTCTTTTTGGGCGCTTTACTTTTTATTATTGTGGCATGCACAAATGCAGCCGGCTATGCCGTACTTACGACCTTAAAATTGTTGAATCCATCGATGTCAGCAGGCCTGTCGACGTAGATGAATTGTGATAGCTATGATGACGATATGGAATGTTTCAATGTTCAAAAATGTAAAATAAAGCGCTCAGCTAGAATATATATAATTTCAATTTTATAAGTTTAACATTCAATAAAATTAATTCAAAATTAAATTGAGTTTTATACTACATTAACGATATAGCTCGCTGGGCTGTTAAATCCAAGTAATTCTGTCTTTAGTTTCTGAATGGGGTGTCTTATCCCTTTGTATTTTCACTGGAGATCCAGGTAAAAATTAAAATTGCCTCCAAAACGAATCGAACCGTGGTCATAAGACATAGTACAGTGCATGTGGTGCATGTGCGATTATGGGTTATCACTGAGCAGAATAGGCAGGGTATTGGCAGTCGTTACTAGACGTAATTTTATGGCCTTTTAATATTTTATTAAATTTTGTATTAAGGCTTGCCAATTTCAAAAGACCCCATTTCTTATACACGCCGTACTCTGCACAAATGTTTCCACTTTTGTCACACATAGACACGCACTTTGAGGTTTGCACACCAGTACTATATAGACACACGCGGACGATCACAGTTGCCGCAAAAATAAGAAAAATCTCCGCCGGGTCGAGTGAAGCTGTCCTGGTACATCTTGTTACCAGTAGTAGTTCTTGAAAAATCGTCCGGATGTCTCGGATGACTCCAGATTAAGTTTTCGGGTCACGTGGACCAAGTCTCACGTGGTGACGGTCAAAAAATGCACCGCACGCACAATAATAGGTGTGTTTGCCAAAACATGCAAAAGTTGAATCCCCTCTATGCTGAGAGCGCAAGCGCCAACAGCCTAAATGTTCTTGAGCTTTTAAACGAAAGTTTATGCGCATGAGCAGCGCTGAATGAACGCAAGCCTAAAGCCGCTGCATCGCTGAGCTTTTGAGTGAAAGAGAAGCTAAACTGAGTGCAAGCTTTGTCCGCTGCATCGGAAAGCTTTTTAATCGTGCGCATGCGAGCGCAGCTTACATGTGAGATAAGCCGATACCTAAACCATGTAACTAAATAAATGGGTGTTGAAATCAATCAGCAAACCCACAAATGTACATATTTAGTTTTTATGTACTAATCATTATTAATATGAGTAATGTTTAAATTTATTATTCAAATAATTTAGTTGTGCAAAATGCGTGCACTACATAGTTCTTGAATTATGTTTGTGAGTTTATATTTCGAATATCACAATCGCTAACTTGAATAAACACAAAATAATTCGCACTTTTTCTTCCTAAAATGAATGACATTTTTTGGGGTGGAAAATATGATAATAGAGCTATTTTGAACAATTTAAATTAATTTAGCGGTAATAATATAATAAAAACATTCAAATTTTGTAATTTATTTAAAATTTTGTGCTAACATACATTTATACTCGAGTAAAACAAACTTTACGCCGCCAACATTGTCTTTGTTTCACAATTGAACAACAGTCAATGAATGATATTATTCACATACATGAATTAAATGTACATTAATTTATTTCAAATATAAAAACTCAAAAATCGCTTGCTTTTGAGTTAATTCTTTGGGGTGTTTACAATTCCAGGTTAGTTAGTGAAGCCCTAAATAATAGCCATTTTGGATATGAATCATGTAAATATTATCTAAGTTTTTTGAGTTAAACTTTTCATTTGAGCAAAGTTATTAAAAAGGTCTATATAAAGGTCCTTCAATAATGGAATTCAACCAACCGCTTGAAGCAGAAGTATTTAATTGTCAAACTCAAGATTTGTCACAAAAACAAAGGTCAACAATAATGGATGACTGAGATATTTTGCCTTTTCTCTATGCACCAGCTATTATCAGCTATTGTACCAAACCATACAAAATCCCATTTAACATAACATACCAGTTTTTATTTGGAGTCTTGATAAATAAAAGCCATAATTTTCGCTCTTTTGGCTTTGCTTGGTTTATTTGCGTTTAGGCAATTTTTTTTTAATGGATATGCATACATTGAACACACAAACAGCTGTCATCAAATTCTGTAAACGGCAAATATTGAATGCAAGTGAATTTTTAGTGGAAACACCTACAATCATGAGCGGAATCGGGGGACAAGACAGACATTTCAAGATGTACAAGAAAACAATATTAAATCAATCTTAATTTCTGTTTTACTGTTTTTGACACCGAAAATTCTGAGCTGTTTCAGAGCAAGATCGCTATGAATTCAAATACAGAAAATTTAATGTAATAATGATCGTTAAAAGATATCGACAACGATAGACAGTTTTAGGATTATTTTAACCCCATAAATAATTGTATTATTTTACAAAAGCGGATCTTAAATTATTTTGGATATTTATAACGTACAGTAACATTCTTAATAAAATTTCTCGCTTTATTTCTTAACTTAATACATTCACTTTGAAGAGTTTAAGTTCTTTTCGCAAGTACTGTAAGCCAGACCAACGCCGAATCCAGAGCCCAGCCATACAGGCCACATACGACGTTTAAAAAATAACAAAGACATCACTGATCCAATAAGAAGTCCTCCACCTGTAAAAAGAAATGAATTTTAAAATATATCTATGCTTTTCTGTCAATTGTAGATTGCAGCAAGTAAACATTTAGGGTACGAAAGTACACTCGTGGTGCCTTAAAACACCACATACTAGCTGTTTAATGGAAAGACGCAAAACTATACTTTTATATGAAAGTACTTTTTATATACACACAGTTATCATGGATTACGTAACATAAAATACCTACTTCCTTTTATAATGGTATCAGAGACACATCTGTCCAACTTCATTCCCAATTGATCTTCGGAAAAAGTCATCCTATATGTTTTGGTTATACAATATTTACAACTAAATTGCCACTAAATTAATCAATTCGTATTATCGCAAAAGATTGTCGAACAACAAAAAACATCGATTAAGTCCAACATCACGATATCGTTACATTCATCGTATAAGTCGTAGCTCCATTCAGTGTTATATGTTTAGCATTTTAATAAAACCCAATCACCTGCATTGCGATATGCATGTGACAGTGATTTCTGAGCGAAAAGTTTTTTTTTTTGCAATATTCGGCAAATCACAAAACGGTCTTTATTTACCTATACAAACGATAACGATTAACTTAAAATAAAAATATTTAATTATTATTGCTTATTTCAAATTTAAAAAAAGGTATCTGGCAACAAAATTAAGCAACTAGTACTAATATTAATTTTTTTGTAGGTTTAGTTAGTTGCATTGAAGCTAAACATTACAAAAGAAAATATTTGTCGAATCTTGTAAAGTCGAATTAAAATCACGTCCAATAAAAAACAAAGCTACAACAATCTTTGAAAACAAAAAGTTCTTAACTTTGTTGTGTAAATGCATTTGTGAAAATCAGCTTTTACATTTGAATGTATATTAAGTTATTTCCTAGTTTTAAGGTCTGAAATAATGACTAGCCAAAATAAATATTTTTGTCTGATTTTTAACGTATATGAACACTAATCTAAGCTACAAACTTAAGTCAGTATTAGTAATACCTTCAACAGTTTATCTCAATTTAGAATTATAAAAAATATATTTTTAGGAAAAAGAAAAAAATCGTTGATCAATGGCCTTAATGTTAAAGTTTTCGCATTATTTCTAATGCCGAATTCAATCTCTACAAGTTGCTTCGACAACTTTTAAGATCACAGCGTTTGTAATTAAGATAATGTATTAAATTTAAATGAAAATTGCTCTAATATCAATAGCATAACAATGGTGTTAAATTTTAAGAAACATATAGATACTTTTAAGTGATTATTTATTTTTGTGTTCGAAGGGCTTAGTCATTAGCTTGACGAAATCAAAACATTTACATGATTCACTTATTTTAATATTTACTTTAAATTGTATTTAAAAAAAAAAACAATTGAAAATGGAACATAATGAAAATGCCTTTTCACGATAGCAAATCAAAACTATTGAATGTCCGATTAGTTAACGATATATTTCGATAAATGTATTGAACTTATACACACGTTAGCGTTCACGAGAAAATGGATCTGCCTAAGGTAAAATATTTATTTATTAAACATAAAACAAATTTTTTAAAATATTGTTTGCAGCTGTCGAACGCACTCCGGGACTTGCCGAACAGGGTTCTTAATGTGTCCGTAGAGGAACGCGTGTCACTGTTTCAAAATGTGTGTGCAGTTCTTGATGATCCCGGTGAGTGTTCAACTGTTGTACATGTGCATTCGAGTGTTATGTACTGCTTATGAATGTAATTCGGTATTCGTCCAAATGCATATTAGAATAAAAGTAGAGTATTTGTCTTAAGTTCGTCTAATATTATATATACCTGCGAGATTGTATATCGACTACTATGGAGCACATACGTCCACACCTCTCTTATATTAAATAAACATATATATAGACCCCATTGCCGGTCTTGGTTGTATGACAGTTTTAACATATATAGTTACGGCTGGCATGTCGGTTTTTTTCCTTTTATTCATTATTTTTTGACAAAATGACTTGTATTTAAAAAACTTCCCCATCAAAGGTTAAGCTTAAAACCTTGCTTGCACAAAAATACTGCGTGGCGATTTTGAACCAGATTCAAAGCTTATCGAAAATTAAAACTTTCGTATCCATATCCTACCATTTATGCTGTACATGAAAAAGTTTATATACAAATTTTATGTGTTCAAAAAGTAAATCAAGATGCATTTTTTCGAAAAAACTCGACGATATGAAAATGCAACACATAAAAATTCTAGATAAATTCAAGATAATTATTAAAAAATTTATAGTTTACTGAAAGGTTCTGTTCATTTAAGTTGGCCCAATGAAAAAACAGTTGCAATAATAAACAAAAGTTGGCAGACTGGAGATCTTCTTTCAAAGTAAACTATTATGTGCGGCAAGATATTTAACAGGCTATTGTAATCATAGTACGTCAAAAGCGTTTCTTGCAGTATAGATACACGTTAAGTTAAAAATAATTGTAATTTTGTTTATAAGTTCACTTTCACACTTATTTATTTATTTTTTTTTTTTGTTCAAATAAGTTTAAAATATATAAAAAGATAAATAAAATTTCATAAATGCTGTCCTTTTTCACCAAGAAATTTTCACACTTCTTTTCCAAAAGTCGAATATGTATGTTTTAACCAATCTTTACAATTACATATGTTTGTAACTGAAAAAAATGTATAATTTTAGAAACCTATTTAAAAGGGCTTTTTAAATTGAATTTTTGTATACATTGTTGTTTCAGGAGTAAACTCAGCCATTGTTCGAGGAATATGCAAAGTTATAGGAACAACGCTTTCAAAGTACAAGGATCCCCCATCTCAACTACTAGTTCGAAAGCTACTATGTGATCTTACAATATATCATCATGATTTAACTATAGAACATATGCTATCTGTTATTAAAACAATTGTGGTGAAAGAATTACCATCGACAGCTGCTAATAAGTCATGTAAACCGGCTGTGGTTGCCTTAGGATGGATTTGTTTACTTTTAAAAAACATCGACCAAGGCTCAAATATTTACAAAACTGAAAAATCGCGAATGATCGAATATCAGTCAACGCTTTATCAAACCACATTACTAGCACAAAATGGACGTGTTACCGATGCAGCTACGAAAATAATATATGATTTATGGGAGAATACCAATATTTTTGATGAATCCATGAAAACTTTATTCGAAATGGATGCAACTTCCAACGTAACAATAATGATAATGATGATGATACGATACGAAACCGAACACAATCAGGATCATATATTAAAAACATTTAGGATAAAAGCTGTGGAATACTTTGTAAAGAGTATGATACTGTGCAAATCGAAGCCGGAAAAGCCGTTCATAACTGCTTGTCAACCGTTGCTATCAACACTGGATGATTCTGAATTTAAATTGTACATCTTCAATGATCTACAAAAGTCTATTTTACGGAGTCCTGAGAATACATTAGAGAGTGTTGGTTTAATATTCGACCTTGTTAACATTGATTGCAGCGCTTACGCTAACCAAATTGGTACTGTTTTAATCAAAAAGTTGTACAGCAAAGGAGAGCTTGCCCGTCGTGAATCCTTGGAGTCACTAAAAAACTTGTCGCAAAAATGTTCAGACGCTACTATAATCAAACAACTGTTGGAACTTACGTTTTCTATCTTAAATGGGTGTGATGGAAAAATCAATGTTGTGGAGTATAGAATCAATTTGTTACAGGTAAATTAATACTTTTAAAGCTTTGTTCTGTTTGGTTTTTCCAGTATGTTGTAAAAAATTGTCCCTTGGTTGAACGTATCGGTTTTCGTTACTATTTTTTCAACAAAAATTATATTAAAAGCGAATAGTACTATTGTTGGACGTAGATACACTAACGAGCAGTACATTCAAGTGGCCCAACGATACTAAGCTCCGGCTTGTTAACGCGCGGACCCAAGCAACAAGCCAACCACTGCCGCCCAACCGAGCGGCGCATAGTTTTGCAAGCGGTTACGAAGATCGCGAACATGTAGACAGATAACACAAAACTAATAGTTTACCAGAAAAGAAGGAGTGACATTATGTAGTAAGTGGGAGTTATCGGTATAGATTGAGCACAAGATTCGAAAACGGTTGTGGATAGCATAGTTAAAATAACAATTTTTAAGAGAAAAAGGTACAAAATTCTAGTATTTCTGTTTGGAACTGTAAAGATAATTTGGTTGATTAACTCCGAAGAATCAATTTCACCATTTATGAGCTTATGAAAGAAAGTTACTCCCAAAATAGTTATGCGATCAGAAAGAGGGAAGTAAGGAGGTAAGTTCAAAGTACTATCCCATTTTAGACCAAAGATCAGAAATTGTTTTTGTACCGATTCAATTCTATCCTGATGAGCCCTATATTCGGGATACCAAATACAAGATCCATATTCGAGAATCGGTCGTGCAAGAGAGATATATAAAGTTTTAGTTAGGTAAAGATCATCGAATTCTTTCGACCAGCGTTTAATGAACCCCAGGGTACTAGATGCTCGGTTTATAATAGAAGTGATATGCTCGTCAAACTTAAGTTTTGGGTCCATTAGGATACCCTCCAGCCCATTAAATGCGATCTAAAGGTTTATTATTATAAATATTAAAAAAGGGCATACGTCTATAAAAGGGTATTACTGTACATTTATTGCAGTTTAGATTTAAAAAGTTTACTTTGCACCAGGTTTGAAAACTATCCAGATCACTCTGGAGTTTTTGAGTGGACAACGGGGTTGTAGCCGACATATATAATTTAACATCATCAGCATACATTAAAATCCGAGTGAAGTTAATAACAGACGGAAGATCATTTATAAACAATGTGAATAATAAAGGCCCAAGGTGACTACCTTGTGGAACACCAGACGAGACATAAATTGTTTTGTAGGCAGAGCCATTAAAGTAAACGTTCTGAGTTCTAAGAGTTAAATAATCTTTAATCCAAAGAGTAAGAATGTTAGGAAAGCCCACAAGTTCTAATTTGTGAATTACAAGATTATGGTTTACAGAGTCGAAAGCCTTACTGAAATCTGTGTAAGTAACATCAGTTTGCATTTTGTCATGAAAACCCTTTATAACGTATAAAGTGAATTCCAATAAGTTTGTGTTGGTAGATCATAGTTTCATGAATTCATGCTGGCACGGTGAAATTATAGATTTGCAGAGATGTTGAAGAAGAGAAGTTATTATTCTTTAAATTAAATTCTTTAAAATATTAGGAATACCAGACAACTTGGAGATACCCCTATAATTTTGAACATTAGATTTGTTTCCTTTTTTATGGAGAGGACTATTAAAAGACTCCTTCCAAATATTCGGAAAAGAACATAACTTCACAGACATGCTAAACAGTTTATGCAAAGGCTTTAAAAGACCCGGAGCACAATACCTAAGCACACAGCTTGGTACTCCATCAGGTCCAGGTGAAAATACGGGCTTATTGGTTTGGAGATCACTTAGTAATGAGCTCTCCGTGATTATCGGTCCACAAATGCAATAAGAGTTATCATCTGATACGGGTTTGGCAAGGCGACTTGATGGGTGTCTGAACTATATGTGGTCTGAAAAAATTTAGAAAATATATCAGCAATATCCTGATCCGAGTTGACCTTACTTTCCTCAACTAATACATTTGAGGGAAGTATTTGAGACCTACGTTTTGCGTTAACGAAATCAAAAAACCGCTATTAATCCTATTTTTTCTTTTTGCAGGGTGCTGGATTTTTAAGCTATAACAACGTTAGTTCGGATAATTCACACGATATTTTAAATACAGCTGTGGACTTGTTTTGGAAAGCGCTTGACAATGAATCGCAGGAAAAAGTCATATGTTGCACACTGGATATGTTTGCTTTATGGTGCCGAAAGTTCCAGAAAGAGCTACCCACTGTAATTATAAACATTTTCAAAGCTGGCATTGAAAACAAAAACACAACTCAAGTTATTCGTCAAAGTTACCTGGAGTGGCTGCTTTCATCGATACAAAATGCGGAAGTTAAAGACACAAGCAGTATAGTTTTACCTTTATACAGTTTGTATTCAAAAGCACTTCAGCAATTTCCTCAGCCATCGTATGTGTCAGAGGCAGCGTGCATCGCTTGCATTTTGCTTGTGTTGGAGAAGCCATCTGAGTCCAACTCTTACTTTTGGAACACAATTTTCGACATGAGTAAGCAACATTTTCTTAATGAAAAATTCATAGCATCAGCAGCCCCGGAGACTTTGTGTCATGTTGCGTTAATGTCCAAAATCGTATTGAACTCCTATTTAGATCAAATTAAGGGTCCTTCTGATCCCTTACATCGAGCCTTGCTTAATAACCTATGTAGCAATTCACTGAAGGTAAGAAATTACACAAAAGAACAAGTTCAGGAAATTACAAAAGGTGCCGATGGCGTAGATTTTGTTAAGCTTGCTCTTAAAGAGTTTAGTAAACTTATAAATACTGCAAAAAATCAAAATGAACTTGACTATGGTGTTGATCAGAATGGTTCATCAAATCCGGCTTTTGTAGAAGCATTGGAAGTTATATGTGGATTAAACAATGTTTCTCAATGCGACTCCATAGAGTTAACAACACTTCTCTTAGACATTGCCAATCACCCAGCAATAGCTTCTAATAATCCATATTTTTGGGAAAATACCATAAGAGAAAATTTCCACATGAATCCCGAAAAATTCATTGTAATAAACAAGGAGAAAATTATTGATACTTACATAGACAACTTTAAAATTTGCCGAGCCTATGAGAATATTATTGCTGCATTGGTACGAATAAGTCCAGATATTATCGTGCCTCCCATCATCATGCGAATGAAATCGTATCTAAATAAAGATACCAATTTTGGTACTAGTAATGAAGAATATTTGGTTTTCATAACACCAGAGGGAGAATTGTTCGACAAAAGTGTAATACCTCATGCTGACTCTCAATATAAAACAATTGGTGTTAAGCGAGAGAATAAAGTTTACAGCTATAAAGAACAATTAGAAGAAATTCAACTTCGTCGTGAAATCGATGAAAAACGACAAAAGGAGGGTAAATCAAAAACCATAAAGTTAACACAAAAGCAGCAAGAATTAATCAAAAACCAAACAGAAAAAGAGATGCGTATAAGAATGCGCGTCAAGGAGATGTATGAGAAATTAATGAGTATAATAAGCTTGTTTAAGGCTTCTTGTTCTGGAAACGAAAAATATATTGCCTTACACTTTCATACGTTATTAGACGATATCTTACGCGCGACTAATAGTCCTCTAAGCGCTGAACCGTTGACCGAACTTTACTATTTCTTGCATAAAATGTGTTTTAAAAATCACTCAGATATGAGTCGCGCAATTTCCATTACAACAATAAGACTTCAAAATCCATCTTGCACACTAAAAGATGAGTGGAATGCCAATAATTTACAGAACGACATAATCGATATAATATCAAACATAAATAAGCATGTACTTGTTAATTCCAACGTATTAGATTCACAATCCTTTTCTTACGCCTTTGAATTTCTTAAACGTACAATTACTTCGTTAAATGATAACGCAAATGAGGAAATTATAGCGACATGTATTAAGATTATGGAAATCCACGTGAAGCCCCAACAAAACGAAAAAGTTAACAGTAATAATCATCCAAAGTACTTACCAAGGCTGGGAATGTTTACAATACTACTATATTTGATAAAGAATACCACAAAGACTATTCAACCCCAAGCCGTAAGTGCCCTATTAGAAGTTGCAAAAGTTTCATCTGGTGGTAAATTAAATGCTACTCCAGATAGCAAAATAATTGAATTATTTTTAGTAGCTTTACAAAGTAATATGGACATAGTGAGGGATGTTGCATTGCGAGCAATTCAAATCATGATTAAACCACTAATGGAACATTCTAAAACCGATGTTAACTTGGAAAAGCAAGTAGTCGCAAGATTGTGGATAGCCAAGTTTGACACTTCATCCGACATAAGAGAACTTGCAGTCGATCTATGGGAATCAACTGATTTTCAATTTCCAAATTTTAACGATATTATTCAAGATATAACACATTCAGAACTATGCATACAAAAAGCATCCGCAGAGTCTTTAGTACCAATAATAATAAATGACAATAGTTTAATCAAGTCTGGTCTGATGAAAATTCTGGGCATTTATAATGAGAAGCTTACATTAATTCCCCCGAAACTGGATAAATTTGATCGTGAAATTGAACCCGCTTTCGATCAGTGGAAGCCTCGAAGGGGTGTGGCTATTGCAATATCGCAAATTGCTCAATTTTTATCCATTGAAGATATAAATTATTTAATGCAATTTATGGTATCACAAGGATTAGGTGACCGAGAAGAAATTGTGCAAAAGGAAATGTTGGCTGCTGCATTAAAAGTAGTCGATTTACATGGCAAAGAGACAATTGTAAGCTTATTACCTGTGTTTGAAGAATTTCTTGACAAAGCCCCCAAGTCGCAGAGTTTCGATAGCATACGTCAGGCTGTTGTTATTCTAATGGGTTCCATGGCTAGGCATTTGGAAAAGGATGATAAACGTATTGATCCAATCGTCAAACGATTAATAATTGCCCTTTCAACACCATCACAACAAGTTCAAGAAGCTGTATCGAACTGCTTACCACATCTGATGCCATCCGTTAAAGATGAAGCACCTGCAATGGCTAAAAAGTTATTACATTCTTTGGCTAAATCTGAAAGGTATGGAGAAAGAAGAGGTGCTGCCTACGGAATCGCCGGCATCGTAAAAGGACTTGGCATTTTATCACTGAAGCAGTTGGACATTATGTCGAAGTTAACATCATATATACAGGACAAAAAAAACTACAGAAGTCGCGAGGGTGCTTTATTTGCATTTGAAGTTTTATGCACCACACTTGGTCGTTTGTTTGAGCCATACATTGTCCATGTTTTACCGCATCTACTGCAATGTTTTGGCGATTCTTCTCAATACGTTAGACAAGCTGCTGATGACACTGCCAAGGTAGTAATGGGAAAGCTTTCAGCTCATGGAGTAAAGTTAGTGCTTCCATCTTTACTACAAGCTCTTGACGAAGATTCTTGGAGAACAAAAACGGCTTCTGTTGAATTATTGGGTGCTATGGCATTTTGCGCACCAAAACAGCTATCTTCCTGTTTGCCAAGCATTGTTCCAAAATTAATAGAAGTCCTTGGAGATTCGCACACAAAAGTCCAAGAAGCTGGTGCTGATGCTCTTAAAGTGATTGGATCCGTTATAAAAAATCCTGAAATTCAAGCCATTGTTCCAGTATTATTGAAAGCACTGGAAGATCCTTCTAATAACACATCAGCATGTCTTCAAAGCCTGTTAAAAACAAAATTTATTCATTTTATTGATGCTCCCTCGTTGGCTCTAATAATGCCCGTAGTTCAAAGAGCGTTTATGGATCGCTCAACAGAAACAAGAAAAATGGCTGCCCAAATTATTGGAAATATGTATTCACTCACAGACCAAAAGGATTTAACACCATATCTTCCAAGTATTATCCCCGGACTGAAATCTTCTCTACTAGATCCAGTTCCAGAAGTCAGAGCAGTATCTGCTCGTGCACTTGGTGCAATGGTTAAAGGAATGGGTGAATCGTCATTTGAAGACTTACTTCCATGGTTAATGCAAACTTTAACATCTGAATCAAGTAGTGTGGACCGAAGTGGCGCAGCGCAAGGCCTTTCTGAGGTAGTCGGTGGACTGGGAGTGGAAAAAATGCACAAGCTTATGCCAGAAATTATTTCTACTGCCGAACGAACAGATATTGCTCCACATGTCAAGGATGGATATATAATGATGTTTATATACATGCCAGGAGCATTTCCCGAAGAATTTACCCCATACATTGGGCAAATAATTAATCCAATTCTTAAAGCATTAGCAGATGAAAGTGAATACGTACGTGATACGGCATTAAAAGCTGGACAGCGAATTGTCAACTTATATGCAGAGACTGCAGTAGCACTTTTGCTTCCAGAGCTCGAAAAGGGATTATTTGACGAAAACTGGCGAATCCGATATAGCTCTGTTCAATTACTTGGCGACTTGTTATATCGCATATCTGGTGTATCGGGTAAAATGACTACAGAAACTGCGAGCGAGGATGATAATTTTGGCACCGAGCAGTCACATACAGCGATAATTCGATTCCTAGGCGATGAGCGCCGAAATCGAGTCTTATCTGGTCTTTATATGGGACGAAGTGATGTTTCGTTAATGGTTCGGCAATCGGCATTACATGTGTGGAAAATTGTTGTAACAAACACTCCGAGAACACTAAGAGAGATTTTGCCCACATTATTTGGATTGTTACTAGGATGCTTAGCAAGTACTAGCTATGATAAACGCCAAGTAGCTGCAAGAACCTTGGGAGATCTAGTTAGAAAACTTGGTGAACGGGTCTTACCTGAAATTATTCCAATACTAGAAAGTGGATTGAATTCCGAACAGCCAGACCAACGACAAGGCGTTTGCATTGGCCTATCCGAAATTATGGCGTCAACATCAAAGGAAATGGTGTTGACCTTTGTGCATAGTTTGGTTCCAACTGTGCGCAAAGCGCTAGCAGATCCATTGCCAGAAGTTCGTGTAGCAGCTGCAAAAACGTTTGACTCTTTACATAGCACTGTAGGCTCCCGAGCCCTGGATGACATCCTTCCATTCATGCTCGATGGGCTGTCGGACCCTGACCCATTGGTTGCAGAGAACACTCTAGATGGGTTGCGTCAAGTAATGTATATAAAGTCACGAGTTGTGCTTCCATACCTTGTTCCACAGTTAACAGCACAACCTGTGAACACAAAAGCCCTTTCGATTTTAGTTTCGGTTGCTGGTGATGCTTTAACAAAATACCTTCCGAAAATATTATCTGCATTATTGGAAACCCTATCACAATCGCATGGTACAGCAAACGAATTACAAGAGCTGGAGTACTGCCAAACTGTGATTTTATCTGTGACAGATGAAGTTGGAATTCGAACTATTATGGACACTCTTATGGTTTCGGCGAAGTCAGATAACTCGTGTACCCGTAAATCGTCAGCAAGTTTGCTTTCAGCTTTTTGCATTCACTCACCTGGAGATTACTCTCAATATATCCCTCAACTTCTCCGCAGCTTGCTCCGGTTGATGGCAGATACGGATAAAGGAATAATTCAAAAAGCTTGGGAAGCATTAAATGCTGTCATTAAAAGCTTAAGTCCAACCGACCAAATTGGATACGTTACCGATCTTCGTCAAGCAGTTAGATTTGCTGCCAGTGATTTAAATGAATCGGAATTACCTGGTTTTTGCTTACCAAAAGGTATCACTCCGCTGTTACCCGTCTTTCGAGAAGCTATTTTAAATGGACTGCCCGAAGAAAAAGAAAATGCAGCCCAGGGACTCGGTGAAGTAATTTTCTTAACTAGCGCAAGTTCATTACAGCCATCAGTTGTACATATTACTGGACCTTTGATTCGAATCCTAGGAGACCGTTTTAACTCTGGCGTTAAAGCATCAGTTTTAGAAACATTAGCCATATTGCTTCACAAGGTTGGTGCTATATTAAAACAATTTTTACCACAACTGCAGACCACATTTCTAAAAGCCTTACATGATCAAAATAGAAACGTGCGAATGAAAGCAGGTAAAGCACTTTCCGAATTAGTAGCCATTCATTCAAGAGCTGATCCATTATTTGTGGAAATTCACACTGGAATTAAAAGTTCAGATGATTCTGCTGTAAGAGAAACAATGCTTCATGCGTTGCGTAGCATTATCAGTCCATCGGGAGACAAAATGTCTGAACCTATCAAGAAACAAATATTTTCTACATTATTGAGTTTGATTGGGCATCAAGAGGATGTAACTAGAAGTTCAGTTGGCGGTTGTCTAGGAGCTATGCTTAAATACATGCCATCAGCACAAGTTTCTGATTTATTAAACAACTGTATCCTTAGCGATAATTCGGATGATTCATTTACTAAACATGGATACACTATTATTTTATTTGTTGCATTAAAAGAATGTCCCAAAGAAATATTGACAGAAAATCTGCATGATAAAATAATTGGTAATATATTAGCCAATATTGTATCGGAAAAGGTGCCCATTGCATGTAATGCCGTAAGAGCTGCGACATATCTTTTAGAATACAAGCTTATCAATAAAGACGATCCACCCAACAGCATAATTGTAGCACTAGGTAGAGCAATGAACCACAATAGCAATGACGTAAAACAGCTAGTTGCTAAGAGTTGTATTCACCTTTCCAAAAATCTGAGTGCTGATCAAATTCATCTCGATGTTTTGAAATTTTTGGTACCAACACTTGTAAATGGCACTAAAGAAAAGAACGGCTATGTCAAATCTAACTCAGAACTAGCTCTAATTTCCATTCTTAGATTAAGAGTTGATGAGACAACATTTAAGAAAACATGTGAAGTCTTAGAGACTGGCGCAAGGGACTCTTTAAGTGATGTAGTAACAAAAGTTTTAAAAAGAGTCACAGCTCAAGTTTCTGTAAAGGATGAAAATTTAGATGACACACTGCAAGTTTGATTATTTATAATAAATATAATTTATATATGAAGCAAAATCAGAATATGTTTCGTTAGAAAACATATTTATAATGTAATAAATAAAAAAAATTAAAAAACACAAAGTTGTAATGCCTTATTGATATGGTTAATTTATCAATGTTTTGATTGAAGCATATGAATGTATTGCAAGATTGACGTACACTTGGCGAGCTTTAAATATTTTTTTTTTCGCAATGGACAGTCGGGCTGACTCTTCAATACACTTTTAAAAATTCCACAGCTCCTGTCACGTTGGTGAGCTTACCTATTATTATTTTAAAATAGTAAGATATGTTTGGATTTGTTTAACTAACACCTTTATTTAAAAGAAAACAAAATAGAAAAAGGTATAAGTTTTTGCTAATGCTTTAAAATATATAACTTTTTAATTACTGCATAATTTCATTTACATAACATTTTTATCGGTATCAATCTTTTTTGGTCGGCCACGCTTTTTTGGTGGCACGTTGGATTCCGATAGTTTTGGTCCCTCAACTAAAAGATAAACCAGAAGTTTACATACTTGATTTTCTAAAAGTGATTAAAACTCACCTTGAGCGTCTGCATCTTGTGTGTTGCGCCTGCTTCGAAGATTCCTAGACTGGAGCGGCGGGCTGTTTTGCTTCTGCTCCTGGCTTGATTTGCGTCTTTTAGATTGCTTTGCAGCTGCTAAAGGCAGCTCACTGTTAGATAGGAGCGGAGATTCCGTTTCTTCTTGAATGCCATCCAATGGTTTTGACAACTGCCGTTTGCGACTCTTCGGCGTAGAAACAGGAAGAGTCGGTTTTGAAGTTATTGGCACTGAGCCAGCGCGCAGCACACGTTGAGTTTGACGACTATTCACATCATCAAAGCTGCGTATACGACCCCTGCTAGACAATGGACTATCTTGTTGTTCCACTTGCACCTCTAACATTGATTGTTCATCACTGGCTTGGCTAGAGCTTCGTAAGCGACGCCGCATTGGACTTATGGATGTACTCGGAAGCATGTCTTCGCTGCGTAAGCTGGTAATCGAATTAGCCACTACTGTGTCAGCGGTATGACGTCTTCTGCGACCTGAAAGCGTGTTGGCGGAAAAGAGTAGTTGCTCTTCTTCTTTCTCATCGGTGTCAGAGACATCTGATATTTTTCTTTGGTCCGACTCTTCTATCACTTGGTTCTGTTCCATGCTATTCTTTCGACTACGTCTGCTTTTACGAATCTGCACAGCTGCTAGTGACGGATCACTGTTAGACCGCGGCGAATCCGTTTCCTCTTGAATGCCATCCAATGGTTTTGACACCCGCCGCTTACGAACCTTGGGAGTAGATACTGGAAGAGTATGTTTCAGAGTTGCTGGCATGGAACCAGCGCGAAGAATACGTTTTTTTACGCGTCCATTTGCCTCATCCGTGCTGCGCAATCTTTCTTTGCTGGATGCTGGCCTATCTTGATGGATCACCCGCATTTCTGGCGTTAATGGTTCATCACTGGCCTGACTAGAGCTGCGCAAGCGACGTTTTATCGGACTCAGTGATGCAGTTGAAATCGGATCTTGATTGTGCGAACGTAAACAAATAGTACGTTCAGACACTGGCGACTCGTCGACAATGTCAGGACTTTTACTGCCCATGGGAGATTTGGAGGCAGGAGGCATGGGATCCAAATCCGTATACTCATCTTCGGAGACAACCAGTTTCAAGTGCATAAGCTCTTCTTCCTTGTACTCGTTGTTAGGCACGACAAGAATTTTGTTGTGTGGCACGACTGGGTTAGGATTGGCTTGGCGGGTCTCTGCAGCTAGTTCAGGAAGATGAAAAGTCGATGAAGTTGAGTTTTCCTGCTTTTTAAAGGAAAACAACTCGGTACCACTTATGGCAAGCACTGGCTCCGAGCGCGCCACATAACCCCGTACCTCAGTGCCGTCGAGTGCGATGACACATTCATCCTCCACATCTCCGTCATCCTCCTCTTCCAGTGAACCCTTGGTAGTGTCAAGATCATCCACGGTCTCTAGGCTGTTTGCACGATACAAGGATCTATTGGTTCCATTACCATGAGCTCCACGTGGACTTGAGTTCTGTGAGACGTTCGTGTCACTAGGCAAAAATGACGTGGGCGTGTGGGATGTGGGCGAACGCGATGTCGCAGAGGAGTTGGAGGTCTCCGCAATTGAATAAATTGGAGAATTTACTCTAGACGCTACCACTTCGGATGAGGAAGTGTCCTGAAGCTCACTGTTAATGTTTAAACTAGACGATACGTGGTTGTAGTTTATTAATATGTTCTCGTCTTCTTTCTCTCCCTGTTCCTCTTCTTGTTCACCCATATCCAAGAAATCATCTGTTTGTAACACATTTCCCTGATCTATTACTTCCTGTTCGGTTATTTTCTGCTCCATAAATGTTTCTGGTTCCTCTGACTCCTTCTCTTGCTCTTGAATATTTAAATCTGCTAGCTGTTCTTCTTCCATTTCAGTTTGATACTCGTATTTTTCTTGTCTTGTATCTCTATCTTCCACTGACGATTTTAGATCTGTTGTCAATGGCTCTGCTTCAGTTGCCGGCTCCAACGCCGTAAGGTCAAATCTAGACATGCCCAACGTGGTGTCTAAGAACTGTGAAATTGGCGCCGCTTTTGTATCTGCATCAGCACGCGGCGCGGATTGCACAAGCCACGATGAGTGTGAGACCGAAACAGTTGGATTTTCCAGAGACCCACAGATGGTAGTTCGTTCCGAGAATTTAATCTGTGAGCTGCATCCCATTTTTGAGGAGCACACAGGCGGCATAAATTCATTTACCGGTATCGAGTCTGTATTGCCAAGTCGAACAGTAGCAAAGCTTCCAAAACCACTGCTGGCGTTTAGCAAAGAGCTGCGCGGCTGAGGTCCAGTGGGAGGTGTCCTTAAAGGTGGCTGCTGCTTTACCAACTCTTGTTTGTTATCGACAAAGGAACTATTGCCACTGGGCGGCTGTGATATGTTTGACTCAACATCTGATTGCAAGTCCATGGTATCTTGAGTTGGACTTGGCGGATGCTGGTCAATTTCCATAATAATTTCATCCAACTCCTCCTCCTCTTCTTCGACCTCTCGTTGCTGCTGACCTTTAATAATTAGACGATGATGTTGATGGTTGTCGTCGTCGCTTTCTTGCGGTTTTTGCTTTTGCTGGTCGCTAGTTTTTTCTATGCGAATAAACGTTGCTTGCGAGCTAAAATGCTTTTTTAAAATGGACTGTGCCTTTTGTTGCTGCTCTTGTTGTTGTGTGCTTATTACGTCACTATGAGTTGTGTTTAAATAAGAGGGTGGATGCAACAAAGCATCCACAAGGATGTCATCCTGCAGAGCTTTTCGCTCCTGTTCCGCCCATGCTCCTCGCTTTCGCTTGCTAGCTCGCGGCTGCGGCTCCTGCAACAACTTTTCACAGTGCGGGGATCGCAAAAGTGGTAGCTGCATAAAGCAATACTCAAGACCTTGAAGAGGCTTGCATAGAAAGGGCATGTTTCGACCGTTCAGAGGACGCAGTTGCCCCTCATTCAGTTGTCTTGTTGACCAGTATGAGCTTAAGACGGCATTTTCAAAAATGTCGCCCAATTTGCCGGTGGCATTTTGAGTGGCTAGTTGACAACTGAGAGGCATTGGCGACTTGTTTATTAAACGATCCCCGTTTAGCCTATCACGTAAAAGGAAGTACTTGTCCGTTAGCGCCCGCGTTAAGGGTGGCATAGAGCGGTGATAGGAGGTCAAAAAACTGTTCATATAATTCGTGAATCTGTCACCAGAGTTGCCGCGTCGCTCACCCGCCACCTCATTCATAAGCGCCACGGCATCAATGTAGTTGTCACGCTTAAGCAACATAATGAGGTGCGCACAATTCGCTCGGGAAGTTTTACACTCTCGGAGCAAGCGATAGACAAGCTGCTCCTCGGACTCCAGCAAGGCAAGGCTGTTCAGCACATCAAATCTCCCCGATGATATGCAGTAATTGAAAAAGTACTCCAACAAAGGTTGTTGTCCCCTTTCATCCATACAAGAACGTGCTATTTGAAATGCTTTTGGTATGTTATTATTTTCCATCAAAACCTTTAGCTCCAATTTTGAAGAAGAAATGCCTGCAGGCAATCGGCTCAGCACCTGCATGGCGATCTTTTGTGCGCCTTGTGCCAGCAGCACCTCAACCAGTAGCTTTGTTTTCCAGTCGGAATAACCAGTCTCGAATTCATTAATGGATTGCTGAAAAAAAGAAAAAGTTTAATATTCCATACGTGTTACTGATATGCATCCCTACTTTAAGTGTCAACCAATTTTAAAACTAACACAAACTAATAGGCGTATGCTTCTCCATTTTTGAATCTCTATTACCTTAATGTTGCCGTTGTCAAGGAACCAAAAGCATCGTACAGACTTCAAAGTTTTCTCATCAATATCAAAGGCCTTGGCAAAGTCTACGATAAGAAGCTGTTCACTTTGAGAAGAGCGCTTGTAATCCATGTCGTTCAGCAGGTAGAGCACTAATTCTTGCTTATCGTCCTGACTTACGCTAGGGAGCAGGAAGAGACGCATTAAGGACTGCATCGAGTGCGGTGGATACAGCCCGTCCTGCTGACAATGTTGCTGCAGTAAAGCCGAACAACCACTGTATTTAAGCTGTTCATCAATATAGAGTTTAGTACCAATCTCTTGCAGTTTAAGGCGATGGGACGAGTATTTTCGGCGAATATGCTGCAAATTTAGCTGGTTTTCACTTTCCTTAAAAGGCAAAAGTTCCTTACTTATAAACCAGTAGAGCAATCGCTGATAATCGTACAAAACGCAAAGGTTTTTCACAGTTTTCGATAGACTCTCAAGAGTCTCAAAGACAAACCGTTTTTGGCCCTGTTCCAAAATAAACGACTGCAGCTCGTACAGTTTAAAGAGCTGAGCGTTTAACGCTTGAAACTCTTTGCGCTCAGACTCGTCCAGCGGATAGCCGTTGTAATCAAAGATACCCTGGCACAGCTCCGAGCAACGCCCCTTTACTTGCCCCGCGCGCTTCACAATCCAGTTGGTCAATACGTTTAACGTCAGCTTGGTGGAACCTAACATGTCGCACATATAGCTGCCATCCAAACAATGTCGTGCACAGCTATAAAGCAACGAATTGCTTCCTTGCTCTAGTGCCACAGAAAGTACAACTTCGTACATTTCGTGCTTTAAATACAAAAAATGTTTAAGTCATCTGATTAAGATGCTGATATAAACAGTGGACTTACCGCTGTAAGCGATGCATTTTCATTATGTTCACAAAACTGTGGCGACAAATAGCATTGGAAAATTCCCTTTAGAAAAGGTTGTGGATCTAAAAACAGATTTGCCTTTTGGGTAAACATCGTATTAAGAAAACGTCTTTGGACACCATCGTGCACATAGTGGCAACATCCGGTAACCGCCATTAGAGTGCAATCTTCAAATATATAAGGATAAAGAGTAAGAGCAATTATAAAAAGTGTTAATCTAACTTTGCGGTGGCTTACCAAAAGAAAGTGCATTGGGATAAGAGTGTGCGTCATGCCGACGTACTGCTGCAAAGTGCACTATGGACTTGGTGTTAAGCTGGAGATCAAGGCCACTGTAACGTCCGCTTAACACAAGTCCGCACAGATAGTTTGGAATAACGTCTGAACGCACACAGCTGGGCATTTCGTCCCTGTACCACTGATTAACATCAAAAAGCATCAATTTATTTTTGTTATCGATCTGCGATTGCCAGCTTATGGCTATTAGCAGGGTTCCATTGTCGCCGCGAAGTGGAATAGTTGACACTGCTTTGCAGTTTGTTAATAAACAGTTGCCAGTGTCTAGAACTAGGCGAATGCGCACCGCTGTGCTTCGAAAGTCGCACGTTTGGAACACTTGGTTATTGTCATCCGCAAATGCAAAGCGCTGATAGTTGACGACATGAAGTGATGCCATCAAAAAATCACCTTGGCTATAAACGGCACAAATATAGAAACAGGGTTGGGGATCATCAGGCGGCAAAACGTAGCAGAGGCCCTGTACTGCCAGTGTCGGTTTGCCGGGTAGATCCGCCAGCTCTGTGATAAGCTGAAAGCTGCACAAATCATATATGAATATGCGGCCGTCTTCCAGAGCGACAACAAAGCCCGAAATTATGTCAATAACTTGAATTTTTACGATGGAATCCCGCACAACTGTTGGCATATCTACAACGATAACCATGTGCTTATCCTGCTTACGGCTGAGCAGCAAGGCTGCGTTCAGTTCTTCCTTAGCAAACATATTAGAAATTGGCAAATACAAGGCGGCGGCACGCTGTACTTGATAGTCTGGTCGCATCACATTTGTTGAAAGTGTATCAATTAAATGGTGTACATTTAAATCGATAAGCACCAAGCTGCCATCAACTGTGCCCAAAGCCAGGCAGCCATCAAATTTTTTAAGTATGTCGTTTTTATTGCAAATGCTTGCATCTAGGTAAGTCAACGTGTGACCATTAATGCCAGCAACATCCAGTTCAATGTAGCGCAGTACTTGACTACAAATAGGCGTATATATGGCAACTGTTGTCTTAGCTTGTGGCGTCTGTATGGCTACAGCTAGCAACGGTACAGTGTTGGAATCCAGTAAACGTATATCCACTACTGCGCATATGCTACAGCCAACCTGCCCAGTCCTCATATTTATCTCCTTAAGGAACGTGTACTTCGCCATAGTGTTCCCGCTCTTTAGCCAGTAGACTTGCAATTCAGCATTTTCCGCATTTTGACGCGTCAGCCAGCCCCAACAGCCGTCGTTGATTATGCCCCCAATATAATCACCTGCAACAAAAAGTATGGATTTATACACACATTCATATGTTAAAACATACACATGTTTCTTTGGCGCAACTTACCACAATGGCCTTGCTCATTAGGCGGCTTACTTAATATATCGCTATAGCTCGGTATGCTTCGTGCAGGAAAATGTGATGTGCGACTAATATCCAAATCTATATTAGTCCATTCCATGATAAGTTTAATTATTAAACTTAATTTTTTAAGAAAAACAATATATAAATATATACAAATATTTCAGCAAACACTTATTTCATTTATCCAAAGCGTAGCTTTCGATGATATGTTCATTCGATTATCTCAACTCCGTCATACATATTTGCCTGTCAAATCAAGCAATGCGTTTGCCAAAAAATGCGACTAACGACAAAGATCAACTATGTTAACATTTGTCACATTAGCAGTACAAAGGCAAATTTAAGCAATTTACACCAACGATGTTGATAAAAGTAAAATTTTAACATCACGATCTCAAATCCATAAGTTATATAAGAATTTTATTCAATTTTAAATTACATTTATGTTTTACTTTAACATTTCGGCACACATGCCGGCCGCCTTTGTTATTTCGATTACAATTGTTGATTAACGATATTTTGCCAATATATTCGTTTAATATCGGTACAATATTCTGACTACAATGTTTCTATATATCGATGATTAAAGAACTTATTGAAAAATGAAGTTAACTTGAATCATGTTTAAATACGTTAAAAAAATATATAAAATTCACTTTGTAAAAATACACATTTAGTAATTTTGCAATGTTATAAATAATAATAATAATAAATAGTACAGCCGATAAATCATTGTTTTTTTATGCTGTCCTTTTACCGAATGGTGTACCAGAGAAGTACAGTGTTAATGTTAATATGTCATATTTACAAAATTGTTATTGCCATAGCTCAATTTAATTAACGTTAACCATACAAACACATATGCATTCTAAATGCCTACACGAATGTATATGTTAGCTATCGGTATAGACATAATTAAAGCGAAGACAAAACCAAAAACGATGAAAGACCATGATAATAGATATGAAAATACCAAGACATTTATAGAATGTTTTGAATGTAAGGTCGAAATTTCACATAAAAGTATCCAACATCAAACTTTACTGACTTGCGCCCTTTTTGTTGCAATTGAAATAAGAAGTGACACTAGTCAGCCAACGGATTTTGACTAGCGTGTTTAAAAAATATATATTTTAAAGACCCTACTCAATGTTGTTAGCATACAAATATAGAAATAAATTTGTTATTGTTAATATATATGTACATTAAGATATTATATTGTTTTAATTAATTTTTTTTTATTGTTCCTTAATCTTTGGTCTGCCCATCTTAATGGATGTGCTGTTTTTAGAGACAATAAAGACCTACAGATTTTAGATTTGGTTTATAATTCGTAAACCATGTATACGCAGATACAATTTAATGCTAAGTATTAAACTAGAAGTTCGGCCGCAAAGATCTCCGTCTTGCTAAGATCAGACAAAAACCATTAATCAACACGGCTTACTCCTATCACCTTTTTAAAACAGAAATTATTTTGCAAGTTTTTAAACATTCGTTTTATTTGTAAATATATCAATATTTGAGAAAGCTAAATTTTTTATTGAAGTATTCAAGTACGGACGATTCACCCACTCAGTGTCAACAGCTTTAATGTTTTCTAAAGTGCCAAGCTTAATTTGATATAGCTTGAGCTGGAAACGCGGACCCACTTCCGTCAATGTTACTTCTTTGTTAATATATTTATACTGATGATGTCTAAATACAATTTTATCTTCATTGTTAATAAAAGACATTATTCTTTCAGAGTTCTCTTTAGGTACGGGGAACAGATGTTTTAAGATATTTACGGTTCTTAAGCCAATTTGGGTTTTAAAATTATGAAATATTAAGTGCGGTTTTTGTTCGCTCATATGCCCAATATCTGGAATATCATGCCGCATAGTTACGTCTGATATATTAAAGAAGGCTGTTGGTCCAAATGGAAGATGACATATCACAAGGCTATCAGGTATGCCCCGATGTTCATGTACAATTATAAAGTCTGTAAAATTATTAGCTCGACAGGCTTGCATTAAGGTGTTTAACTGATATTTTCCTCTATTTATTTGTTGGGCGTTGGGAAATATCAGTCTGAGTTCTTTAACAAACATTTTAAGGCGTGAAGACGGCTCATGTGACGTTGTTAACATTATTTTCGGATCCTGGCTGCCAGCGTATTGGTATTCATCTATGCGAGTCAAACTTCCACTCTCAATATCTTTAAAAATATAAGAAAATAAATGTTGTTTCATTACTTGTCAACTTATGCAGGCCCTAATTAACTAACAATGATATAATAAAGGTCGGAAGAGATTATAAAAAAAAAAATTCAATTAATATTGCTCCTTGTTTGCTAGATGAATTGATAAGATTCTTTGAGAAAGTAACTTGATTATGCGTTGTAATTGTTATTTTACACCTGTTTTCCTTCAGTGTGTCTTGGATGTTCAATACTTCGTTCTGGAATAACACTTTCTAGTTTTTAAAGTTTTAGGCGGCGCATAAAAAGTATTCTAATGGAATAATTTAAGTGTTTCTTCAAAAACTGTTTCCAGCAGTTGCGTTTATTTTCTTCATTGAACTCTAACTTACCTCCGTTGTATTTTAAATTATTGTGCACGTGGTCGGCTCTAAACTTATTTAAGGACTTTAGAGATGTTTTGTCTTTTATATTTTCAGCTATGTCCAACAAATTCTTCTTTTTGGTAATTAAACGATCGTTAAGTGCTTTGGTATACAAGTATTCCCTTCGCTGTCTGGCTTGTTTTCTTAACATATTTACTTTTTGCTTTTAGAAACACAGACACGTGAATATCTAAACAAAATGTTATTATGATATAGCGTTAAGAAGTGATGGAATAGCAACACGGCATCATCGATATTTTCGATAGCCAATTAGGCACTTTAGTATCGAGACAGTTTCGATAGTAGCCAAAACTACAACGAAGATCCGCACACTTCACTAATCTCGTTGTAATTCTTTCAATTTGGGCTCAGAAGGCACACATATTAAGCCAAACATATCATTAATAAAAATTAAATATGGACAACATCGGTTTCGGCTATAGTCGGTAGTTTTGGGTCCAAACCATTTTTATTCGATAGCTTAAATGCTTACATGCATTAAAATATATTGTTATCGATACATCGTTACACTACAATTTAATCAACAGCACTCCGTATTACATATTCAGTCATTTGTGGTGTGTTAAATAACATGTGCATTGTGTTGTGATACCTAAATAAACTTCTTAGTAACTTTTTTCCCCTGCAGATACCAAACATCGTTATGGAAGAATACGCCCGTGAGCCATGTCCGTACCGTATTGTAGATGATTGTGGTGGTGCCTTTGCAATGGGCTGTATAGGAGGTGGTGTTTTTCAAGCTATTAAAGGATTCCGCAACGCTCCATCAGGAATAAGCAGACGTATGGTATGTATGAACATAAGCAAAGTACAAAGTTTAGATTTGTATTTATAAAGGTTACGAAATCTTACTAACGTATGACAAATGGATGTACTAGATATGCAGCATCTGTTTCTATAAGAATTTTGTGTCTTTAATCGACATACTGTCTGTAGCCAATTGTGTCTATAACTGATAGTGGTCTCAATTGCGCTTGCAAATGAGTTAACATGTTCGACTTGCTTTAACAAAACATCTGAGAAGAATTTAGCTGTTAAAAACAATTAACAGTGCCATAAGTGTTAAAACAACAAGAAATTGGATGTTTCTTGCAGAGCTCGTAATATAATTACTTGAGTTGTTAAACGCAGCGTCATAAAGTATGCAACATTTCAATCTCCTTATTAAAAGCCTTGACTATAGATTCGGTTTTGTTTTTCATAGCATAAAAAGCCAATAAATGCTGTAATGAACTGAAAGCAGTTCTAACGAACTTTATATGATGATATAGGCAAATGTTAACTATTTATGCAAGAGACAGTATTTATGCACAGTTTCTTAAGTGCAAAACACTTTGTACACTGCAAAAAAAAAACATACTTCATTCATTTTGTAAATAACTAATTTTGATACCAAAGCTCAATTGCCAGTGTTATATAAAGGTCTCATGTAAGACATATCGTATCGGTGTGTTCTCATGCAGGTTTCTTTTTAAATGAGTGTTGTTTTTATTTTCTTTTTTTTTTGTTTTACTCGTATGTGGTAGAAAAATGTATGTTTGCAATTCTTTTTCTAGCAAATCCCTTAATTTTACGTATACAAAAAATCAAATAAATTAAACCTACTCCAATTATGCATTTGTAGATCGGAAGTATGGCAGCAATAAAAACCCGTTCACCCGTTATAGCTGGAAACTTTGCGGTTTGGGGAGGAATGTTTAGTACAATTGACTGCACATTGGTACACTTTCGTAAGAAGGAAGATCCGTGGAATTCTATTATTAGCGGTGCAGCAACGGGAGGTATCCTAGCGGCTAGAAACGGTACGTTGAAATTTATTTATAAAACAAGCTTAAAGTAAAAGCATTTTTAAAATCAAAATACTGTTACCACAACAAATTGGTTGCGGGTTCGGCTACAATATTTACATCGTTAGGCCGTTTACTTTGACATCGTTTCGATACTGTTTTGCAATCACTCCGTGTTCGTACACAACAACTTAACAGATAGATATTTTATAGCATAAACTATGATTGTATATTCGAACAGACCATAAGAAAATGTTTTTATAGGTAGTCCATTAACTATCATAATTGCAAATGTCATAGTTACAAGTATTTTATTATATTTACAGGTATTCCCGCAATGGCTGGAAGTGCAATTATTGGTGGTGTCTTATTGGCTCTTATTGAAGGTGTTGGAATACTGTTTACAAGAATAACTGCAGACCAATTTAAAAACCCCACTCCAAACGAGGATCCATCTGCACTTGCAGATTCAGCGAACAGTTTTTCATTCGGCTCTACAAAAAATAATCAATATCAGTAAAGATGTTCTTCCATTTTTTGTAAATAAACTAGTTCACACAATATCATATAGGAAAAAGCTAAGGGTCTCAGCCCTTGGAGTTCTTACTTCTCTGTGACTTAAGTCCCCAATTGTTACTATCATTTTGTTTATTTTGATAAATGTAAGTAAAACATTATTTATTTATAACTTTTTTTTTGTTTTTTAATAATCACGATTTCGTGCTACGGAAGAGGTCTGGGTTGAATAGCTGTTTCCGGCATTAACTCAGCAGAGCATTTAAAAATGGGATACATAAGAGTTTTACTAACCTTAAGTAAACGGCTATACAAGAGAAGTGGATTTTGAATGATGAGAAAGTAAGCCAGCAGAATCTGAAAACTTTATCCCTTTAGCATCAAAGTTTTTTTTTAACTGTAATAGGGTTGGCAAAGAGTAATAATGTTTTTGTGCATCGCACGTCATGATGCTTGTCTCTATAAACGCAACTTAACACTAGAAAAGCTAGTCATTAAACTTATAAATTAGTCGGTTTATATATGCATGCGGTTTATCAACGTCCCCAATCCGCCAGCTGATAGAGAACACTTACAATCCATGCATGATTGACAATATGAGACATTTTCCCATGTATTGTGGGTATACAAGCAAGGGCACTGGTGAGTAAAAAAGCATACGAATCTGTAATTGAGCTAAAACAAGTAGGACTTTAAGCTCTAACTATTTTCTTTATTTTACTCAATATTTTAAAAATGGACTATGAACACAAGCAAGTATTTGCTAAATTAGATTTAATCCAAGGAATAAACTTGCTGATACGGGTATACACGCCAGGATATCCTTCGCGTCCACAGCCAACACCCCAGGATACAATACCGACTATAAAATATTTAACTCCATTCGACAACAGCAGTGGTCCACCACTGTCACCTTGACAAGAGTCCATTCGAGGCCTGCCAGCACACAACATTGTTGGTGTTATTCGGGTGCTTTTATATTTTTGGTTTCGGCATTCAGCGAGGGACATTATAGGTACTTTAACTTGATTTACAATGCTAGGTAGCTCTCCTCCTTCCGAAGTACGACCCCAGCCAACAACAGTTCCTATTCTTCCTGGAATTAAACAAAAAACCAAATATGAACATATTTTTAAAAGTTTAGTTATTTTAAAAAGTATGTGTGTCTGTCCGAATGCAATTTGGTTATTAACTTTATTACACGACCTTATTATTTACTTGCACCATGTAACTTAATCTTAACTAAATAAGCGAAACTTTTACAAGGCATATGGATAAAAATGTACATAGCTTTAATCGCAATAAGCAGCGTTATGAACAAATAATATCAGAACTCAAATGTTTAATGCGCAGCAACTTTGAAAAGAAAAGAAAAAGCCCGTTGCATGCTGGTTGGATAAAGATTTTTACTTAAAAGTGGCTGACAATGAAAAAAAGAGGCAAAGTTATATTAGAAAAGAAAGCCATGTAAGAAAGATTTGTAGAAAAAAAATAAGAACAACGAAATAAACAAACTGATATACTGACATAAAATATCCAATATATTAAAGTTTAGAAATTTCATAAATGTTATTTATACAAAAAGCATAGGACAAAAGGGATAAATACCTGCTGGATCATAATTATATCGGGGAAGACAGACGGGTTTTATTATTTTCGAAAAGACTATTGGTTTTCGTAGTCTTAACAATGCAATGTCGTTATTATAGGTGTCCGGATCAAAATTTTTATGTTTTATAACTGCGGTAACAGCTCGTTGAATTGCTTGAGACTCAGACGTTATTTCTTGGTCATGATCTCCAAATATAATTCGGATTTTAGATCTTCTTAGCTTTTTGATGCAATGGGCTGCAGATAGGACGTAGTCCTTTGTTAACAACGATCCTCCACAGTGAAATTTTCCATCGTAAATAATTCGAGCCATCCATGGGTATTGGTTTACTCCAGTAGGCTTTCCACCGACGATCCGATTTTCTTCATTTGAAAATCCACAATCTAAATAAAATAAATGATATTACCATGATACGCTAATGTGAATCAAAATGGTCTCATTATAAAAATATTTTTTTCTTATTTTCACATTAAAACAATTGTAAAAATTATATGGTATGCTTATACGATTCGTCAATGTAAGTAATCAACATATTTATATGTAAAAAAAAAAAAATTTACATATTCGACAATCATAAAAGTCGGGCCGTGACTTACCACAATCACAGCTTGCAACATGTATGTGTTCATTATTTTCCGCATCTTCCTCAGTATCAAACCCGAAGGCATTTGAAACTCCGGAACTGAGGCGGAAAATAGTATCAAATAGAAATTTGCTTGTTCGCCGAGAATTTACACTGTAAAGAGTGTTATTCCTGATTTCTTCGATACATGTGACACTATTTGTAAAAGTCACCATTAGAATAACTATGCAACATAAAATATTCATCGTAATGACGAAGTAAACATTTTTTCTAAATCATATATTCCCGTTTGATTTTATGACAATGTTCTTATTATTATTATATTTTTTATGAACTTTGGTATTTGAATTTATTAAATGTAAATAATGACACCTGTAACACCAAAATGGGAACGTAGAGTACAAACTGCCAAAAAAAAATACATAAATTCAGAGGTTTAACTAACAGATTAATACTAAACTTTTTTTTAATATATCAACTTATAATTCAAAAAAAAAAGTAAACTTATATTTTTAATTTAGTGCTATAAGCATTGTAAGATATCAAACTTGCTCACATCATCAAGGTTAACTAAACTATTCACAATATTTAATATATTTCACTATCCCAAGTTAATTTTATAGTAAGAATAAGCTTGATAATTTGTATTAATTTTGTAAATGATCGCGAATATTGATATATGAAGTGAAAGAGTATTGCTACTTAAGATCGCGTAAAAAAGCTATTTATGTCACAGAAATAAATATATATTTTAATATTTTATATTAAATATATTTTCAAGCTGATATATAAAAATGTTTGATAAAAGCGCTTGCTGTCCTCAAATTTAGCGCTGGCTGCATCACATAACCGTAGACCCGAATATTATACCATCCAAACTAACTTCCTAAAAACTTATTTGTAAATGAATGAAAAATAAACTTTGAGTGCATATATTTCATAAAAAATTGTATTAACCAGAAGTAAGCTATTCGCACAATGTGATTAAATCATCGATAACTCATGATTTTCATATCAAACTCGTGTAGTGGATATAAGCTGTCAAAATTAATAATAGTGGATTAAATTTTTTACTACCATCAAAGAATTAATTAATTTTAAATTTTTAATAGGTGTCTTGAAAATAACAATTCTTTATATCCTAGAGAAAGTATCAGTTGTGAATGTTAGCTGTCCAATTCAAATTTACCGACTCAAAATTAATTTAAAAAGTTCTCAGTTAAATCAAAAATTAGTTTTTAAATAAAAAATTATATACGCGAAATTAAATCCTTATTGGTGCGAGCTTTAAGCAATATATCAAAAACAGATGCAATAAATGTTTTCTATTAGTTTAATTTTGTGTTGTACCTATGCAATTGCTTTCAGCTAATTTAAAAATAAAACTAACGCACAAGAATATACAAAATAATTTTTATGTTTTGTACTGAAAAAAACAACAAAAAATAAATTGTAAAAATTCGTGTTAATAACAGCTGGAAAAACATTCTAACAGTTTAAATGTCTTCGCCCTTTTCATTAAGGTCTTTTGAATGGGGATATTGTAAATCCAGTGTTAATATAATAATAATATAATATAATAATATAATATAATATAATATAATAATATATATATAATAAATAATAAATTTTGATTAACTTTTACGGCGCTTTTAAATTCTTGATTGACTTATGGAATTTAATGCGGGATATTCCAAAGATTTCAGCTTAAGCTAAATATACGAAAAATTGATTAAAACAATTAGGTGAATGCGATGTATCGCTGGACGATATATCGATATACCTGTTACAGCACTAGAGCATAATAAAGGATTGGATGTGTATTTTGTGTCTGAGTTACAAAAATATTTAAAATGAGTTTACCACCAATGCTTTTACAACGATTGAAGTCTCGAGGACTGGTCGCAAAAAGTAACGGTACGTGCTGGTTTTCTTATGCAAATAATAAAGTATTTTTGTACATGAGCATCGAACATATACAAATTTATACCAGTGGACTTCTTGGGTTACAAACGCTTTATTTGAATACTTGCTAAGAATCAATTATCACTTCAACGATCATGTTTATTAGACCGTATATCAAAGCATCTCGACCCTACAAAGTAGATGTAAACGTGTAAATGCTGCAGTGTATAATAGTTTTGGCCCGTCATGCTAACAGCAACCACCATGCATTACATAGGGACATTTACATATTATTATTTCTGAAGTGGAAGTAATTAATGGCGTGGATTGGCGTTTGGTAAACTAAAAAAAGCAACAACTTATTTATAGCTTAAAGATATTTAATAAGTGGGTTTTTAAAATGATGGTCTTTCATTTCATCAATTGAGTGTGTTTGTTAACCGTATAAATATCTTGTATTTCAGCTCAAACTCAAGTTTCTGAGACAATTGAAGAAATAATTGCCGAAAATTATGACGAGGAAGACAAAAATCAAAACTCAGACATTGAGCCATACACATACACTTCTAAAACTGTTTCAAATAATGAGAACTTTTGGGCTGATCGAATAAAAGAACGAATGGAAGTTACAGACTCACATCATGGATTTAAAAATTGTCCCAATAAATATAACATATGGCACAACTGTACGTTGTACTGTGTAAATAAATGGGCAACTAGTAGACCAAAGCCAAAAGACAACTACTTAAGACGTTATAGAAGATTGATTCGAAAATACCCGCTTGGCGCAAATTGGAAAGATGTCTATGATAGTGGTTGTGGTGTTTACTACTTTTACAATTCCTCATCTAAGAAAGTATCCTGGTTACCTCCGACACATCCTAATGCACGAATTTCAAACAATGCAGCCACTTTCCGAAAACAGTTGGCAAACTCAAATGATGAGTACAATTTCGACTCAAAAGATTTATCATCTAGTAACGACCGAGAAGCTCCTTCAACCTTTGTTCCGACTAAAAAACAAAAGAAGCGAGATTTAGAACGCACTTTTTTACGAAAACAACGACTGTAAAAGAGGAACAAGAAAAATTCATAAATAGAATAAAATAATTATTTAAAATATAATACTTACTTTTTGTTTATATATATGGCGGAAAGATTCTTCTGCCATACTGGAAGTAATAATTATGGTTATTTTTTTACTGTATTAATTTATCAAATCGGCTAATTTGCTGCTCTCAAGATGGCCTTATGTATATGATATTATAATGGTAAAGACAGAATTTTGTAAACGGTTTTATCCTTAAAAAAATTTAGCTCGAACCATATAGAGAGAAAGTTATTAATGTAATATTCTAACACATGAAACTACAACCAAACACCATTACCGTATCGGTTTTACATTTTTCTTTATTGGTACCATGTTTTAATATGTATGAATAAGCAAATCAAATTAATAAGCTACAATAACCAATAAGAGTTATTTAAAATAGAGATTCTCGCTTTGTATATAACGTCACCTAAGGTGGTGGTCGAGACTCATTTTTATCTTCATCTGATTCTTCAGCTGAAGCTCGTTGACTTCTTTCCGAGCCTGATGCATTATTTTTAAAGTCTTCTTTGTATCGCGTCCATTTTATAAGAGTTTCTGGTGATCTATAGAGAAATATAAGCTTACCATACAAATCTTCTTCCAAACGGTACTCTCTTGTCTCTCGCACTAAATAAATGTCGTTACACAGCTTTAGAATTCGGTCCACATATGGTAAATCCTCGAAGATTATTCTCCGATGGTTGTTGGCTATCAGTGAGCGTATAAGGCGAGAAACAACATAAACACAGGTCGTGTATAGACCAATAATCCTAAATTAAAAATAAAATTGTTAGCTTTAATTCTTCATATTTTATATTATCTATTTAAATAAAAACAGTAAGGGATTACTAAATATTTTTTTTTAAGTAAGTATCAAAGAAGAAACTGATTTTTGCAATTATTCTGTAATTCAGGTTTAATACAATTTATCCACAATGTTAAATTTATTTTTACACAGGATGGTTCATTCTAGTCTGACCCTTCATAAAATTAGTACATACATACCCAGTTTTTTCTAGGAAACTCATCGTTGATGGAAACGATTTATCATTGAACATATATAAAACGATGCCACCAGCACAGTCACTTAACGGTAAGTTTGATAGAACATTTTTATAAAACTTGTCATCACAAAAGTCATGCATTTCCCACCAAACCTTTCCTTCATCTTGTTTCTTTTGTAATTGTATTGGTCGTTGAGATTTACCTGGAATTGGCAAGCTTATTATAGATATAATAACTACTAAAATAAAATAAGAGTTCCTCACTGTCTCGATAAGACAGGACATATCTAAGATATTTTAGCTAGTTTTTAAAATAAATAATTACGGTTAAAATGCATAACGTGTTTCTTTTGCAAAAAAGCTTTATGCTTAAAGGATAATTATTTTCATTTAATTATCGAACCTTTAATAGAAAATCTGGAGCTGGTAAATTAAGTTTTGATTTGCAATGTAAGTGTGTATGCATTGATGCTCAATTATTGCGAAAGAATGTTAATTTGTAATCAAATTTTTCAAATGCACGTTATTATTTTTATAAACCACAGACCGAACTGATATAATAATATTTGATATATATATGATTTATAACTCAGAAACACTGGCTTAGGGGCAGTATGACCACTGCCAGAACCAAATTCTTTCTGCATAAATTAACAAAAAACACAAATCTCGACTTAAATGGCTTTGCACTAGATCGCATTTTTATCTCTAATAGATGGGCCGTTGATAGCGAACAGCAGCTAACTAGCAACTTGCTCAAGAAAATACTGTCACACCGACACATTATTGCAATAGGCTCTTTGCCAGTTCGACATCTCCGTTACCCTGGGCACTACTGGGTAAACAGTTAGTGAATATTACTCACCATCAAAGTCTCTGAAATATTTAACATGCACCAACAATTTTTGAACAGTCATAAATTTTGATAATAGTTCAGGCACAATAACTATTTCCTTGCTGTTTTCTTTAGACAACAAATCTATAAGCTTTTCTCGTGTCAATTCCTTATTATTCCTTAGCGTATATGTTTTTTCGTAAACTATGTTATTTGTCATAACACCGCAGCTAAAAGACATCCTCATGCGAATTTCCATTTTTTTACCTTTAAAACATTTAATTTCCTATACAATTTGTATTCTTTAATATTCACTAACTCTAACTCACCTGACTTTAAATCATTAAGTAAGCTCAATTTATTTGGTGGTGACATGTTCCACAAGGTCACAGAGTTGGCATCAAATTTAATTGCTGTTATATCCACAGGATCGTAAATCTTTATGTGATCGGTAGCAACTACATCGAAGTGGAAACTTTTGATTAAAACTTTATAGTCATCATCGGTAAACTGGTGTATACCAGAATAGCTTTGAGAAACAAACAGTGGTTCATAATGCCCGATCTTAACCGATATATCGGCTCGACGAGGAACATTTGGCTTGCCCACTGTTCCGACTAAAGCAAACAAAAAAAGTGGGCTCCATATGAGTGCAATTAATACCAATATAATAGTTCCACCAATTAGGCATTTCACATAAAACTCCTTGGGTTCTCCCCGTAAAACAGGAAAGTCCGAATCCATTTGCCTGTAGCAGCGGACAATAAAAACCGATTGAAAAATATCTTCCATTTTAATCCACTCCATAATCGTAAGCGTGGTATCAATGCACAACCAGTCCAGCATTGTTCGAAGAATAAAGAGAAATGGTATTTCCATGTAACTAAAAACGATTGCTAATGAGTTGTTATAAACTTAATATACACGAGCTATTTGCTTACATTTTAAATATTACATAGTTGACCATTGAAAAACTTCTTGTAAAAACATTTCCTAAAATTCTTTTTGGATAACCACGACGCATTTGATAGGCGGACAACAGCATATGGAGACACTTGAGCAAATAAAATACAGTTGGTGCATTGTCTCCAAAGCTGTGTGCCGTCACATATGGCACTAAAAAAAACATCCATATGTGTATTCCAATAATCGTTATGAAATAAAATATAATCTTCACTTTTAACGCTTTTCTTAGGTATATCGCACGCTCTGTAACAATAGTTGCAAACTGAACAACGAGCATGAATAGGAAACTGAATGGAATCTTGTTTCCTTGTATATAGGTTTCCAGAACGCTTGCACTATGATGATACTTAAATGTAAGAACGTTATTTGGCGTAATAAAACATTTATATTAATGGAAAACAGCAGTGTTTAGAGTTTGTTTAATAGCCTTAACCTCTTAGATATTCTGTTTTGTTTTCTATATTCAAATGTTAACAACAGTAGAAGCTTACAATCTTAAGATATTGCTTAATTATGAAACTGTTAACTGTTTTATAATACTGATCATCTGTTGAGATGTGTTTTTGCTTACCAAGAATGAGATCAAGAAAGCCCCTAACTATCTTTTTAACACGTTCGGTATCTCTATCATTAATTTTGTCTTGTGGAGTTTATGACTAACAGGTATAAGTCGGTATAAGAGTAAAAAGAAAAAAAACTTTAAGACATACCACAAACTTTGGGAATCCAAACAACAGAACAAAAAAATTTATAAAGTCACAGAGAAATAATAATGTATAAACATCGGTTGATAATCGAGCCTTGTGAAGTAGAGCTAAGAAAAATTTTCTTATCCCTCTACAAAATCCGCCGCCATGCCTTTAGATAAATATAATAAAATATACATTTATATAATTAAACATATTTTTAAGTGTTCTTACCCCAAATTTTTCATTGCAAGGCGATAGTACTCTGATTCAATCTTATTATACACATATTGATTTTCCATTCCAGTTCGCAACAAATCGTCCATGTCCCTTGCGAGTTCGCTTGTACTGCTTGTACTTGACCGATCAGGTTTTGCAGCAGGTTCACTGCCCGATTCCTCCCTTCAAATACACGAAAGTTTTTACTTAAGTATAGCTGAACATGGTTACCATTTTTTGAAAATAACAATGGCTTTTAGAACACTCTGTGTAAAGGCTGCAGCGCGCATGATCGTTTCATATTAAATGTGTGTAAATGTATGCCTTATCCTTTTCTGCTGCACTCGCAGTTGGTCTACCTACAATTAATCTTGAGTGCGTGCAAGGCATGCTTAATTTATTTACATGAATATTTATATTTGTATTATGTTAGGCTTAATTATGTTCATGCCTGAACACTCTGTGTGATGAACATTTTTAGAAATGTTTTGTTTCTACACAATAACATAAAAAAGATTCTTTAAGTACTTAAACTAACTTTATCTTTTTTGCCATAGGACGTTAATAGTATAAATACCTTAGACGCCTTATGATATCTGTCGGTCGTTCCTTGTGGATGTTTTTGCTATCTAAAGAAGTTGATTTATTATTATTTCTTGAGTATATTTGTAGGCAACAACAAAAGTATTTAAGCTCACTTGTTGTGTTTAATGAAAGCGCTTCCGTTTCTGAGCTTGGAATATTCCAAATTCCCTGCTTTTTTAACATATACCGATGCCAGAAGAGAACAACTAACAGCAAAAGATCGTAAACCGCCTTGCCATGCTTCATAAAGTACTCAAAATCGGTTGTCTTTGCCAATTTGATAAGCCTATAATCAAGTACAATCTTCTGATGTACTATGCACTTTAAAAATATCATTGCCAATGTGTAAGTGATAAGGGTTATCCAAAAGGATTTTGTTGGTCGCGGTAATGTTAGAGCACCCCAGAAGAGCACAAGAAACGGCATTGGTAACGAAATGATGGAGGAGTTTGCGGCTTGATTGACGAATACAGCCAAATAACTGACCACTTCCGTATTGGCAATAATAGCATACCACAAAGAAATTAACATTTGCACAAAATCGCTATGGTCAAGTTTTGTAAAGTCTTCGCTTTTCGTTGCAAGGTTTAGCATTGATTCTCTGGTGGAATGACTAATAGCGTCTAGATGTTTACTAAAATAGTGCAATGAAAATATATCTATATATGTAAAACAAATATGCCTGTCTATTGTGTCTAAGCTTACTTATAGAGAGATTGATTCAAAAAGCTGAACATAGCGGCAGTATTGACGAGTCCCAAACGGTTCATGGTACTTATATCCTGTAACGTCTTTTTCTCAGCGGACAGGACCTTGTGTACAAACCGATAGTTACGGGACAGACGGTTCAACTGTAGCGTTACAAGCATTACTAATTCATTGGTTAGCTTGATCACTGGATTCGTTTCAAAGTCAATCTCAGACTCCGAGCTGTAGCCGCTTATATATTCGCCAGTTCGCCTTAAGTCTTGTTGCCTTTTTCTAGACTAAAAATTCACGAATTTATAGGTGAAATTAATAATGTAGTTTTATAGTATTATTACTGCTATTAGCGTTTGGCGTGCATGAAAATCTTCTTTCTCAAGGAAATCACTTTCATCGTATAGAATTTGGTCCTCAACCTCTTCTTGTTCGTCAAACATGTAGTAGTCGCCGTCACGTACGGCATGCGGATGAAGTCGTAAGTCGCGTTTTTTCGACGGCACCCAACGCGCAAAACTTATTCTTTTTGATTTAAGGAGTTTTGCTGCCTGTGGTGAAGTGGGTGCAGAGCTCGATCCAACTGGTTGCTCATCTATGATGAAAAAGAGAGATCGATGGTAATAGCCGATTTCAGCATACCAGCAAAATTAGCTACAAATATGTGGACAACAGCTACAAATAGTCAGATCTAGATCTTAAAAGATTAAAGCATTTAACCTAACATTTGTATTCGTCTTGTATATTATTATGGTGGAAAAAACTATGTTCCCTTTAGCGATCCCCTCGGAAACGAATGCTAGAATACGCGTTAATCGTATGCGCATTCGATTGGTAAAGTATAGGTTAATAGACAAGGACTACTTACTTTTGTGTTTTTTCTTATTGGCATTTCTTATTAATTCCATTTTTGCCTTAACCCTTTCAAGCACATTCTTTTCGGATTCTCTTCGATCATAAATTTGCTTGTAGTGCAAATTCTCAATTATAATGGCTCCACTGCGGAAATTTATTTTTAATATCATTGTTTGGTTTTGTTTTGGTTCTGCGATTAAACAACAGAAATGTGTGAACTGAAAGCAATAATATAGTATTAATAAAAGAAACACTAAACACTTACCGCGATGCCAGCACTGTGTTAGCTTGAGTATCCATTATAATGTGACAAAAATAGTACGATCGAAATATACGATGTTGAAAGATGATAAATGAAAAAATAATCGCTTGCCAAACCAGTGTGTTCTTAAAGATCATGCTGTTGGGACCATAGTTGTAGGAGTTATTAGACTCGGATTGCTTAGACGTATCAGGCTGTTTTAGTGATTGATCATATTCCATAACTGCGAACAAGCTCTGATAATCTTGTTTATCCTTTATATGCAGTATATTTGCAAACACAAGGACGCTAACTTTGATAACAATGTTGAAAACATTGAATGCTATAAGCAAATTCCAACGACATATGATGTAGTGAATATTTTGCAGATATACCTCAGAGCCTTGTAGGAGAAATACCAAAGCGAATATAAGATATCCCAATGAAAGCATATCCATGCTGCAAATGCCGCCCATAAAAACTATTGCAAGGGTAACCCAAAAAAAGCTACAGAATACGACCGTTTTGAAAACATCCGAATAGTTTCGCACAAAAGAGCAGAAGTCATGCGTTGGATTTCTGAAGTAAACGTGTCCAAGTTTTGCAATGTTGTTCACAATATTTGCATTGTCACCGCCTGGGTACATAAAATTATTCATTTGGCTTAAGTCTGCTTTGAATACTCTTCGCTGACGAGCTATTAGAAAGAGCACTATAAAGTCTAACATTAGTTTCGATTTTATGGAATCATCTAAAAGGGTCTGAAAGGTATGTTGACCTGTACCCCGTTGCGTTTTAAGATTTGTGCCTTAAGAAGAGAATCAAATGAAGCTAATTTGTACCAACAGTTACCTACATTTTTTTTTTTAATAATACATACCATAGCAAAGATTCGGTGGAAAATGAATGATATACAAGTACTGTACAAAAATCGATAGCACAAAATATAGTTGGAATATACACCAAATACGAGCACACTGCATTCGAGATAGACAGAGTAGCAATATAAGCCAGAATAAATAAGTTATCGCGAGTACATCTCGTCTATGGACAATAGTCGAAACGAGAGCAATGAGAGTTATTTCCAAGCCAAACCTAAAGTATCCATAGTTAAACAAATACTTTAAAAGCCCAGGAAAGTTTTGTTCTGCGTCCTTGCGTGAGATTTGAGGAAATAGAACTAAACGGTCCCTTATCTCACCCCTTGAATGTCGTATCAAATGATCACGTAATTTCACTACTGAGTGTAGTGTACTAACAATCATATATATCAGGTACGGAGCTATGTAGCGTAATATTGTACCCCAGCGATGATCAGTTTTGCGAAGACCCATCCAATCGGCAAAATTTACGGTATTGTTTTTCTACACAGAAAAAAGTTGATATTATTATAGGCAATCTTAGTATATATATTTTGTTGCTTTCTTACACATGAATACTCGTATTGGGTTTGGTCCAAATATTTCAATTGATAGATCATTTTCATTAATATCAAAACGCACATCCAGAACGTAACTATACGAAAAATAATACGTCGCAGAATACGAGTTACACAAACGCTAGATAAGGACAATATAACAAGCAGAAGGTTAAAGCAGCAGACCTCGGAAATAGCACAAGTAAACGTTGTCAAAATGACAGCTTTAATCATATGCATTTCAAGGAAACGCCAAGCAACCTGTTTGCAAGGTAGAAACCATCGTCTAAACTTGCTCCGCAATTTCCTATGCCCTGCAGAAATTAACGATTTCCATGACTTCTTGCGTACATTGGTCATTCTCGGTTGATATCTTGCTTGCGAATATCGGCGTTTTTGATCGCTTGGCCTTGGCTGACGTACCGAATTTATAAAACGTCGATGAAAGTAATGAAGTTGAATGACCGTAAATATTATAGTTAATGTGGGTATGAGCAAATGAAAGAATAGATCCTTTGTACGATATCGACGGAGTCCAATGTCATTTTGTCTGAGAAGAATATGAAAGTAGAGTGTCCCGATTGGAAATTTCAAAACCAAAACTTACACGTTAGGCTTAACATGTAGAAATGTTTCCCAATAATGGTCAAAATAGTCAAATTGATATGTGTAAATAATAGTTAATATTGTCATTGCATAGAATATGACAAACATCCAATAGCCATACAGGAATTTGATCCAGAGCTGTAATGACATCTGAAAAACCATTAGAAAAAGTAAAAACAGCGACATGTAACAAATGCGAAATCCATTCATATCTTGATCAAGCATGGCACAGAGAAATATTAAAAATATTAGCATCCACATCCAAATACGGGCTATAAAATTCGAAACACTTTCAAAAATATATATAACTACACGAGTTGCCTTGGACTTTTCAAACAACGTGTGTTCAGAACGTGAATGTCCACCAAAAATTTTTAGAAGTATATTACTTTCAACTTTGTCCTGAGCCTTTTCTTTAAAATATTGATGCGAAGTTATCCAGAATATAAATAGAAAAAGGGTTTTAACAGCTAATGGAATGAATGGCTGCACTCCATCATCCCTTGGATGAACAAAACCAATTTGTTCAAGATTCACTCCGTAAATCTGTGGATTAGAAGCGTGTATAAATATAAAAATAATACTAAAACTATATTAAAATCGACATTTTTTGCCGATCAATTATCCCTGCACGATTCTTCTTTGAGTAAATGGCTGTAGATGTAAGATATCTAAATCCGGCTTAAAAGACTTGCAATGAGGAGCATTAATTGTGCACACAGAAATCGATAATAACGTAATGATGATTTCTTACAAATTTAGATGAGAAAGTTTAGTAAAGATTAACCCTTAATTATATGGTTATGATTTTGATTATATTCAAAAATCCTGTAAATCTTTTAGTCAAGCTCTTCCGGCTACAGCCACATTAGATAAACTAACCTATAAAAGGGGAAAGGCAATCTTTATGCAATAGTATTATAATTTTGAAGGTACATGTTGTGTAAATTTGTATTGATCAATTACCTTGTTGGGAAACTCTTTCTTATTTAAATTTAGTCCATAAATGTATTGTGCAATAAGGAGAAACTCTGCGTACATAACAACAAAGAAACTCATACGCATCATTGATCGACGTTGGTTTGGTATCATCCACAAGATGTTTGCCCAAATCAGCAATACAAAAGTTAGCCAGCTGTGATAAATAATAGACCAGATCTGGAAAAAGAGAAATAAGCCCAATTGGAAAATTATGTTACAGTAAAATAGAGCAGGAAGTACTATCTGCACAAAGAACTTATACCACACAGACGTGTCAGGTCGACTAAAACCCTATTGCTAGAAGTAATAAATGCGCTCGAAAATGTCGGAGATAAGAGTTTAGATTTTCAACAGTATTGCACATACATACATATACCCTACTTTGAAGGGTATAATAAATGTTTCAATCTGGTTTTTCGATAACTATTTCGACTAACGTAACTATTTGAAGCGAGGACCGTCAATTAAGATTAAATTCTTGCAAGCGCGGAACATTTAACATCCAAATTTTAGTTTAAAAGCGGTTGGATAAATGTTATTTACAAAATTCAAAAGAATACTGAATTACAGAAATATATAAGCAGATTTTCGTAAGATATTTAAATTTGTTTTCTACTTGCCATCATAGCAATGTTGAGAAGTATATAGCAATTTTTATATATCAGGTTTGTTACATCACATATCATATAGAATAGTTGCTCCACTAATGATGGTCCTTCATTTTCAGCATTTGCGTATTGGCTAGACTCTCGTGCAGTAAAATTCGATTTCTGTTCCGCTTTTGAAATAAGTTGTAATCGCGTTGATGCGAAAACCAAGTTATAATGTTCATAATGTTTTATATTGAGAGACACAATAAAGTAGGACATCATCAATGCAATTGGATTTAGGTATGAGTCCACATTTAGTTCAATATTTCGTTTTAATATCCTACCATCCTTGCTCATATTACAAAATATAGATAGTGGTTCCAATCCCATTATGCTAAAGTTGATGTCTTTAAAATGAATTAAAAGTTAAGAATTTTAAACTTACCGTGCCCATACAGAATCGCTAGACAAATAACTCTGTATAATCGGCAGTTGGTACAAAATAAATCCAATGATGTGGGCTGTTAGAGCTATACCAATAACGATAAGTGGATAATGCATACCACTGTAAAGTAAACAATTTTTAGTTTTAACATTATGATTATGTTCCTGTAAATAAAAAAACTTTTTTCCGGTACGTTTAAGCTCTTTTTTTATTAGGTAACCTTGAAAGGCGTCACACAGAACCTGGTATGATGGAGCTAACTGGGCAAATTCCTTCTTTTTTTTTTGTATGCTATACACTTTAGTATTAATCTTAGTCTGATAAGGGGCAGGATAAAGATGTTTCTAAGTTTATACAAATCGCAATAAAAAGCTATGTTTGAGATAAATTTCCTCAATTACTCTATGGTGGTTTTACATATTTAATTTATCAATTTTCCTTCAACTCGTTCTTATAATTACCATTTTTTTTTATAATAAAAACATGCTAAGTCGATTGGGGTTCTGGGAAATCAATAACAAGTCTTTTCAGCTTTAAAAAGAACTCACGCACATTTCCCACATTTGGCAATAATTTCCACTGAATTGCTTGAAACTAATTTTTAAAGTCAAGCGAAAAATCTGAAAAATTTTAAACTGGTTTCTTGTCATAATTACCAATATTTCTCTCGGTGGAGCGCCCAAAATGTGCCTGCCACAATGAACATTATGAAATAAAGCCCGCCTGGTATTGATGGTCGCAAAGAAGCAGTAATATATAGAACAATCAGTGAAAAAATTGGAGCTGCATCAAGTTTAATAAATAAATATTTTGAAATCAAAATATAGTGTGATAAAGATTTGCTTACATTTTATTAACACGGATCGAATGTATGCAATGATCAGAAGTCGGTTTATTTCAGAATACTTAAGTACTGAAGGTTTTTGAATGTCACTATCTACGGAGGATTCGAATTCCAGATAGTCCGCCTTTTGAGATTGTTTTCTACCGGATATTATTATAAAAACAAGTACAATCAAAGTCACAATTGCTACCAAGGCGTCGGGAAAAATCCAATAGAATATGTTAACTGGTCTGTGGAAAAGGTAACGTAACAGCTTCCTAATATAAAATGTTTCCACCTTACCGTAATCCCTCAAAACGAACGAGCCCAATGTGGTATAAAATTTTTGTTACCGATGGTTTCATGTCCAAATAAGGAATTAACACGCTCATAAAGTTTAAAAGAGCATGCCCGATACAAATTACAAAGCTCCATGTGAAACACACAGCCATTAATATTTTTAAAGCTCGTCTTTGAGAAAGCCAGGGCGACACAAAAAACACTAATAGATATATCATTGACATCCCGACAGGACGCGCTAACGTAGCTGCATATATATATATATATATATGTATATGAGTTGTTATTGATATAAATAGCTTGGGATAAGGATATCTTACCGAATGTCAATGTCAATGGTAGTATGAAACGCACAAGCAGAAATAATACAACTGCAGGCATTTTGTTTTTAAAATTATTTTAAATCAATTTCAAAAGCTTTTACTAAACAACTAACTGACAAAATCTGTTCAGATTACTCTGATGTTTCCTAAACTGATTTTCGACCAATATTAAGGTTAATCCTTTTTTATCGATGGCCTAAAAATGCAGTCGTTGCAGTGTGAAACTTCTTAGGGCTGCAATACAATTTTTTCGACTTTGCTATATTGGATTTGTATTTAAAGTGCCTAAAATTGAAAAAAAAAATACCTAACCACCTGGAAAGCTTCGGACATTCCGGCAAAAGAGAGAAGTTGGAATTTAAGGAAATGTGCGTGTCAAGCTAGAATGTACATAAATTATTGGCAATTAAACACCTACAAAAATTAATAAACATTTGTATAGAAACGAAAAATTTCAATCCTTTGAGAATATTCCATTAAATAAATTCCTTTTTTTTGGTGAAATTCAATATTTCAGTCAAATTAGGTTCGTCTTACATGTAAATATAATAAGAATTTTAACACAAACATTTTAATTTTTTTTTATAAATTTGTTTATGTTTAAATGAATGAGCATAACTGAGATAGGTATCTATTTTAGAGTTTTCGAGAGTTAAGAATTAAAAAATCTATATCAAAATTTTAGGATAAAAAAAATTTAATATTAATCTTAAACTCAGCGGAAAAAGAATTCCACTTAAGTTTAATAAATAATGAAATCAAAATAAATCTTAATTTTGTTTTAACTTACACCGATGATAGTAAAAAAATATGATTAAAATCTTTTCTGTGTTTTACGCAACAAATTATCGAAAATTAAACAGCAAAGAGAAGAACTGTTCCACAGCACGTTTGCTGCGAATACGACTTGCTGACCGAAATTAGAAGCAATGCTACATTTTGGCACTGGTCAAAAGACGATCGCTTACCAAAAGAGTATGGCCATGTTAATTGAATAAGGTAACAAAAAATAATCAAGCAGACAGCAAACAAACAAAGCAATATCAGACGCATTGTATGTAAGTATTATTCTTTCCCAAAAGTTAGTTGGAAACTAAAACATGTATGCATAACGCGTGATGCTTATGATAATTATGTACACATAACATCAAGATGGTGTGTGTAGAAATATTATTTTTCACATAGGTATGAGAGCGTGCAAACACAAAGTTAAAGAGTTACCTAAGCAAAATACAACTTCTACATATACCGGGAAGGAAATCTGCATTAATATTTCACTTACAGTTTCATGGGCTCTGAATCATGACCACTCGCAACATGCCGCATACAACGCGTCACAAAGCTTACCTACATAGCTGAAGATCGCCGCCACACGACAACAGCATAAGACAAACAAATTTTTGGAGCAAGCATACTCAGTCAAGCGACGCTCTTAGGCGGCGAAAATTTCTCCAAACCAGTTAAACAACTCAAAGAGCCGAAAATTCAACTGGAATCCGCTTACTTGGATTGGTGTAGTCAGTATTGTTTTAATGCTGCTGGAAAGTGCACGAATTTAAGCTTGTTGAAGATACATATTTAAACGCTACGCATGCTCAACATTTGAATTGTGAAAGCCTTTTTGTTTAATTTTATTAATAAACTTATAGTTCGAGATTTCCAATACGCAAATGAATATTTAAAAAACACATTCGAGCAGCTGCAAGGATATAATTTGTCGTATATTCCAAGGATATTATAGTTTGGTGAACTTGTTAATGAAATATCAGTTTTAAGGGTGAGTAATATATATGTGTGCATATTATTTAGTACTATAAAGTTCAAGTTGGTGTGAAGTGGTTGAAATATATGCAAAAGAAAAAAACTTCACAGACGCTGCCATACAAATAAACATACAAACATACATACATGCATAGGTGAAAGTTAAATAAGGAAAGTTTAGAAAAAGATGCTAGCGTTAACTCCAATATATATTGGTTCATAATACACATATCATATATATAATACATTAAACTCAAAAAGACAAAAACTATGCGTTAAGTTAAGGTCATGTATCTAAGGTATGCAAAATACACCATATGAAGTACGCTTGGCTTGATTTTTGCCCTAAAAACAATTATTATTAGGTAACAGTACATTATTACATTAGTACATTATCACGTACACTGTACAAATCCAAAAAGTAATGGTTAGGTCACGATTTATTTAATAATTTCTGTGTGTGGCTAAGACTGACACTCTTCATATTACTTTGACAATCGCAACCTAATTATATTCCTGATAATCTGTAGTTGTTAAAAATAGAGGGAGAACAGGAAGTTAATTTAAATCACACCTGCAACAAAACACTAAATTTCTTATTGGGTGTCATCCTTCGCAATTTAGACTGGTTCTCGAACTGACTTTACAGTTGTTGGGCCTTTGTCGAAAGTTGTTTTTATTTCTTTTTATTAAAAACCAGTTTGCTTTTATTGCAGAATATATTTTTTACACTTTTATGCGATGTGATTCCTTTTCCGGGTATCGCCAAATTTAAATTGAACACAATTGTTTTTGTTGTTACTATTTTGAATATTTTGATTGTGTGTAGCTGTTCGAAACAAGCAAGTCTACCAAACCAATGAGAGTTGTTTTTTTCGAATATGTAAATATATTTAAATTTTGTCACTAATGAGCCAGATTTGTTTCCCGTACAAGCCTATGTAATCTAGTATTTTACCTACAGTCTATTATGCTCTGTTTTTGTTTTTACAGGATATGCCACAGGAACAAAACATCGTTTGTAGGAAGGACTTTTGCATGTTTAACTTACGAACATGTTTTGTTTTGTGCATTCTGACCTTGTGCTTAGTTAACTACTCTAATGCACATGGAAGACTTATTGAACCACCAAGCAGAGCATCGGCATGGCGTTATGGATTCCAGACACCGCCAGATTACAATGATCATGAACTTTATTGCGGTGGCTTTACACGACAATGGAAACGCAATGGCGGAAAATGTGGAGAATGTGGTGATGCCTGGGATATGCCCGAGCCACGACCCCATGAAAATGGTGGTCAATGGGGTCAGGGTGTAATTGTACGAAGCTATTTGCCAGGCTCGGAAATGACAATTCGTGTGGAGTTGACGGCTAGTCACATGGGGTAGGAGGTAAACTGCATTTTTAAACTCGATTTAATTAAACTTTATTTCCCTATAGATATTTTGAGTTTCGAATATGCCCTAAGCCAAATGCCAAGCAGTTGTGCCTGGATCAAAATGTGCTTCACATTATTCGTGGATCGCCATCGCTGCGTGATCCAAAAGATTTGGAAACACGATTCCATCCTCGTAATGGCAGCCGCATCTATGAAATCACTGCTCGTTTACCAGGTTAGTTTTGTGTATTCTGATTTTAAAGAAGGCCATTTACCAATTGTATTTTTTCCTGATTTACTTGCAGACCTTTTGTGTAATCAGTGTGTGCTTCAGTGGCGTTATATAGCCGGAAATAATTGGGGGATATGTGAAGACGGCAATGGTGCCGTCGGATGTGGTCCCCAGGAGGAGTTTCGTGCATGCTCGGACATTGCAATTACTACGGATGCGCGTCTTCCAAATCGTCCTACTCGACCCTTCCAACGACCTGCCACATCCTCTACAACACCCACCAACGACCAAGTAGAAGTCAATACTGAACGCTATACCTCGCTAATAGTTTTGATCAGCATTGTTTTGTTACTGATCATCTCGACCTTGGGAATATGTGTTGTGTATATAGTATGCAAGCCTGCCAAATTTACCAAATGGAAGGATTCATTCTTGAAAAAATGCGGTCAAAAGCCAAAAAATTCGTCCTTAATGCACCAAGGCAAAGTTTTTAGCACAATTGCATCAATTGGTGAGCTTAAAAAAAGTGGTGAAGTCAACAGTGTCAGTCAGCTATCAAATCTGCAGATCTCACCGCCCATTCCACCTCCTAGAACTAAACGAGATTCGCGTATAAACACAGTTCCCATTGTATCCTAAAAAAAAAAACACTTTATCACTGCCGTTAACTACCAAAAAACTTCAACTTTCTTATTATATAATGTCTATATCAAACTGATAGTTATAAACTCTACTAGAAACTAGACAAATTAGTTTTACTTAAGCGCTTTAGAATCATTTATATTTATGTATTTACTTGTAGTTATCTCAAAACCAACTTTAAGTTATTGAGCATTTACAACGAAAACAATTTGTTACCAGAGAGTATAAGAATACCTCATCACATGCAATAACTAAATATTCACTATCAACATTTTATGCTTAAGCAATTGTCACTGCCTTACACTGATGTGATGATTTAATAGAAGTAACATCTGAAATGATGGGTTAATAAATTTATATTTTGTTTTTTAACTAAGTTGATTTTAGGATTCTGAATAATCACAAAGTAGTTAAGACTGGTGTAAGAACACTTTATCTAAACAAAGAAAGTTTCTTAAAATTGTTGCTCTTTATCTCTGTGAATGAGTTTTTTGCATATTGTTTTTATAGTTCTCGCCTTTGTTCTTAAAAAGTAGTAGCTTAAAAGTTGTAGGATATTTAAAAATGACAGTTGCTCGGAGTGGGATTTGAATTATGTTATTATTGTTGTTGATACAATTTAATGGTTGGTACCGATTATTACATTTTCCTTAATTTAATGGTTGCAACAAATATAATTTTTAACAATGGATTGGCAAACGTTTGGTTAATATATATATATATATATAAACACCCCGAACTTATCATTCTATCTAATCGGCCCATAAAAAATATAATTTCAAGTCACCAGATCTGTAGATGTAGAAAAAATCAGACGAATCTTTTTTGACATTTGACAAAGCAAATCCTTCAAACGGCTGCAAAAACTCCAAAAACAAGAACTAATCGGCCTGCCACACTGATTATGAATAACCATAATATTTTTTTGATATCGAGAGTGATTTAGTTTAAGAGCAGATGCAACTGGAAAGTAAAACGACCGATGGCAAAGAATAACGCTGGAAGTCATTGAGTGTGTCCGTGGAAAGTCGTTATAACTAGTTTTCAGTTAAATTCAGTTACTGTGAAAGTAATGAAAGCAGTAATTCGAGCTCGATTGTACAACCGATGTGAAAAGTCACCAGCTTCTTTCTAACAATTCTTACAATAATGACCTATTCATGTCCTTAGTTTAATGAGTGTTTTCTATAATCAATTTCAAAGTATTGTTCGTAAAGAAAATTTTTCCTTTTTTATTTATGACTATAGTATTTCTAAAGATGTTCTATATAGTGTGTGAAAATATATTTTTAAATACTATATAACTTCAAATACATATCTGTAAAAATGTATATTTTCACATGCATTCTCATGATTGTATTACACAATTCGTGACGAAACATTAATACCATATGTGAGAGAGTAAACAATGCCGACAAACTTACAGACTCTTTGGTTAGTCTACTGTTAGTATTGGTTTCTAGCAGACGTGTGTGCTATATATGGCTCATACGCCATACGTTCATACAAAGAAAAATCTATTTATATATATGGTACGGATTCTAAAAATCTACAAATAGTACGTTTTTGAAACAAATTTCAAATAGCCTCGGGGCAAGAAATGACAACTGTGGAAAGCGCTATAATCGATATGAATTTGGAAACAGATTCAGATGCAAATATTCCATATCATGCTCGCGAGAATGCACTTCCGTTTACATACGGCAATCTGCCTGTGGGCTTTAATACCAACGAATTGAGACATGTTGGGGACGGTGACCATCTGGAGACCCTAGAGAAAAACGATGAAAAAAACATATACCCGGGCACCTATACCATACAGCGGAAACCTGCTCGACCAAGTATATCGGCATCATGTCCACTGCTGCGGAAGACACCTTCTAGGAAGGAGTTTGAAGATATGTTAATGGAGCGAAATGGACAATCATTTGAAGCAAGCAAAAATATAGCTAGAGAGTTGAATCGGAATGAAATGAACCAAAGGCATTTGGATGAGATGCATATAGAGTTGAATAAAGATGTAATTGGCACAAAAGAAGCCAATGAGAAGCAGATTGAATCTATAGATCTTCCGGATGCAGACACATGTTCGGTAATTGAATACCGGAAACCTGAATTGATGCAAGTGGAAAAATCAAGGTCAAAAACACCTGTTTTTCCATTAAACTCTGAACGCTGTATCAGTCCGTATCCAGCTCAAAAGCCAATAGATAATTCGATGTTTGATCAGAACTGTGTTACCCTTAACCCTGGCAAAAGGAATATCTCTCACTTAAATAATACCAAGGAAGTTGATTTGCATCTCGTAAAATTTGCAAAGGATTCGTCAGACTTTTGGTATAAGCCGAACATGTCGCGCAAAGAAGCCGTTGACTTATTGCGCGATGCTATGCCCGGAACATTTTTTATTCGCAACTCAACAACCTACAAAAATGCATTTGGCCTGGTTCTACGCGTTGCTACGCCACCTGTCGGCGTGGTAACGGGCCCAGGTTATGGAAATGAACTAGTCCGACATTTTCTGCTAGAGCCAACTACTCGCGGTGTTTGTCTTATGGGCTGTAACAATGAACCTGTATTTACATCATTATCAGCATTCGTATATGAGCATTCAATTAATCCAATGAGTCTTCCTTGTACCCTAATCATACCAGATCAGGATCCGTTGCTTATCTATAAAAACGAAGAGCTTATTCTTAAACAAAAACAAATGCTTGCACAGGGTGCTGCCTGCAATGTTCTTTACCTTTTCCAAGGTGACATGGAGTCCCTTACCGGCGAGGATGCAGTTCGAAAGGCAGTGTTTGAAATGTACACACAGCCTACGCGTCCGGTACCATTAGAGGTACACCTTAAGGTATCCAGTCAGGGCATCACCTTGACCGACAATACACGTAAGAAGTTCTTTCGACGGCACTATCCGGCAAAGAATATTTCACACTTTTGTATGGATCCCAACAATCACTTCTGGAGTGTCCCTGCATCGGACGAAGGATTGCAACGCACAGTCAAGAAGTCAATATTTGCGTTTATAGCACGTCCGCTGACCGGCTCAAAAGATAATCAATGTCATATCTTTTGTGATCTTTCCTCTACGCAACCTGCATCTGCAATAGTCTCATTTGCCCACAAAGTCCTACCACTTGATTCCAGTTGTAAAATATTATAGGTCTTCGTCCGTTTGTCTTAAAGTAGACACCGTAACATTACAATACTTTTTTTTCGCTCATGTCTTGGTCAGACTAGGATCACGAGTGGTCGATAAAAAAATGTAACTTTCTTTTATAATTTGTAGTGTAATCACTATCGAAATCGTGTTAACAAACTTCTAACGTGAGTATTAAAAATATGACTTACAAAATCTAGTCACAACCACTAAATTATGCTGGTAGGGTATCGTTCGATTAACTAACAATATCGTATAATATTGATTAATATTATTATTTTCCACATTATAAACGTGAAAAAAAAAATAAAAAATAAAAACTGTTTTATTATTAAATTACATTTTTAATACCGAGTAATGGATGCGTATTTATGTTTGGGATACTATAAACGGAAAGATTATATTTTAGGCTCTAATTTTCGATATGGTTCTAAAGCTTAAGCTGAGGTATTTTACCTTTGATAAACCGATATAGATTGGTTACAAATCACAAATTTTTCGACACATAACTGTATTGAAAAGTCAATATCTACGTTGAGATAGTCACATAACATAAATAAAAATAAATGTAAATATTTTACGCTCTATAGCTTAACTTTACTATGGAGCCCACAGCTTTTTAAAAACCATTGTACAGTTAAGATATAAAACTGAGAATAAACGGATTTGATTTGATTTGATTAAATACACATTAATGTTTACTAAGCGAATTGAGATACCTTATGATGTCGTTCGAATAGAAAATTCTCAAAACAAAACTTAAATTATTTCATATTCCCTTTTTATTGTCCTTTGAACCGGCTGTAGAGCCTGTTAAACCAGAAATGAGCTGCTTTGTAAATTTCCGCAGCTCCAAAGGATCTTCGTTGTTAAAATCATCCATAACCGACTGCATTTGTTCCTTGAGACCATCGGCAATTGATGTTGTAATCCGATCCTTGAACAGGTTCGTAATCGGACTCAAAATAAGTCCTGTAACCTCACGAATTAATCTTGCTTGATCCAATTGCACTTGAATGTTGCTGTCAACCAAAAAAATCTTGTTAGTATATATTTTAATAGTACTATGATACTACAACACCTAAATTCTATAATACGAAAATCATGAAGATGAAGCTTCAAACTTATTATATTCACAGCAAGCTCAGCATAAACGATTGTATCATCTAATGTGCCAATCACTTTTCCGTATCCCTCGATCGCCATTAGCTTGAGCAAAAAGTTGTATTCAAACTATGAAAAAATATCACTATTAGTATATATATATATCCATGTATTCATAATTTATTTGTATAGTTTTCTGTAACGTTTAGTGATTTTAAGGTAAACGTAGCGAGCAAAAAAAACATCTCCAACTCTAAAAAGTATACACCTATTATATACAACTCTTTATTTTAAGCCTTCGGTATTAAAGTTTAAAAATATTAAAGACAGGAAGAAAGCACAAATTAAAATGGGCATATGGGAATAGGAAAATATTTCTAAGATGGGCGGAGAGTTATTAAAAAATGATTTACAATAAATGTTGGTGAAGGTAGATTGTGTTTTAAGTAATAAAAATAAATTTCAATAATTTATAAGCTTTTCAAAATAGTTGGCAAATAAGTGAAAAGATCAAATAGAGATTGGATGTGTGGGGTAATGGGGTAAAACAGTAAAAATAATGTAATAAATATTCTGTTTATTTTGTGGTTGAAAATAGGTCAAATTAGATATTTTTGTTACCACACATTGGTGCATACATAAAGCATTATTATGTTTATTTTTGTGCCTTACTTACCTGCAGCTTATTTATTTTCAAATAAAATTTACTTAAAAATGATTTGCCCTCATATGTCATGAATGCATTATCATGTCTCTGAATGCCTGCAAGATTATAAACAATTCCATTTGTCAGATGCAGACCGGCCTCGTAGGTAATGAAGAAAGGCTTCTAATAGAAATACTAGATTAATTAAATAAAATCCCATTTATTTAAGTCGCACATACAATAGAAATGCTCTCTTTCATATCTGGAAGATCTAAATGCTCTATCCCCAGCTTTTGCAGATGTTGCAGAACCATGGGAGTCACTACATCTACTTCGGCGTTGATATTAGTCCAACCGACGTCTTCCTTCTCAAAACTGCTCTCAATTATGGTGGTATTCGAATTTGAATTTTGTCGATCACTTTAAAATAAAACAAATCGAATATAATGTATGTATACATAAGATAAGACTTTTTAACTTTTTTGAGAGACAGATAATTTTAGTTAACTCTAAAAATATTGACTGGTTTCAAAAATTTACATTTAACTAAACTTTCAAACAACATTAACAGCAAACAAAGTTGTAGATGAACTTTAAATAATCTTGATATCATTAAGCCAGAACAATCGGTCATAAAATCTTACAGTAATGTCAAGTGATCATTTAAATTTGCACAAACAAAATAAAAAACGGAAAATATTGTCGTTTATTTTAACAAACCAAACAACAAGAAATTGACAAAAACTTCTGTAGATCAGTGTACCGACTTTGGAGTACAAAGTATTATGAATCAGACAATGTGTTAACACGCTACTTAAATAAAGCAATGTGAGATGTCATTCATTAAAAAACACAACAAATAACATCTTTAATAACTTTGAAAATATGTAGTGGTAAAAAAATCCATTGCACGTTAACTTTAGTTAACACTGGATAAGCAAAAAAAAGTTTTCTTGCCAAATAAAATTCAACTCATATTTACAGCTCATTACGATTCCATATGAAGACTATGTGTATTATAATTTAAAACACAATCAAATTTATAGAAGTTTCAGAAAATTCGTAAGCAAAGAAAGAGGACTTAGCCAAAAAACTTCAAAAGGAACAACACTTAAATACAAAGGATATATGGATGTTGATTAAAGACTAATGACGAACGAAAAACCTGAATTTGTTGTTTGTTTGGCTGAATCGACTATAAGTTATCTGTGGGCGTGAGTCTATGAGTTTGTTGTTAATCCATTGACTTCATAGAGGACAAAATTATGTAAAATTTCCCAAACTAATATATACGCTTTCCGCGTAGCTTAAGCAGTTAAAGTCTATTATTATTGAGGTAAAGTAAAACGTATTAGGAGAGCACTTTAGAACCAATTAATTATATATATATTTATATGTCATCCGTCTGTTTCTAAGCATATAAATCGATTTACTATTAAGATATTCATAATTAATTTTGTATATTGAAGGACTTCAGGTATTTTTAACAACAAACTTTATTTAACCAAAAAAAAAAACTCTCAATGCGTACAGTATTGGAATTTTTAAGCTTAGTTTAAATATACATTATATGACACATATGAATGTTAACTATAATTGTGGTGGTTTGTACAAAACACAAACACACTATATTTGTATACTCTGGCTTTCGAGGACAAAGAGTATATTGGTATTAAGCAATGAACGGTTTATATTCAACGGGCAAAACTAATTATATACAAGCCTATGCCTACGGTTAGTTCGGGATTAACTTTAATCTTTTTAACTAAGCATTAAACTATTCTTTATCTGTTTAAAAAAAGATTTTTTTAGTTACATTCAAAAGAAAACTGGCATAAATAAAAAGTAAATTAATAAATACCTATTTTGGTCCACTTGAACATCGCCTCTCGCGTTCAATACGACGGACAGTATTGCAATCAAATAAAAACTCATTTTACTTTCAGTCACAAACAGAATTAATTGTTGGCATTTGTTATTATTTTGTTATTTTTGATCCTTAAATTGATTGTTTTTTAAAAAATTTGCTTTAGTCAGACAAACAAAGTTTTCACTGATTTTCAATACAATAGCTTTCAATTATCAATTTGCATTTGGAAATTACATTTTTTTGCGCATATTTCACTTGCCTTTATTCAAAAGTGCAATTGTTAAACAGCCTTTGAACCCAGTTTTAATTGGTACACTTTATTTTAATCTATGATTGTTAACATTTTTAACTTCAACTGATTTATGTGTATATATAATTAAATAATTTGTACTTAGTTCGACTAAACAGAGAGTGAAAATGCGTTCGTCATTAAGTTTGTTGTTTGATTACTTATCTATACTATATAAGAGTATTTGATGACTCTGATACCGAAGGTATGAAGTATATTGTTTGAAAGCCTTTTACCCAGTTGCAAGCTAATAAACCGGTAACGAGCGTCATAATCCTTTACTTTACCCTTGCAAATCAATCCTAACCTAAAATCAGAGTATTTCGCAGTCAGTTGACATCGAATGCAACTTTTTCACTTGGTTTTATTTGCATTCTAGACACGCATTAATGGTAGTTATAAATGAAACGACTACCAAAAAGCATGCAAATAAAATATGTAATATAAAAAAAATAAAATGACCAGCATACACACGATCGTTACTTAAAAGATACGTTTATGTATAAGTGAACTTGCGTGCACATTAAATGCATTACTATCTTCATCGGCTTAACTATTTTATAACCTTTATTATTATTTTTTTTTATTTATTAAAAACAAATTTGATAGATATCAGCTTTTGTCAGTTTCAACCACAGAAAAATTGCCCAATTAAATCAATACTTGTTTAATACTTTTAGTAAGTGTTTGTTTTAACTATTATAAGCACACAGCACAGTATAAAGCGCAATGCAATGAAAGTAATATAGTGCTTCCTAGTTTGTTATTACAAGAAAGCTTTTATAAACCAGAGATCGAATCTCTACCCGTTGACGTACTCGCGGGAGCGGTTGAAATGAAACTACTACGGAGCGCAGCAACGTAAAAAATATTTAAGCACTAAAGCCTTGATCTTATTGAGCTTTTGAGGCGTGTGCTGCGAAGTAAAGCTTGTCTATTAGATTTTGAAAATGAGCTTATGGATCACGAATGCCATCAAGAAGTGATCAGGCATGAGAGAATATTACATTGTCGAAATGTGCATGGTTTTTCACTCAGGCTATCGATATAAATAAAATCTTGAATTAAAAAAAACGTACACCGGTTATACGGCAAGTTGAAGGTAAGACGCTGTTAAATATTGCATTCGTTCTCTTAATGCTTAAAGACTTGCTTGCTCTAATACAATAACAATAATTTTATTTGAGTTAAGTAGAAAAGGAACAGCCACAATATGTTGTATGTTGGACTTTACGTGTTTCTAAATACTTGCCATTGAGATGGTAACGTAGTTAACGTATTCTAAATCCAAACTGATTTGTTTTTTAAAGTTACGTTTTAAACAGACGTTGGACTTTACGTGTTTCTAAATACTTGCCATTGAGATGGTAACGTAGTTAACGTATTCTAAATCCAAACTGATTTGTTTTTTAAAGTTACGTTTTAAACAGAAGAAAAAGTATCAGAGAGGATTTTAAAGCGCAATAAAAAAAAAATTACAATTGTCTTGATTCGTTATAATCGTTAAATCTTTTAAAACTTTTATACTTTAGTCCTTTGCAGCTTCTATAGCAGCCACAATTGCCCAAATTTTGAATGTGTTTTCTCAAGTGATACATTTTAAACATATAATATATTTTATTGAAATGAAATCTGGGAGCGGCTTTAATAACGTTTTGTCATGCCAGCTTCAGTGGTTATTATTATTTTAAAGTGTAACGAAATGAATCTTAAGAAACTGACGAACACGAGAACATGAAAATAATGCTAGTACTACTCGCTATTTGGCTTGGAATTCTCAATAAACTTGTCAAAGGCTTTGGATAAATCCTATCCGAGTGCTTTAAAAATACTAAATACTTACGTTTACTTAAGAGACAAATAAAATATTTCTTATCGAAGCCGAGACATAAGCCTGGACAAAAAAATATGTATCTTAATTCCCAGTTTAGTTCTAATGACAAAGTCTTGCAGAATTTGTCTATGTGCGGAACTTAAACTAGAGGCGTTTTCCCCGGAAGACCGCCTTTTAATTGTTCATTTGAACATTAGCAAATTGATAACAATACAAAAATGTTTTGGTGTCATTTAAGCATAGTTGCGCCCCTAGAAAGAAAATTCCTTGCTCTCGCAGAATTATGTGTTTTACCCGTTTTATAATTTTTAGTTTTTTGCATTATTTGAATCCAGTCCAAACCAGGCCGGCATAACTGTCCGAACCAATTGCAACAGCAGCCAGCACATTATTGCCCACAACTACGACTTCGATTAACATTAGTTTATTCATTGTGTGTTCGCCAATCTCGTTTTTATGATTTATTTGTTGCGGTTGTTATGTTGCTTATTTGATTAAAAATCATGCAAGCAGCTTTGTTGGAAACTAACTTAAAACAATTTAACGAAATCATACGAAACGTTTAGTTAGCACCTTGTGAAATGGGATCAATTTTGACATCGGGAAACTTAAACTCGGGGAACTTAAGCATATCGGTTTTTCCATCGCTGCCATACTGCTTAGCAACGCGTTCCAGCTCGTTTTTCATCTCCCGTTCAATTTCAGGATTCGAGTCAACCATTTTGCCACCGCTGCAAGGCATATTGTATGCATAATTAGAGGGGAAATATAAATTATAATACTTTTGACAACTCACGCGCTCTTTTGCTTATATTCCCGAACTTTGTCCAGAAACAGCTGCTGAATGGGATCGGAAGCCTTGTTTAGAGCTGGTGCGGCAATGGCAATGTTGCGGCGCATTTCCGTTCGCAGCACACGGACGCCAGATAGAATTGATTGCGCCAACATTTCTAAAATATAAAATTTATATTAAAACCTCTTCGGCGTAACAATTTGGTAACCTTAAAAGGTTATGTAACACATTTGAATCTTTTAGTCCGTTGTGTTACTTTATCGTTTTTGCACTTCGACAATTTTAAGTAATACTCCTATTAAATTTAAATTTTAAATCAAATTTAGCTTATTATTTTACCTTACTTTTCTTCGCAAATGCCTTTTGACTATAAATGTGGAAAATTGTCAAGTACACAACAAAGTAGCGATGTCAAAACGTCAAGGCACTATCGATATTCTCGATATTGGTTAAAACATTTTACAACCGATGTTTAACGATAGCTGGTTAGTTGCCTAAAATATATCGGAATAGTGGGTACTAGCATTGATTACGTATACTTTAGACCCTAATTGTGGGAATAGATTTAAAAGGCACGAAAATAAAATGTAAAAAGAGCAGTAGCGAATAGACACATGAATTTGCAAAGAGCTTTTACAACAGCTGTTTCTAGGCCATGCAAGAACGTGAGAAATCCTTAAACATGTGCCTTGATTTTATATTTAAAAAATCGCTTAACAGACGTTTTTGAGTCCCACCAAAATACGGGCGTGCTGATATGTCTAATATTTTTTTTTTATTTGGTGAAAGTTTTAAAGTTAACAAATAAATCTGCAGGGCTTAAAAAATGCTGTCCCATTAAAGCTACAAAGTGGCAAAACAGACGAAAAAAAAAGATTTTGTGGTAGTCCTGATAAAAAAAATACATATTTACCGCCATGCAAACTGTTCAAAAAAAAAATACTGCATGTACATTCCGAGAAAACATCGATAGGCTAACATCGATAACGCGATTTGTTAAAATCTCATCGAATTCGGCTCGGTTACCACGTCAAACGCTTGCATGCCGAAAAAATATTTATATCTTTTACACATTTAAAATTTGCAAATTACATTTAAAATGGTCAGTTTGCTTCAGGAAATTGATACCGAACATGAGGACATGGTCCATCATGCCGCTCTGGACTTCTACGGACTGCTGCTGGCAACCTGTTCGTCAGACGGTAGCGTCCGTATCTTTCACTCACGTAAAAACAATAAGGCACTTGCTGAACTTAAAGGACATCAAGGACCAGTGTGGCAGGTCGCATGGGCTCATCCAAAATTCGGCAATATTTTGGCATCGTGCTCATATGATCGCAAAGTAATTATATGGAAGTCGACAACACCCAAAGAGTGGACAAAGCTGTAAGTGTTGTGTTTTTATCTCTATTGTGCTTAAGCCCATTACCAACGTATGAACTTATTTCATGAATATATATATATGTATACGAACTTACACAACGGCTGTTCGCAATTTATAGTTTAAAGCTTATATTAATGTTTTTATATTAAATCAGTATTTATCTACTAGTTCAGTATTCTTAAGCTACTTTTGAAAGACGCTGGCAACTAGTTCCAAGTTGTTTTGAGACTAGTTTGCTCTGTTTGTTGTAGTCACTTCACTAGTTGTATTTAAGTTTGTCATACTGCAGGATTATCTATTTAAATTTAATTTAATTCTTGCTTATGTATTTTTGGAACTATATATTCTCTAACTATAGATACGAATATGTCAATCATGATTCCTCTGTTAACTCTGTGGACTTTGCGCCGGCTGAATACGGTCTTGTACTCGCATGCGCCAGCTCAGATGGTTCCATTTCCGTGTTGACTTGCAACACAGAGTACGGTGTATGGGATGCCAAAAAATTACCCAATGCACATACAATTGGAGTAAATGCTATTTCGTGGTGTTCTGCTCAGGCACCAGATCCGGCGTTTGATCAGCGTGTGACCTCACGTAACGCAGCAATAAAGCGGTTGGTCAGTGGTGGGTGCGATAATCTCGTCAAGATTTGGCGGGAAGATAATGATCGCTGGATAGAGGAGCACCGACTTGAAGCACATTCGGACTGGGTACGTGATGTGGCATGGGCTCCATCAATTGGGTTGCCACGCATGCAAATAGCTTCGGCTTCACAAGATCGCCATGTCATCATATGGAGCAGTAATGCTGATTTGTCGCAGTGGACATCAAATGTATTACACACTTTTGATGATGCTGTGTGGAGCATTTCTTGGTCAACCACTGGAAATGTACTTGCCGTTACTGGTGGTGACAACAATGTATCGCTGTGGAAGGAAAACAGTGAGGGTCAATGGATACGCATTAATTATGAATCGGGCACAGCAATTCAATCGAAACAGACACATCAGTTACACAATGCCCATCAGCAGTCGCAGCAGCCGCAGCAGCCATTAAATCTCCCACAGTCTTCGGACTCCGAGCATAGCTCGAACTTGTCAAATTCGAACTTATCAAACTCGCAGCTGTCAAACTAAAAAATATAAAATTTTAAGTTTCTATGCTTTTATCCAACTGAACTATTGTGTTCAATTTATATTACAAACGAAATAAATATAGTGAAACAATTAAAAATACCTATATTTATTTGTAAACTAAAAGTGGGCAATCTTCATAACCTAAACGCATAAAATATATGGTTTTAGTTGCAAAGATGATTTTGTGTCGAATTAATAAGTTAAAATAAACAAATCGCTTTACAAACAATTTCAGTCGTTCGTAAGGATTTTTAAGCTATTTCAATCAAGTTAGCACCGGTCACCTAGCAACGATTTTCGGAACTTGTTTTGTAAGTTAAAAGTTCATACCCTTATTTTCGATTTCTTTAAGTTAAAGCATGATCCCAAACACAATTTGGTGTAAAAAACATTCAATCTGTATCCCCATCACAAGCAGTTAAAAAAGTACGTTTTCACCAATACCTTAATATTTTAATGTAGGGAAAATAGACCCAAAAACCGCGTAAGCAAGGTAATGCCTATAATTAACTAGTTTAACCAAAATCGACTACTAAAATATTAAAAAATGTTTTTAAAAAGGTTTCGACACCGATACAAAGTTTTTAAACGAAATAAAGCATTGCATGCAATAATATTTTTATTTGGAAAAGCCAGTCATTAAAGTGATACTGGGAAAGCCTTATCAACTAAATAATAAACCTTAAATGGTTCATAAAAAGAACCAATCGAACTATTTACTTTCACTAGAAGTGAACAGATGCGCCACAAAAAGCTAACTGCTATAGCGCACACAATTATTTTTATATATGTATATATGTATGTAGATACACCTGTGTATTTGAGAAAATGCCGCACCACAGTCTTAATTGACAATGTGCAATAAGTTGCAGTTGTTTGTATTTTAGTTTTATCTATATCTTTTTATTGCAACAAATGAATATTATTGTATTAATTTTGGAGTAAATTTGCATAAAGCGTCAAATAGATAATTTATAGCAACAAACCTTATATTATGAATCACAACTTTGCAATTACAGAGAAAAGTTTTTAAAAGTAACTATGAATCAGAATAGATTAATCTCTGTAAACTCTGTTTCAAGCAGTCTGTGTCTTCCACTTCGGGTATTTAATTGAAAAACTTGATGCTTTTAATTAAACCAGTTTTCGTTTATGGGATTTCAATCAAACCAACCGCAGACACATTTAAAATTATAATTACAAATCGTCACGAAACGAATTGCGAAAGGATTCCGTCGTGGCATTTAAGTTTATACAATGTAACGGTAGAATATTTAATTTTAATGTTCCAAAAACTTGAGGTACGGATGGGCTATTGATTGACATTGGATTTAACCAGTGCATCATTTGCATATCTATAAAGGTCAAATTGTAACCTTATTGAAATTTTCATTCGGGTGTATGGTCATAGTGAGTGGGTGTGGATAATCCTTGAAGATAATAAATGTATTCTTTTTAGAAATACGTTGTAAGATTGTTGATTAAGGATGAAGTTAAACTACATTGTATATTTTCTCTTACAATGTTCACCCTGTGTTTTGGTTAGTACGCCTATTTTGTGGCATAACAATGAATTGGGATAAGAATAAAGGCCTCAGCACCTGCTTAGCCAGTTGTTATATGCATACAAACGTTTGTATAACATACTAGCTGAATATATGTGGATATGTGCATGTTTGAGTAAGTACATGAGTAAGTAATTGTGCTAGGCTTTATATGCGTCTTAGGTAGAATTTGTACTAATTGTTGGCCAGAGCGCCAGAGCTCGTGCAACCGAAGTTTGTGGCCAATGCTGATGTCATGGATTGCGTGCAACTAAGCCGTCACCAATATTACCATACAAAGTCAACAACCAAGGACCCAGTCTAACGCTCATGATACTGCATACAGTCTTGTTCTTGGTCAAAAGCGGTCTACTAAATAAACTACTGGTAACCCGCAACCAACAGGGCTTAATCGCGCTTCTTTCCTACCACCACAATTACTTACTCGGTGGAGCCAAACTGACCGAATTGTTTGGAACTGCTGCAAAAGGCTTCTCAGCAGGCGGCATTGATTTTTTTCTTTACAATTTTTGGGTTTCTGGGCGTTTTTTGTTTTGGCTCTTCTAGCACTTTTACTCTTGTACGCACGAACTTATTTGCATATTTCATGGATTACAGGGTGCTTGCTCTTAACTTTTGCGTAGTCGGGGTTAAAGGTGAACGATAATATGATAGCAGGATTTTCAACTTATGTATTTATACATATTAAATATATGTATTTACTTTAATTTTTATTATTTTTCTATCTATATGTAATGCGCCCTGAATTTCTGGAATATCTATTTTGCATAATGCAAAAATTACATTTGTGTGACATAATTTTGTTATCATTTTTTGATCTAGCCAGATTCGAAAACTGAATTTATATTTAAATAAAGATGGTCATGGCCAAAGACAAACTGACTGACTGATCGACTCAGAAAATGCAAAAACTCAACTCAATAAATATTACCTAGGTTAATCATATTTGCTAGATTGGTATAAACCTAACAGTGGGATTATTTGGAGCGAACACTTCCAGATTATGATAGCAAATTGTATATTCAATAAGCACCGTGCAATAACTTTAATGCACCAATATTTAATTGGTACAATGACCTTTTAATTGTATTTGTAAGCTGTGTTACGTTTGCGAATGTTCCGGCGTAGGCGTTTTTCCTAATGTTTTGCCATGGCTTGTGTAATATATGTTTTTCTGCAGTTTTGTTATCACATTTTTCGATGTTTCTGATGGCCAATAGTTCTTGGTGTTGTGCCGTGTGTGTAGGGCATTTTGGGTCAAGAAAAATGTGTTAGTGAGTTAGTTTTAGAGTAAGGGCAGTTTCGGGCATTCTTGCAGTGCTGCTCTTCATTTGTATTTATTTTACTCAGAAGCAGTTGTGGGTGTTTGCTGGGTGTTGATGGAATAGAAGTGGAAAAACGTGTAGCCAAATTTAAAGGCAACTGGTTAATAATTTTGCTTTAAATTGATACGTTTACTTTTTTTTTCTATCTGTTCACCTTGCGTTACTCATGTTTTGCTATTTGGAGTCTAGAATGATAATGGTCGCTGATGTACGTAGTTCGTTATTGTCATGTGACACTACTAACAGGGCTATAAAAATTAGGTTCCTTCAAGAACCGAAGAAATAGAAGTTATACATACCCTACCTAAACCACAAGTGGGGAACGGTCTGTCAGTCAGTTGTGTTTTTAGCCTGGGCTTAAGTTTGAATATAAGTAAGTGATTGTTAGGGAGTTGAAAGTGTGTGATGATATACTTTAAAGCACGACAGAGTGCTTATTGGCAGGGAGACTCGCTTACTTGCAGTTGAGCAACAAGGGTGGCTGTTTTGCCACTTGTAACATGCAATGCGCAAGCTGGCCTTTGGTTTAGCCCTCTTCATACTTTCCCACAAGTTCATTTGACCAGGTTCGTTGTATAATTTGCCTATCCCGCAGGATATAATAAAAATATTTTTTTATTTTTTTTAAATTATTAAAGAATTAGAAAAAAGAAACAGCAAATAGCGTTCGCAGGCGGCTCTTTAAAGCCGCACTTTGCATTCCTTTAGTCGAATTAACTATCGTCGATAAGATTTTTTGGAACTAATCACGCTAGAACTAGGTGGTACTTAGTGTGCATGAATAAACGTACGAGTAATGTGCATGTATTAAATGGCAATGAAATGGGTCTAGCTGCAATTAGACTAGGCGATAATACAATGTCAAAGTACTAAAAACTCAAGAATTTTCGTATGCTTTACAGCAAAAGTATGATGACCTCCAAGCATGCTCATCACCAGTTCAGATTTTGTAGGCAAATTATATAAATTCGAGTATTTGGTCATTTGGCATTTGCTAGCCATTCACACTAATTAATCATCAGTTAAGAAACAAACATGGATGGCAAGATTGTAAGCAAAGAAAATTGTGTCCTTTAAGTATGGGTATACCTTTAGTAAGTAAACCTGCAGCAAATTGATTGTTGTATACCCTAAATAAAAAGTGAAAAATTGGGTAGTACTACATTTTTGTAACAGACAAAACAAAATTCAATCTTTGTTCTTTATAACAATCTGCTTATTTTACCTTATCGATAACTTTTCGATTTCGATATTTATATGTAGATCATTTGTGATAGTGTGAGATCAATGTATGTTAAAAAATACTAAGCACAGTAGGCAGCTTGTATATACATATTTTACGCATAGACACTCATATAGGTTCAGGATATTTCTTAGTCGAGCTTTCGCACTGATGTCTTGCAGTTTTTTTTTTGGCACTGGCAAATGTCGTGATTTTTCTATATAATTTTCCATGAATTTGTGCCAGCGCATTTATCAATAACGTCAGAAAAAAAATGTCTGTATAATTAACTCAAATAAATACAAAAATAATAGTTGGCACTAAATTATGTATGCCATGCAAGAATTTACTATATTTTCGCAATTTGGCCTGGTCGAGGATTTACGTAGTAGCTGCCACATTGTCACAAAACTGTGAAAGAACAAAACATGCAAAATGTTAATTTTCTTTAACATATTCACTATTTATTTTATTAGCATTAAATGTTTAAATATTATTACCTTCTTTAAAATGTACTGATTGACCTCAACTAATGTGTAGCTTGAAAAAAATAAGGAAATGTCAGCTCACTGTTATAAGTTTTAGTAAATTATAACGTTCAGCGTGCGGATAAAATAATTTATTTTGCTTGGGCTGTAAAAATAACTAAAATAGATTTTAATGATTGACGGTTGTGCTGCCAGATCGATCAAAACAGATTTGCGACCCTGTTTGTTCAAACTGTATTTGTTGAGATTGCCAAAATTCCATGACTACTTGCCTATAAATTTGAAACGAATATGTTTTGAACAATAAACACAATAACATTTGTATGGAGCCGATATGGAGTAAGTAAGAGTTACACTTTAGGTTTCTACTTCAGCATTTACGCCCTTTTCTCGAATCAATATGGAAATGCTTATTTGTAAAATTGCTAACCTTTTTACGTTATGGGCGTGCCATGCAACCTTTTGAGAAAGTTTGGCTACAAAAGCAACAAGCGCCCTCTCAACATTAATGGTAGGGCAAGTAAAATGTAATTAGAATCCCTGAACAATCAACAAGCAAGCTAAGGAACCTACAAAATAATAAGCAAACAAAGAATTTGCCGTTGTTTTAGGAAAAAGTAGCTACTGCTTTTGTTGTTGTTGAAGTATGTGTAGTTGTTGTGCGTGCTAATTCTACACGTTATTGTTGTATGTAGATACATGTATGTATAGGTGGCTCGTGCATGTTGCTGTTTCTGAGGCTCCAAAACAGCGGCTCTAATGACTTCGCCGTTATAATAACCCTAGGATGGGGACGAGGCCGAGGACGAGACGAGGCTGCCCCAACTTAACACACAACAACAGTAAAAATTGCACGAAGGCAAAACTACCAAAAAACAAAAAAAAAACCATCTTCGTAAGCATACCATTACGAAGTTAGAAAAATGTGCGTACATGTTTGTGGATGCAATAATCTACATACACTAAAAGTTCGCGGTGGTTTTCAAGCAAATTCCCAAAGTTTCCTAACCAAGAGGAAGACTTAACGGCTTATAGTAATACAATAAGAACGTGTAACAATAAAAATAAATAAATAAAAGTATATTTTAAAAAAAAAGTGCAAAACTGAAATTTGTATAAGTTAAAATAGATTTTTGTTGTTTATAATCAATTTATAGTAATTATATAATATATATTCTGAATAATTATAGCTTTATAGTATATATTTATATGTTATCAGGTGTGGTTAGCAATTTTTCAACAGTTCTATTTGATTTTAGTCTCACAAATTTATAGAACTTGACAAAGATATTAGATTTTTTCTAGATTTCAATCTAAAAATATATTTAGGTTTTGTAAACAGGAAAATTTATTAGAAATTCAAATACAAAAAAAAAAAAAATCGAAAATATCAAACCCTTTTCAGCTCTATGAGAGCATGCAGAATTCGATTTAAGGTCTAGCTAATTTTGGGTGCCTCTTGACATTGCATGAGGCTTGGGGTAGGCTAGGCTGGCATAAGCGGCCCATAAATAACCCTCGGCGCCAGGTCGAGTCGGTGAAACAAAACTTAAGCTACGTGTGCGCTAGCAAATTCATCACTTGAATTTCGAACGCGCAAGCGACTGGTTCGTTCTTTAGTTGACTCAGACCCCGGATAATATAAAAACAAGAAAAGACCTGTGAAACATCAAATATTTTTACACAAATTTGTTGTAAAATCGGGTTTTTAATAGAAAAACCAAAAAACAACACAAGCTTCATATACATTTAATTCCAAGTTGTGTGCAAGTAAATATTTAATTGACTTTTAAAACATCGTTTTGTGAAAGGGAACCACTGTTTACGTAACAGTTAGTTTTTGGCGCCTTCATCTTGTGTTTAGAAGAAGCTTTCGACGTACTTAGTGCTCTATTATGCAGCCCTTAAAGCGCTTCACACAATGCGGCAGCTTAACTATGCTCTTTGGCGTCTTTATAATACTCTTTGGTGTGAGTTCTACAGCGTTGACAACATTCGGCAAGACCAATAATCAACCACCACCCACACAGGGTCCAATCAGTAAGTTGTATTTAATTTAAATATACTTGACATAAATAAACTTTATTTAAATATATCTAGCTTTTCTAAGCTACTAAGTAGTATTTTAAATTAAAAAAAAATGTATATTTCAGTTTTGAAATAAGTTTAAGGTAGCACAACAATCCGACATTGTTGGTCTATTAAGACACATAAAATCTATGTAATTCGCAAAAATTATTGAGAATTCAACAATTTTATGCAAAGTATTTGACTTAAATTCAATCAATTTAAAACACATTTTAATAACTGAATAATATATATTATTAAAAAAAATGCAAATAATAGTTCAATTTAAAAAATTGTGTGAATACAAATGGCGTAATTATATCTTCATCAGTTTCAAGTAATGCCAGTCTCTAAATAAGTGGACAGTATTAGTTTTACGATATAGAAATTAGTTAGAAGCCATTTGACATGTTTTGTTTTTCTTTTGTAAAATTAACTGATTCATTTTCGTTGCTAGTTTTATTAACACGCATATCTTAGAGAAACATATCTTAAGAATGGTCTGTGATTGACTTATTTGTTTTGTTTATTTATTATCATTAATGGCTAAATGGCTTTGACTATTAGATTGAATACTAATCGAGTGCTACGCCTTAGTTAGCCACTAAACTCAAGTACTTAGTACCTGTTTCTGCCTGCCTATAGATATAAGTACAAGCCAGCTAATGACATGCCGTGTTTGTCAATTCCGATGCATGAAATATAAAGCAAATGTAACTAAGCCAATTCTAGCTCTGGCCTCCAACATAAATCAAAAATTGATCAAACAAGTCAGTCAAGTAAATGACACAGACGCTCCATGGAAAGACAAAATGGTAAATGCTAAGCGATAAACTTATATAATTAGCCTGTTATGGGAAAATTCTTGAATTAGCGCACAAAAAGAGCATATTTGTTAATTAAACAAAATATGTTTTGTATTTCGAAATAAATGTTTAATGCATTCGTTATTTGTTTACATTGCATTTCTACAGTCAAAGGACGCGAATGTAGCACAAACGATGAATGCTCCACGATAGAACGTACCAGTTGTGTCAAGGACTCCAATGACTACAAGCTGCGTTGTCTGTGCGGAGATGATTCACCACCCTCAAATGGACTCTGCCCAGATGTGCTCAAAGGTGAGTAAAAACAGCTAAGTGAATTCGGGGCGCCTGGAAATAGTTAGTCGTATATCTAATTGCTAGACTTGCATATTACATATATAATTCAAGAGCTCACGTTCTTGTGCTAACTTTTTTCGTTCTGTTTTGTTTTGTTTTTGTTTGCCCGTAGAGCTCTCAAGTAGTCAGTAAGCAAGTGCCAGCTGTAAATGATAACTAAACAAAGCTTTATACAAAAAAAAACATCGCTAACTTGAATAGTGCTTGCTTATAAGAATGCTGTTTGTCAAGCACGTCCTTCCTAAGACATACAAAACAGCCTTTGTTTTACTTAATATAATCTAATAATTAACACTATATTTGGTACATGGGTCTAGTCAAGACTGCGTGTTCTTAAAAACATATAAGTTTTAAGAAGGCTTTAGGCTAGTTTCAAATGCATTTCGGATATTTCGATTGTATACAGTACAGCTTATGATCGATGCACTTAGTTGGAAATTATTAATAGCGACACTCGCTCAGCTAATTTTAATGTTAATATCAAATATTGGTTTAGGGTACCACAACAATGGTTCGCAAAAAAACAGCTTTTGGTTAAAGTTTACACCAAAAAACTTATATTTTCTCCGGCGCAAAACTACTTAATACAAATAGTCAGATATTTTTTATGAAAATGTTATTAACATTTTTTTGTTCACTTCGAAAATGTTGAATAACTTTGAAATTCACGGAGTAACGCATAGAATTAAGCGTTTTCATTTCTGAAAATCTATCAATAGGATTACTATACATACCATGTAGCTAGCGTTAAAATGCAAAATTTCATTATGTAAATAAAGAGGTAGGCAAAATTTGATTCGGTATACCCTTCCTTACTTCCGTTTGGTTTAGTATTACAAGTAAGTACACAACAAGAAATACTATTTGTATTGCAGGCCTGCGGCATAGATGCAACAGCAATCATGAGTGTGAAGATGGCATGGTTTGTCAATTTGAAAACAATAATCGTACCATTGGGGTTTCCAAGTTCATAACCAGTAAAACCAAATTATGCCTTTGTGATAACGATAATGGCTATGTGGAGGATATATTACATGACATTTGCAGCGGTGGTAAGTTGCAACTGATCAAAGTAACTACATAGAGTATGCAAATACGAATATTAAAAATAATTTTTTTTTTTATTAAAGCAAATCATCGATTTCTGTCAAACATTTTGATATCTTTTTGCTCACTCATGACGCCGTTCTTCTTCTCCGCCCACATGAGCATGAGAAAGCATTTTTAGAAGGATTATCTAACCAAGGCAAACAAAACCCAGTTAATGAATTTCCCCTTTTTTGTTTTCTTTCAATGATCTATGTGCCTCAAAAAGAAATTTGAAAAATACGAAGGAAATGAAAGCAGTCTTTTAAATATCAGATTTAATATTGCTCTCTCAGTAGGTTATAATTTGATTATGTAAAACGCAAAATGCCCGATTCAGTAGTCATTAGCCCAAATGTCGTTATATTAAATAAGTTTCATAAATACCACCGTCAATTTTATTCGCTTCTTACACAAGTCGCGTTACACATAGTATACATATCTATATATCTATAAACTAAACAACAATTTAAATAATTTCATTTTACACATTGTATTTTAGAAAATAGCTAATGATGACGAACATACAATTTATTACATAAAATTTGACAGCACATCTATGTGATGTATTCACTTTAACTACCCTTTTCAATGTATGTTGGTTGTATGTTTAGCATTAGACTTACATTAAAACTAAATAAAATATAATATATATTCTCATATTCTATTTAACAATTCTCTAAGAAATTATTTTTGAAATAGTATCAGAATGCACACATTTACCAAAATATGTACGTTCTAGGTTGCACATAAAACGAAAGTTATTTGCAATTGTCGGCTTCGCTTCAAGCATTACAGTGTCGTATTTAAATGAATTTTATACTCTATATTTAAGAAATATTCCTATTCAGAATATTTTTTCCGTAGCAGTTATATTTTATTTAATAAAATTCTTAAAACAAAAGCCCGTTGTTTTTTTCATAACCTAATAAACAATTTAATTTCCGCCTCAGACCAGAAACAAACGTAAGTGGTGACCAATTTTATCAGCAAGCGTTTCCTACACTTGTTTTAACTCTCAAACTACAATATACGAAGTATGCGTTTGGCAAAAAAGGGGCACTCAATTGCCCAAGGAGAAATCGTAATTGCAACGACGGGGCTTAAACCGCAAGCAAGCTGCGAATACCACTCGCAGAGCCGGCAGAAATGAGCGCCTATTCACCTGTTAAATAGTACTGGTTTACAGGTCTCCACAACATGAAAGAATCTTTAAGTTCTAACAAAACTAAAACAACACAATAATCTGGATTATCTTTCATTTGGTATTTTGGTACTTTGATATTAAATAAGTGAATAAAAGTCTTACCATCTAGAGTACTGAAAAAAGTGTGACATCTAATTTACATTTCATTATTGTGTCATCGACAAACACGACAAATCTGTTCAGTTCAGCGGGATAAAGCTGATCTTTTTGACGAAGTTAAATATATTCTATTTTATTACAAATCACAGTTGATATTCTAATTTGTTCCTTTAAAGTAAAACGCATTTGTTCAGTGATTTTTAATATCTTAAAACCATAATTTAAATACCTTTAGGCATTTGGAAACAACTTTAGTTGGAAATCAATTGCACTACCAAGTAATATATTTTGAACAAGCTTGTAGTTAATTGACTTCCTTACACGTAAGACCTTTTGAAATTTGTTGTGCTGAGGAAGGCAATACAATTGACTCTTAAGTTTCCTTACGAACATCTACTGATATCTGCCTGGAATAAGGGTACATCAGCATGTGGCGTAAATAAAATAATACTAAAATTTAGCGCTTACCGTTATTTTTAATTTTTTTGCTGGTGTTTTGGACTATGTGGTTTGACGCTTGCATTACCGATTGTCTTTTATACAACGTTGCAACGTTGTTGCAAATAATTATTGTGCGAAGTAGAACTTGGTAAAGACTTGTCCAGTGGTTGAATTAAATTTGGTGTAGAGTCGGCGTTTTATATGACTGATTTTTTATTTGAAATTAAACTTGGCTTAGTAGGAGTTCTTTTAAGCTTTATGAGTATTTCAGGACAGGACTTTTTTATTATTTTTTTATTATTAAAAAATTCGACTTGTCATAATTAGAATATTTGCCACAAAAAACTGTATTAAATTATGTTTAAGAAAATCAGGAATTAGAATGGTTACCCAAATGCCCCAGAGTTAAAAGCATCTTATTAGTCCAGGAATCATGACCAAGTTCTTTATTGTCTCAAACAAATGAAGTGCAGATGTACAAACATTAACTGGCAATTGCATTATACAAAATAAAATGAAGCAATTAACATAATATCGCAGAATTGAGCATAAAGGTTTAAAATCTGGACAAAAAAATTAAGTAAGAAAAAAACTTAATTTCGAATTAAATGAATTATTCTTAAATTAAAGTCGTTATTTGAATTATATTTTAATTAAAGTCGTTATCTTGAAACAATCGTAATTTGAACGCAAAAAATTTCATACTGTATATTTGACCCTAAGGTTATCGTTATCGATATCAGTGTTGAACATTCTTTGAAATGCTACGCTGTTAAGCACTGTAATTAAAACGTGCGCTTTGGTATTTTTTAGTACAATTGTATAAAACACATTTTTGTATGGTACCGCGTTGTGTATTTATCTAAAAAATTATACAAAATGAAACGTTTAACTGACGAACGCACAAAAATTCTTTTCGAGAAGCTTGCCAAATAGTAAGAATTTTTAAATAAAATCCATATTTTGCTAAAATATTTTTGCTCCTTTTTAGTATTGGCCCAAATGTACAACAGCTCATTGATCGACCTGATGGAACATATTGCTTCCGTGAGCATCGGGAACGCGTTTATTATGTTTCTGAGCGTATATTAAAGCTTAGCGAGTGTTTTGGTTACAAACAGCTTGTCTGCGTAGGCACATGTTTTGGCAAGTTCTCCAAGACAAATAAACTGAAGTTCCACATTACTGCTCTCTACTATTTGGCTCCTTATGCACAGTACAAGATTTGGGTCAAACCTTCATTCGAGCAGCAGTTCCTGTATGGCAATCACATCCCAAAATCTGGATTAGGACGTATTACAGAAAACGCCGGACAGTACCAAGGAGTCGTTGTGTTTTCCATGAATGATTTGGCTCTTGGCTTTGGTGTACTTGCTCGCTCAACAACTGAATGTAAAACCGCCGATCCAATGACAACGGTTTGCTTTCATCAAAATGATATTGGCGAATATATTCGAGCCGAGGATACACTCTTTTAATTTGTGTTTTACCCTTTTTAATGTTATTACATATACTAGCAAAGGTGTAATTATTTAAGTCATTAGTAATAATAATAATTATAATTAAAACCTGGCTCTCAAATACCAGATGGGTATTTATACACAAATGCCAATAAAGTTGACTTTACCTTAAATTTCAGTTATATTTCCGACTTGTGGCTTTACGGCTTGGTGCAACCCAAATCAAACAAAATAAAATAAGCAATTTTTCAGAAAAAAAGTATTGCGTTAGAGATTTAAATAGATTTATTTGCTTATTACAATCCATATACTGAATCCTGGCATACGCCAAACATTGTCACCATACATAAAAAAATATTTGCAAAACTCGATACAAAATAATCCGGCAAATTTATTTTATACGAATCCAGAGGAATGTCACTTATACTTCCCAATAACTGTGACTTGCAAAATGACGCTAAAAGTAGTGACAAGTAGCACGTACAGAAATGCCGCAAACAAATATCATATGTACGTATGTATGTATGTGCATCGTTTTGTTATCATTTTAGAATACCTTTTAAGTATTGACGTACAGTTTAATGGCCCGGCAAATAAAAATAGTTGCAATATGGCTACTGCTTATGTTTCAAAAAAGTGCATTTGGTAAGCATTTAACAATAATATCTATACATTTCGTTTCTAATGCGCCCACACATACTCTGACTCACTTAATCCGTTTTGTTTCTCTTTCTTTGTATGCACTAGTCCATAGCGAACGTACTCGTGATAAAATGTACCAGCCAATTATGGGCGCAAGCTGCTTTCGGCGATTAAACGGCACACACCAGACGGGATGCTCATGTGAGTACCGCAGAAAGGTGAAAAAGTGGGGAAAAAAATAATAATGTTTGTATGCTTTGCCTTGCACCATAGCGACGTATTCGGGTTCAGTTGGAGTGCTGCATCTTATAAACGTCGATGCAGATTTGGAATTTTTGCTCAGCAGTCCTCCTTCGCCGCCCTATGCTCCGCTTATACCGCCGCATTTATTTACACGTGATAATCTGTTACGCCTCAAGGCAGCCGGACCAAAAACAATATCCGTTGTACTGCTGATCAACAAAACTGAAAAAATGAAACAGTTTTCGCACGAATTAAATTGTCCCAATCAATACAGTGGTCTGAAATTAAATGACAGTATTGAGACTGCAACGTGCGATGCCAGCAATGTGGCCAATACTTGGAATCGTTGGGGCACTGGTCTATTGCACGAGGACTTTCCTTTTCCTATCTATTACATAGCCGATGTAGAAGAAATCACCAAACTGGAAGACTGCTTTGAAACCTTTAACAATTTCGACTATGAGTCACATGCTTTGCGTAGCCTGTGTGCCGTGGAAGTAAAATCGTTTATGTCTGCGGCTGTTAACTCCGAAGTATGCATACGGCGGACCAACTTTATAAATAATCTTGGCGGCAGCAAATACTGTGATCCCATGGAGGGTCGTAATGTCTATGCTACATTGTATCCACGCAACTCTTCTGACAGTGTTTCAGACACAATCAAAACCAACGTCAATGAGAAGTTTATAATTGTTTCATCCCGTCTAGACACAACGAGCATGTTCGATGGGCTGGGTAAGTGTAATTAACAATTAAATGTTCATGCAGTTAACATTAAATTGATGTTTCAGGAATGGGTGCGATGGATTCGCTTGTTAGTTTAGCTACTCTAACACAAGTGGCGCATATGCTGCGCCTGTTGCTACCTTCAGGTAGCGCACTATCTGATCCGCAACGTAATGTGCTCTTTGTGGCATTCGATGGCGAATCTTATGATTACATTGGATCTCAACGTTTCGTCTACGATATGGAAAATCAGGGAATTTACACCAGTTCTTCGCATGGTACACCAATATCATTTGAAAACGTTGAGTTTATTTTAGATATTGGTACACTCGATGATATCGAAAACATTAAGCTGCACACACTTACCTCGACGCCGTTAGCAGGACAGATGCTGCAGCAGCTTAACCGATACGCAAAATCACCGCGCTATAACTTTAAAGTAAACATTCAATCAATTGTGGGCTATCATATACCACCAACATCAGCGCAATCATTTTTACGTCACGATCCAAAGTTGCCAGTATTAATTCTTAACTCGTTGCCTGGTAATCGATACTATCACTCTATATACGATGATCTGGACAATGTGGACTTTCTCTATGCTAATAGTAGCGAAGATTATACAAAATTAAGTGATATAGGCATCACAAAGAACTTTAAAGACGATTCCGTGCAAATGAAGGTGCGTAATATTTCTTCAATTGTTGCAATGGCGCTCTATGAGATCTTAACAGGAAAACAATACCAAGGAAGCTTAGTTGCCAATCCAGTGTTGGCAGATGAATTCTTTTATTGTTTTCTGCAGTCTTCTGACTGTCCGCTGTTCAAGGCATCTTCCCATCCAGATAGTCCATCCGGTCTTCCGTTGCCACCAATGCGGTATGTAATAATATAAATAGATTGTTTATAAAAATAATCCGTTCATTTGTGTGACTGTTCGTTCGTTGTTCAGGTACATAAGTGTCATTGGTGGCTCACAGGAGTCTTCGGGCTGGACATACCGTGTACTGGGTTATTTGCTATCACAACCACAGCCGCTTGTGTCCAAAGACGACTGCAAATACTTGCCATTGTTTTATTTTGCTGGTGTTAATAGAACTGGAGAGTGTCGCCTCACAACGCAAAACTACACACATGCTCTAAGTCCAGCATTTATTATTGAAAGTAAGTGCAGAGATCAAATAAAAAAAATGATGCAAACCCTTTTTGTAAACGCTTAATTTGTACTTTACAGATTACGATTGGCGTTCTGGCAATTACTCTACATGGACGGAATCAACTTGGTCTCAATTCAGTGCACGCATCTTTCTCCGTCCATCCAGCGTGCACGAAATAACCACTTTAAGCATTGGCATTATAGTGTTTATAATATCATTTTGCTTAATCTATATCATCAGTTCGCGTTGGGAGGTGCTATTTGAGGATATTCCTGCAAGCAGTGCGGCGTAAGTCGGTTTTTATCAATGTCTGTTTCTACTTATCATAATGTTAATAAGAAGCTTTCAACTCTTGGTTGTGGGTTTGCCAGCTCGAATTCATAATACTTGTAATTTCGTTCTTTATTATTATTCCTTGTCTTCTTTTTATCATTTTTACCTTTTGTTACGACTATTTTTAGATTATTTAATTGATGTGTTTTGAAAATGGCCCTGCAACAAAAAGAAAAACCTTTATTGATCTATCTCCCAGCAGTGCATGTAAAGCTTACCATCGTAGACAACAGTAAGAGTAGATTTGTTGTTCTATATTAATTTCATTTGACTTGTTATTTTAGCTTGCCAACGCCAACTCTTTGTTAATGGCAGGATCTTCGGAAAGTTTTGTTCAAAGACAACTCCTGAAATACATTAATAATTTGATGAAAGCAAAGCCGAAAGGTTCAAGTGGCAGATTTCCCAGCCCAAACTGTCGTAAACATACATGCATGCTTAGGTTGTTTTCGCAAAGACAAACACGTATAAAAGTTACCGGCTGTGTAATTTATGCAAAATTAAAAAAAAAATAAAAAAAACACTTTTGTAATAATTTTAGTATATTATCGCTAATGGAAGTACCCAATTATAGCCTAAAGCATCTAATGACCAGGACATAAAAGACATAAAAAAGACACTACATTATATTCCAAATGCTTAATTTATGTAAATAATCCTAAATAAAGATTTATTTATTTAAATGTTTATTATGTTTTTGTGTAAATACAAATATACTTAAGTGGTATTTGTTCTAATATTTCTTTAAGCTTCTCACAGCTCACAGCGCCTTTTTCTTTTAAATTATTAATTCGTTCTAACAATGTCCAACAATATTATATAAGATGTCATGTTATTAATTCGTTCTAACAATGTCCAACAATATTATATAGGATGTCAAAAAACTAATGTTGCCTAGAATTTACACATAGCCAGCCTTGTTGCTGAAGATTTACAATTGAATCGGCAATAACGCGCTTGGAGGATTTCATATAGCCACCGCTAAGGAGCATAACGACTGGAATGTTCTTTAAACGAAATGTGCTAAATACTATGCGATCACGTTCAATAACGCCCTCCGGAGTTAGTGCTAAATTACCTAAGGGATCACCCTTAAGGACATCAGTGCCGGCATTATAGATAACAATATCAGGTTTGAATTCGGTTAACGCTTGCATCAGGCAACGCTTTAATTGTCTCAAATAGTAGGAATCTTCAGTAAAATGCTTTAACTCAACACCGCAGCGTATGCTTAGCTTTGCCTCATGATCCTTTGGGTATATAAATGCATTGTACATGTCAAGTATGTATACAGAGTCAACATTCATAAAATCTCGCTCATGACCATTGCCCTGGTGTGCATCCAAATCCACAATCATTGCCTTACGCACTCTGGTAGGCTCTAAATCAAATAAACGTACAATCAGTAGTGTAATGTCTGCATAGGGACAAAAGCCACCGCCTCGATGCGAGCAACAGTGATGGAATCCGCCGCCCAAATTGATTGCCCAACCGTACTCCAGGGCAAGTTTACCAGCCAAAATTGAACCGGCCGCTTGGAACCGCATTGGTCGTAAATATCCACTTTGCACCGAGAAGTTAGGCATAAATATCATAACCGGAACTTCAGCAATGCAAGCAACTTTTGCACTCCATTTAAGTGACTTTAAATACTTGCGAGTGTGAACTCTCAACAGTTGCTCTTTCGTAATTTCAACGCAATCATAAAAATGACCGTGCTCCAGCGAGAGCTTCTCGCAAAGCAGCTGAAAGTAATCAAAAGAAAATATGTACGAATATACGAATAGGTCTCTGGAAACTATAAAATCGATAGCATGTCGATACACCTCGATACACGAATCGATAAACACATGCATATGTTTTGTATGCTAGTATCCTCAAAATATTTGCATGAATAATTTTGATGCCCCACACGAGTCTGATGCGTATACGCTATATTTATAAGGTACATACAACTGCCCCCTTTTTAATATCTGCTTTTGGATTGGTATAAGAGTATCGCGTAGTCGGTTGCGTACGACTTTAATGTTATCACTTGTTTTATTTACCTTTTGTATATGCTTTCCCTTGGCTGCATCGAAGGGATGAAGCTTCTCAAGACCAGCAAATCGCACTGCATAGTTTTTGGAGTAAACAATCGGAAGCTTTTCCGGATCCTTAACCTCCTCGCGCTTCATCCTACAAACTTGTGCACTTTTTTAGTTGTTTGTTAGATATTTATGTACAAATTATAGTGAGATGATACGCAACACATTTAGCGCAATTTACGTAAAAAAACGCATGACACGTGGTTGCATTTTCAAGATATATGCACATATGTTCATTAAGTCTTAAAACATAAACCACTGTTAATTCAAGATGAGATATAATGTCTAAGAACTGTGCAGTTACCAATTTATTGTCACTAAAATTACAATGAACTGTCATCGCGATTTGAAGAGGAGACAACACTGCATAAAATCGATAAATTTTGATGCAACTGACGCCATAAGAGATGCGCTTTTTGAATGTAATCTTTAACAGATATTTTTATTTTTATAATAAACTTTACGTTTGTTAAGGCTCTGCATAGCACGATAATTGTTAATCAGAGGTTTGCCGCGTTCATCGTTCAACAACCACAAGTTCTGAAACTAAAATATTTGTGTTTATTAGTTGAATATCATTTAAAGAGATATAAAGCTTACATATTTTTTAGGCACTTCTATAGGCTTTTCAAATACAAACCAATTGACGACTTCAGCGCATGGTGGTGTCGTGAGGGATCCTAAATTGAAATCAAAATTGAAACAAATTTATTTTGATAGTAACTTCTCATGCATAGTTACCCTCATATGTGAAAAACTCTGACCTTTCAAAGCCAGCCAATATATCCATTAATGAAAAGGATTCTTCGAAATTTGACGTCTTTTTATAGTCTCTGACCAGACTTGCCTTGTTAAAAACTTCATTGAGAGCACGCGTCTTAATTTTGGGACACTTAATAAAAGAAGTATGCTAAATTTGCTATATGTATAATGTCTTTGGGGTGTTTGATATTCAGTGTCTTAACATGCTGCCTCCTAAAGAATCTTAGCTTTATTTAAATTAGGCAAAAGGCTTGTTTGAATTTGGACCAGCATCAGTATTAGAACAATTAAATAATGTTAAATATTAAATTACAATTGAAATTTCAAAAGTAATCGCAAAGATATTAGTATAGTGTTATTGGAAAACGTTTTTACCTGAACCATATTAACCATTATCGCCAATACAACAAAACCATCTGGAAAGCACAAAGCATCCTTTTTTTGAGCGTATGAACAGTTTTGATGAATAATATGCAACTCCGCATCATACCGCGAGCAGTTTATGGCATGCTCCGAGCCCTTTCTTTCGAACGAGCCCCAATGAAAGTGGAGCTGTATAGCTTTGTAGACACACTTGAGCTTGCAGCCGCAAACAGCTGGTTGAGTTCCATCATCCGTTGAGGGTATTGGCATTTCCAAGGTGTGACCATTGTTAGTTACTTTCAGTGGGCAGGACAATTTCTTGTGATAATTGATAAAGCTAAGTCCTGGCGCATTCGACAGGACTGCCTTGCATTAATAAATTAAGTTTAATTCAGTGTAATCTTTAAATGTAAATGTTTGTTTGAAGTTGAAACAACTTACTTCTTTTTTGGCAAGCGACACAGGCGATTGCTGTTTGCCAGCATTTACGTTCCAGTCCTTTCCTTGCTTATCATAATTGTAATGGCTTGACTTTGTAAAATTTCTAAGAATAAAATGCATTTTCAAATTTGTATCGTTGGAATTTTGAATCTGTTCTAATCCCTAAATTGAATGTGCTACGCAATTTTTTAGTTTTAGTTGCATATGTCAAATTTATTAATTCATATTGTTATTATTTTTTTTTTTATTTTTTTTTTTTCGACACTAAACGGTGCGATTGATTTTTATGTGTATTACTTGTGGTCTGAACTCTTGCATTTATCTCAAATTCCTCTGGAATATTGGCCTCTCGTTTAAATCTTGAATTTTTCGGTAGTTGTTAACCAAGGGACGCCTGCGTGAGTCCATCAAGTTCCAGAACTTCATAATCTGACGTCTAGGCAGTTTAACAGTATCCTTAAAGACCGTCCAAGTAACAGCTTCAGCACAATCCGGTGTTGTAAGTGATCCTGCAAATAAAACATATGTATAAAGCATATAAGGTAATCTTTTTTTTGTGAGTGTTGCTCTCCACCATTTTAAGCCGTGTAAGTAAATGTTTTTTTTTCAGATACATACCGTTATACGAGTAAAACTGTCCAGTCACAATGCCGCCCAGCAAATCGTTTACAGTTAACCGCCCAGCTACAGTCGTACTCGATTGGTAATCAACAATTTGTGGAAGTCGGTCGATAACTCTGTTAAGTCCAAACTGTTTCGAGATCAGCAAAGGTACAGCCTGAAACATGACGCCCAACACGGCAATTCCATCCGCTTGCGCACTGGCCTCAGCAACAGTTTGATAGCGAATATTCTTATGAACAATGTGCATTTCGACATCAAAGCGTTCGCCATTGATGAGATGCTCGGATCCCTTACTATTGGTGGAACCCCAATGAAAGTGCACGCTCTGTGCTTCAAAGGTGCCGGGCAATAGGCCACCATTAATGTAAGCACGCTGTCCGTTCGATGTTGCCGGTAAAACCATTTTCGCTAAAACAAAATTTAGTTTCTGTTAGAAACAAAAATTTAAAAAGCAATTGATGCGTACCTGTATGGCCGTTATTCGTTATAACTAGCGGTGACTCCAAAGCCCGATTGTAGTTATAGAAATGGATTCGTGGTATGGAGTTTGAAGCTGTCTTTAAGATGGATGCTGTGATGTTGATATTGTGTTTATTATTATATGCTTTTGGTTACTCACATTACTGTCGATTAGATTAACGGGCGACTGCTGTTGGCCATCTTGGCACGTTCCCTCCCAATCAGTGCCTTGTTGATCGTAGTTGTATTCGCCACTTGCCTCTTCGGCTTTAATCCAATTAGCGTACTCAGTGGACAAATCTGCATATAGAGCACATTGGTAAGGCACAAGCTACACAAAAGACCAATAACAATGCACACTTACGCGAATATGCCTGGGAATATTCAAGGGCAACTACGGCCAATAATAACAATTGAAGCAAGAACCACAAACGACTTGTTAGAAACATTTTGCAGTTTTCAAGTTGTGTCTTCACTGCACTGAATAACGATTGCAAGAAGACTGCAAGAATTGCATAGGCGACAAAGGAAATTTATAGGAGCAGAGTCCACCCAAAGGTGGGGAGTTCTTCAAGATAATAAAAAAACCGTTTCTTCCTATCAGCTTTTTTGTAGTTGTGGTCTTGTCAGGTCTAGTTTACTAATTTGCATAGTAATTGCAACGTGTTCTTCACAATTTGCATGGAATCCTCATCAGTGACTGAAACAGGTATACAAATGCCTAACACTGGCGCATCAAACTAATTCCAGGCAATCTGAGCTGTAATCTCTCTGTGGACTAGAAAAGGAAGTATTGTCAAGTAGCAATAGCCTATTATTTTTATATATTTCTTAAAATAATTTAAAAATTAGTAAAGAATTGTTATCAGTAGGCAGAAAGTGAACCTATCATATGTAAAAATCATTAAGATATTGAAATCAAGTCTTGAATTATTTTACCAAGTTTATATGATTATAACACATATATTCATTTTTTTTATTTACCTTTAGAATGTATACCAAAATTGTGCACATTATTATTTAAGTTGGATTGGTTATTGTTTCAATATTGTTAATTCCAACAAACAAAAGAAAGTTAATTCAATTTGTTTAATAGTCGTCAAAATACACTTGATTGGGAAGTAATTAAGTTGCAATTATATTAAATTGGGTACTTTAAAAGTCGTTAAATGTAATTAACAAACACTTGCATAACGCTATAGTTTTTGCTTATAGGCTTACCAGCACGCCGACAAAATAGAAAGAAAAAAACTTTTAAGGTTTATCGTAAACTATATTAAGCAAGTAAAGAACGGTTGTGTATCAAATTGCGTAATAATCTTTGGGTATTTAAAATGCTCACCAAATCTGGAATACCAAGGTTAAGATAGGTGCAGTAAATTTATTAGTTTTTTTTACTGTACGGTAGATAAACGTGATTTATTTATGTAAAATTTGTCTGAAAACGGCCATAGACATATTTGTTGTATTTATTGAGCTGGTAATACTACAGTTTTGATAGAAACCTTACCATAACAATTAAATCAAATTGAGGTGGAATTTTCAGTAGGTGGTTTAACAAGAGGTTGAGGTAACGTCTGCTAAATTTTTGAATAATTTCCTTACAGTGGGTACCTTATGGTTTTGGTATAGGAACTCGTTGTTCATGTAAAGATAACTTTCTTCTGAAATTGATGTTAGATTCGTACCTCTGAATAAGGATTCTGCACATCCAGATCAGTCCTAGTAATGCCTTTTTTAACGCTGAGGTCTAAGAAGCCAATACAAACGCCTCAACTTAAAGTTATGTTGTTTTGAGGGATCTCCTTTTATGTACGCCTCCTGTAAATGTTCGGACTTAGATATTTGGAAGACATTGACACTTCTTTCATCGATTTTTTGGTTGCTGTGTCCTCCGCTTAACTTCTCGAAAGTGCGTAAACAGAGTTTTTCACTGCAGAGTATGTAGAGTACAAGATACAGAGTATCGGTATTGGGGTATCTGACATAGAATGTTTGATTTCGATATAACGACATCAGTTACAAGTAGTGCGGCATAAGCAGATCATTCTTTAGTTTAAACTTTTGCGTAATCATAATACATGTCGGCTTTTTGTCAATGGTGGGACCCAAATGCTTGAGTCAAATTCCCATTGTGCAGGCAACTTCTTTTTATCATAATATTTATAAAAGTTAAGCTTTAATTTATATATAGTATAAGTTTAAGTTTAAATTTGTTTGACTATCAAGTAACAGAAGATATCTGCTTGGGCTTGTCGATCCATGTTCAAGCGTTCAGTGCCTTAAACTGGTTTTATACGGCCTACTCAACACCATTTGTCGCTATAATGTGCTATGAGAATAAAAAATTAATGATTCTTGGTTGTTTTTGTATCTTTAATAAGTGTATATTTATTTAACATAAAATTTGATACGCACAATCGAACTCATATCCGACTTACATCAAAATTCAGACTCATATCTGAATATTTCTTTAACTTTTCATAGGCTCAAATCAAGAGCAGGGCTTTTTTTCTCTCTCTCTCTCGACATTTAGAAACCTGTCTTAAATCTTATGAAAGGCGGCAGCCTTGGAGTGTGTGCGTTGGCGACATATATCGTATCAAGCTTTATAATCTGTATGGTGAGGTTGATGTCACCCACAGCATTCAATGACTGGGTTACGCTTACGAGAGGAAACTCCAGATCCAATTTGTATGTCCCGGTGACCTGTTTAAACTTTGTTTGAACAACTTGTTCCAGGCTAAATAATAATGGTATATATCTTATGAATACCAAATGATTTTTGTTCACAAGTTGGGAAACAAGCGGGCCCTAAAAATTAAACAAAAGATTTTGAATTCATAATATCATTTTTATAAACATTTCAAGAATGTTTACGCACATGCGTAGACCTTAATATATAAGCAGATAAAGCATAAAAACAACGTTTGAATCTTTATAAAATTTGTCGTTCTGCATAAGCTTTAAAGTGTCTTATAAAAGAACTTACATATTTAGTTAGATGTTTCGAATAGAAATAAAATAGAAATCAAATTTGAAAATACAATTTTCTTCTCTGCAGATTAGAAGATATCTAAAACAATCTTTTTTTTTGCTTGCATACAAAAAGAGACAACAAATTTAAACATATCTAAAGCGAATCGAAACTTAAATACTCTTTCGATTAAAAAAGATTAAAAAGAATTAGCATACTATTCAAACATCTAATGATAATGTGATTTATTTAACTTAATATGGACCCTATTCAGATCGAGGCGGGAAGTTCTTGTGGTGTACAATCGATAGCATGGCAACAAATCGATAGAAAACCATTCACACAAACACAACATATAACATTGCAGATCGGATTGTGGTCAAGAGTATATGTATGTAGTACATTTTGGGGTTTCATACATTGTTTTCAAAACTTTCACAGTTTACGTCAAAGTTTTAATACCGTTTGCAAAGGGTATTAAATTTAGTGCGCCTATCCAATAAGAAATAGAACATTTTTGAATTGTTTAACCCAATGATAAAAATTTGCATACAAACTTAAAGCGGATTTGGAGTAGCCAACGTTAAATGATCTACTCTAAGAAAAAGTAGGTGTCATAATCTATTATTCAACATAGTTATTAGGTAAGATAGATTCAATACAATTCTTCTTTGGGTCAGCGCAAACAAAACGCATTAGAAACTTTACATACATATGTATGTATGTAAGCATACGAGCATTCGGTACCCTTAAAGTGTAAGTGTCTTCAAGCGTTGCTGGGTGAAATGTGGCGGTGCCTTGCTTGCGTGCGGCTGCGCGTAACAATCTGTGTGTATAAAAAGTTTGGTACGGCTTTTAGGCTTATTCAGTTGTGATTGAGCGGTAGCCGCAGCAGCCAATTTTAATCATAGTACCATAATAAAAAAAACAAAACTAAATCGTTTATAAGCGCCGTGTATATTGTGTTAATGATATTGTCAGCTATCTGAACAAAGAATATAAAATAATAATAATGCATACAAATCTGTTTCAAAAACTGTTGCTACTGCTGCCACTTGCCGCATATAAGCCACCCTTGAATAGTACGTGAAAAGAAAGTGAAACCTCTATGCAAAAACCTTTGGCATAGATATTAATTTTAAAATTGTATCTTTTAGCTGATGGTAGTTCGAAGAATGCAGACTGGAACTTTGAACAGAATGGTGCCGACTGGGAGGGCATTTGTGCGACTGGTCTGAGGCAGACACCTATTAAACTGTCTGTTGATAGTGTAAGTAAAAACTATTTGAAATTCAATACATATCCAAAAGTATCTTGTTAAGTATTTGCCATAGAAATCTTTTATGTCTTCACTTCAAGTAGACTTGGTATATATGCATCTAAGTAAATAACAATATATATTAAGTTTGATACAAACATGTTTGCCATACTTACAAGCAATTCCACTTTGTTTCCGTTACAAACGATTGAGAGCTAATTTCATAAATGCTGCTTAAGCATACTTACGAAAAATACTTCCGAATGGCCCAATTTGCCTGAAAGCAGCAAGCAAGTTTACTATGCCTCTTTTGTCACTATTATTGCTGTAGCTGCACAATTTGCATTTGATCGAGTAAAAGGCGGTAATAATTGTATAATCTCTTACTTACAGTCGTTAGTAATACCACTGCCAAGAATTTTTTTTGGCAACTATGATGTAAGGCTCAACAGACCACTGACATTGGTCAACAAAGGATATACGGGTAACTGCATTTAGGCATTTTTATTATTTATTTTGGCACAATAAAAATGTCGTTTGTTTAGTTGACATGGGAATACCAAAAACGCGCAATGGCCAGAAACCGTTCATCACTGGAGGTCTTTTAAAGGGGCAATATGTAGCCGAAGGTGTGCATTTCCATTGGGGATCGCCGGTATCAAAAGGATCTGAGCATTTGGTGAACAACAGACGCCACGATGTGGAAATGCATATTGTGCATCGTAATGTGCGCTATGACAGTGTGGCCGAAGCTTTAAATCATCCCGATGGCATTGCCGTCCTAGGCGTTTTGTTCAAGATTACCAAAGTGAGTAAACAAAAACTACGATAACACTTAGAGAAAAACATTGTATGAGAGCGGTTATTAAAACAAAGATATACGACTCAAGTTCAACCCGATATCATCATTAGAAATTTTTTGAATAGAATTAAAATAAAGTAGATTGAACTTCTCGAATTCGTTAAATCTTAATTCAAATAATGTAATAATTTAAACCAGGATTTTTGATGATTCAACACGTTTTTTTTTTATTTTTAAATACAAAAACCACATTGCAAAATAACAATTTCCATTTTTATATCTGTATCTTGCTTAATTATTTTGATTATATTTTTTTTTTGCATCTAATTAATTATGCACATTTTTTTATGTCTTTAGAGAGTGGATCGCATTTATCCGGGCCTTAAAAAGATATTTAACGAGCTGCCGAATATAGTGGAATATCACAGCGAAATTGATCTTCCAGGTTCCGTGACTCTTGGTCAACTGTTGGGCGATCTGAACACCCGCGACTTTTTCACTTACAAGGGTTCGCTGACAACGCCCAACTGTAACGAAGCCGTTACTTGGACAGTGTTTGCTCAGCCACTGCCAATATCGTATTCAGATGTGTCAAAGCTATGGCAATTGCAGGACTCCAATGGCAATCTGATACGCAATAACTTCCGAGAGCTTCAATCGCGAAACGATCGACCTGTTTTCTACCGCACAAATAAATATCTGGGTAGCTATTATTTGGGCTAGAGTGTAGAAATCTTAGATGTAATGATGATTTTATGTAAAAATTGATTCCATGCTGTTATTTATTAAAACATTATAGTCAAGTCTTATATGTTAAGATCGTAAGACTCTAGTTTCTATGTAGCATTCAAGATTTCCGAACTAGTTTACTAATGCATATATTTTATTCTAAATCTTAAAGTCTACGATATTAACGTATCATTCAGATGTTGTTGCTGATAAAAAATATATCATATTTATATTTAAATATATAAATCGTTTTTAACGAGGCTTGGGGCATAAAATAATCATACCAGACTTACACCCACCAGACATAACATTTTATTCAACAACGAACGTTTGTAAAAAAAATTTCCTTTTTTTAATCTCTTGAACCTTTCTGAAATATGATTTTGAGCACGTTAAGAAATCAGACTTTAGTCAGGTTTTTGACCTTTATCGTCATCACATGTCCTAAAAATTTTCTCACCAATGCAAGTTGACAGAACTCTGTCGGATAAAATTGGAAACTTAAAATAAAAAAACCCATGGACTTATTTGGAAACATCCATGTATACTGAAATTTGGGTGTTATTGGTGAAAAGTTAAGGATTTTGTTGAACAGAATTGAATGAGAACAAAACACATCCAACACAAAGACTATAAACATGACAATTCGCTCTCTTCGCAACAGATTCATTGAAACAAAATGTTCTAAAATTTATCAGTATACAACAAACTATGAAAATGTAGTTATACTTTGTTACAAGAGGTGGCGCTGCAGTCAAACATTTTTTTTTTTTTTATGGTACGAAATGCCTGAAAGTATAGATTATTTTTAAATTATTATTATTGTATTTTGGGTTCTTATAGATGGCGCTTTGTTTTAATTTTTATGTCTTAAATTTAATGCTATAAAAGTAACCAAGTATTTACATTTAAAAATGCACAATTCTGCAAAAAATATTTTTGTAGTACCTTAAAAGAGTAACGTTGGAAGTATATTTAAGTTAAATAAAAATGTGTTTTCCATTTAAATTAATACAGAATCATTTATCCAGTTTATTTTATTTGATTTTGTTTGATATTTCATGTCGTACATTATAACAACCCTATGTATAAAAATCGTGATCCAAGGCCAAAACGCAATCACAATACCACTCGTAATCGCAATTGCAACAAATTTAAATAGCACAAATTGTGCATGTCGAATTCGAAATGTGTTGCCGCTAGAGTTCTGTGGCAAAGTAAATTAGATTTCGATGTCAAAAATCGCCAACAGCGTGTGATATGAACTCGAATTGTCGCTCAATACTACCGCCATCCACATCCAGCGTGTCGTCAATAAAATGCATTTCCACATGCTCCTGGAACGCCTTAAATGAAACTTGATCGGAGTACAATTTGCCGCACATGGGACACGTTTTATCAATGCTATCGGCATTTAGTTTTTCTTGTATGATATTAAGGCGGGGAGCGGGCACAAGCGGTACTACCGTATGCCCAACGAATGTGTCATGCAGCTTTTGGTTTATTGTGTGCTCGTTATTGTACTCTTTAGTCTCACTGCTATTTGCTTCCGTCTCTAAGCTCTTATCAGCCATTTTCGGCTTGCTTGCAGCTTTTATGACGCACTCAGGGCATGGATGAAGTGCTACAAGTGAACGGTAAGAGAGCAATAGTCAATAGATTGCAAATGACACAAATCACAGACGTACCTGCACGAGTTTCTAAGTGTGTGAGTGCAGAGTTAAGTTGTTGCTGCTGCTTCATGGCCTCACGACGTAAATCCTGAAGACCCTCCATGCAGTGCTTGGCATCAGTATTGGCATCTAGCTCACTTGCATCATCCACATTTAATATGCATGGATAGCCCAAGTTTGCATCGTTAGGATCGAGTTCGTCGAGCACAATCTCATCAAGACTCACTTCGGTTATCATCTTTTGGCGTAAATGTGGATTTGGCGTGTGCTGAGTGAACGTTTTGGACCGAATAAGGCTCTGATTGGTACCAATTGCAGCAACTGCTCCGCAACGTATATAGGAAGTGTTTGTTGATTCGTCATCTTTTGCAAATTGTGTTTGGTCTTTCGATATTTTTGAGAGACGTGTCCAAAGTTTTCTATTTTCATTTGATACCATATTAATTTGATCCTCAAGCTGTTCCTTTTGGCGTTGCAAATCATCTACTCGGGAGCGAAGCGATTCTGTATCGGCGTCGCTGTTTGCTTGACCCTGGCCATTACTACTGCCATTACAGGACGTTTTGCCTTCTCGAAGATGTTGGTTTTCTTCTTCTAAGTTTGACACACGCCGCTGCAACTGTATGCATCTTTCTTTTAATGTCTGCAATGCCACTTGCAATGCGTAATTCATTTTGTCACTGGATGTCGAGCCGGAGCTAGCAAGCGATGTTAATGTATGGGTGGCAGCTTTAGATTCCATTTTTTAACTATTTACATATGTTTGTGGTTTGCTCAGTAGTTTTTTTGTTTTTTATCTGTAACTAAGTTAGTTTTTGTGTCGTTGCTGTTTTCATCTTTCTTTATAACAATAACGAATGCTATTCATCGATATGTCTTTGACACATATCGATTGAAAAAACCTGACCTGTTTTTTATTAAACAGCTCTCTTTAGTTCACTCTATCTTAAACTCTCCAGCCCTAGTCAGCAGCTGTATGTAAAAATGTTATGCGGTCAAAATTGTGTTAGTTATTTTTTTAAATATAAGAGAAAAGTGTTTCCAAATATATTCCAGATAAGCAGGCGGTGTAAGACAACTTGTCAGTTACCAAAAATTTTATTTTTTGGCACTGACAACTTTTCACTGCCAAGTCTTAAAAAGTTACATCAAAGCAATTTGGATGTCGCCGTCGTTACTTCCTTTAAGAGCCCAGCAAACTCCGTCCGAAACTATGCGGATCAACAAAACCTTCCCCTGTACCGTTGGCCAATCACTGTGGAACAGTGCTCTTCCTTCGAGTTGGGAGTTGTCGTTTCGTTTGGGCATCTGATACCATTGCATATTATCAACTCTTTTCCTCGCGGCCTTATCAATGTACACGCTAGCTTATTGCCCAAATGGCGCGGAGCTGCTCCTATAATGTATGCAATTATGAATGGCGATGCCAAAACTGGCATCTCCATTATGAAGATAGAGCCACATCATTTCGATATTGGTCCCGTAAGTGCATGAAAAAAATTCACATTGGTACTAACTTCCCAACCAGGAATCTTTGTCAGATCTTAGCTCAGCGGGAAATGCATATTAGGAGCGACATCTATATGCCTGAGTTGCACACTGCCTTGGCACAGTTGGGCGCTGAGCTGCTTGTAAGCACAGTGCATAATTTGGAGGAGCGACTTTTAAGAGCGCAACCCCAAGACGAAAAACTTGTCAGTTATGGTAAGTAAATTGTTATACCCAAATAGCATTTGTTAAATCATTTTGATTCAATAGCACCCAAAATCACACCTCAAGTTGCCGAGATCGTTTGGTGTGAACAAACCGCTGTAGAAATTTTTGCGCGGCACCGAGCACTTTATGGTTTTAAAAACCTCACAACCACATTTTTGGGACGACAAGTGCAGCTGCTTGAGCTTAAGCATATGGAACAGGCGTCAGGCGATTCAGTAGCTCTTGCTCCAGGTTTCTTTTGGTATAATCGCGTGCACAAGTCCTTGATCATTGGTTGTGCGCAAGGAACCCAAATAGAGGTTAAGCAGTTACGCATGGAGGGAAGAAAACCAATGAGCGCTTGTGATTTTAACAACGGCTTCTTAAAACAGGCAAAATCGTTACAATTTTTGAAAAATAAACAAGTTTGTTGTTAATACAACTTTTTTTTCTTATGGGATATAAGATAATATGTAATAATTTAAGCTGCATTCCATTATCCCAAGTTTTTTGGCTTTACTTCATTTGTCGTTTGCTGGGTGGACTTTTGTAATAGGTTTTTGGTAAACCACATGGGACGTGGCTTATTCATTTCCACTATGCGTTTTGAATTATTTTCATCTTCAGATGCCTGTTCTTTCGTCTCGCCCTCGTAAAGTACGACAACTTCCTTTTCGATGGGCTCAAGACCAAGCTGCTCTTGTATGTTTTCCTGCATCAATTGTGTCTCCTGTCGAACTTTATCATAACAGTGTGCTACAATCAAATGATTTAATGATTAAAACGCATTGAAATTTAGATGGAATTTTAAGATACTTACGACACAGCACACCTATTTCATGATCGTGCCCGCATTGATCACAACAACGCAGATTTTTTTTCTCCTTAATGGGTTTCCAGACATACTCTGGATACCCAAATTTTCGATTCAATCGCTTTTCTACACTGCGCCGGTGTTTTGGCACAGCCCAAAGCATGCCATCGCCCAATATATCTTTTAGGCTGAAGCTTTTCGGGTCCGTGCAGCTGCTTGGACTACTGTGTTCATGAACGATGTAGGCCAGCGCAGGTGTTGGAAAACTATTTGGAACAAAAATGCGTTCCAAATGTTTGACAAAGTTTGTAATTGATAAAAACAAATTACGAGCCATTGTAGTGTCACAATCGTAAAGTGTACGTAAATGTAGCGATGCACTTGTTATGTATGAAATATTACCTAGTGATGGAAAAATATCGACTTACTATCGATATTATTGAAGATAGTTTTTACTCATCTAAGACTTTCAATAATCAGTATTTATAGTTATTATGAATGGATAACAGATCTTTTTGCCTGCTCAGCAATATTTATGAAAGACACGAGTCCTTTAATAATGTTCATTACATTTTCAATTAACTTTTAAAACTATAAGCTTCAACAGAATTGCATAATTCATTCCATGGTTCTAATATCGACTGAAGTAACATATCTGCATTCGATATGTTAAAGTTTTCTCAGCTGTTTTGCACCCAAACATAAGTTGTCAGGTCTGGTAATTTCCAGTCGGCGGCCTGCACAGCTGATTTACCATATTACGTCAAAACAAATAAGTTGTGGGGCACAAATTTTAAAAAAATGTGCTAAACAACAAACTGTGCAAGTCCTAATAATTACATAATAGAACAAAATGCAATAACTTTCATGTGCACTTCGAGAAACCTGACGTGATGATTGCGCTAGTTGTGCAACAGGCATTCTAACAGACCGCAACACATGGAATGCCACTAGGGGAGTAAAGTCACAGCCGATTGCAGTGCATTCCAACCTGCGCAACGGATATGCAATTTTTGTTATTATACAGCCCACCATCGTCAAGTTCAAATTCAATGCGCGTCGGCCAACGTGTTTGGTTAGCTTTCGCAATTCAACACACCTGTGCGCCACAAACTCACCACTATAAGCGCGACGACCGCGCCGGCTTAGAGAGCTAGGTGCACAGACAGCGTCAAATCGCGAAACACTTTGCTGAAGCTCCTGTAGTTGGACGCAAGCAACGCGCTTAGTTCGTTTTAAAACAGTGTTCCGTTTAAGTACGATCTTATAAAATATTTGGCGCGCGAGTGTGTTCGTATATTGAACAATATTATTATTTATATCTGTGCCGCTTTTATCAATTCGATGCTGAGGCTATCCTAATTGAACCAATTAGCCAACAATAATAATGTTGTTAACAATTTAAAAAATCGGTTTACTTCAAGTTAAAAAACAGTACGATAAAAAAGCACAATTTAAGTAAATTGTAATTGAAGGCTTAAGATCCTTTGAAAATAAAAACAGGCCAAATCAAATCAAAACAAATCAAACGAAATCACATTAAGCAAACAAAAATATCAGCAACATGGCCTGCTTAAGTACTTCTGGTCGTGCTTTCGCGTGCGGTTCGCGTCGCCAGCAAGCGAACAAATTCATTTGTCGATTGTTCCTAAATCACAGCATGCGACGGCAGAGCAGCCAGCTGGCAGGTGACCAGGACCCAACGCAAGGACATACCAAAAAATATATAAATAATAATCAACAATTGGTTTGTAACTTTCAAGGATCAAGCTTCAACATCAACAAGGACTACCTCAGCTTGCTGGTAAGTACACACGACAATGACATCGACCACAACCAACTTAGTTGTTAACCAAAGTGCACTGCCCAATGCGTAAAGTGTATGTGCGTGTGTGTGTGTGTGTGTGTGTGTGTGTGTGTGTGTGTGTGTGTGTGTGTGTGTGTGTGTGTGTGTGTGTGTGTGTGTGTGTGTGTGTGTGTGTGTGTGTGTGTGTGTGTGTGTGCGGGACTGAAGTCTTGTTTTTTATTTTCTGTGTTACTGTTTTTGCTGTTGGCCTTGTCGCGTTCGCTTTTCATTTTGCTGCAAAGCCAAAACAAAAATGAAAGAAAAGAAAAATGAAAATGAAAGTGAAATTGGTTGCTACTAGCTGCGGCTGTCTCTGTATGTGTGGCTACGTCTTTGGCTTCGCTGTGGTTATTACTCTTGTCGGTTATTGCTTTTGTGCAGTTAGCGTAAAGAAGCAAAGCGTTCGAAGACTACAACAACAACAAAAACTATAACAATAACAATAGCCCAAACAATATCAAAAACAACGACATCACACACACACACATAAAATACAACAACATTAAAGCAGTGGGTGCTGCTGTTGTTGCTTCTGTTAGCGGAAGCAGTTATTTATTATATATATATTTTTTTTTTGGTGTTCGCTTTTTTTTCCATGCAATTTGTATCACAACATATTTGAAAGCTGAAATATTTAACTCTTTTTTAATGCTATCTTACATGTAAGTTATCCAAGCTTGTTGTTATTATTATAACTATGCAATTGCAAACAGCAGGAAACAGCATTCAAGCAAACGCTTCAAAGTTCTTTATGTTTTTTCTTTTGATCAGCGTACCTAGTGAAAACTTAAAATTGTCATGCTAACTAGACTTCTACGTTTTATTCTTTGCTTTTAGTTTAAAAGCTGTCGATATACTCCAAGAACGACTTCGTGGTGTTTTTAAAAAAATATATAGTCTTTTATAAGTTTTTTTAACGCTTAGCCTAACAAAACAATGGAAACCATTTCTCTTTTAGCAGTTTAGATTTATAAGTACCGGTTCGATTTTCGATTTTATTGTTTCTATAAATCTCTTCTGTTAAATTGAGATTAATTGTCTCTAAGGTTCTATTGATAAGAAATTTAGTATTATGTTATCGCATCAGTGCTCACCGATAACTCCTCCACAAACCGACAGTCTGATGCAGCATAAAAAAGTATGCAACGTAGTGGAATCGGGCTATAAAATGATGCAATTGCACATTCGTTTATTCGTTATTCGCAATGAATTGCCTCAAATGCCATTGCCTTGAATATGTGCAGGCTATTATTCAGTGTACAATGTGTGCGTGGATAATTAATGCTCTTTGCGGTTTATTGTTTTATTAAGCGCAATTTTCATGACTTGGCCCTGAATGAGAACTTGAGTTAGCACTTTAATTCAGTCAGTCCATTGCATGCACATATGCATTACCATAAAACGTTTTGTTAATAATGTGTTAATAATCCGCTTTACTTTTTCGACAGTTTCGCCGTTTATTTGGCACTAAGTGTGCTTGTATTTGTGCCAATGTACAATATACATACATACATATTTACTGTACGTTTGGGTCACTCCAACCAAAAAGCTACTAGGATCCCTCATGCAAGGCAGCGTTTGCTCTCATTAAAGTGGATGGGAAAGCAATTCTGTCAAGTAAAAAGACATGCAAGAAAGTGAAGCAGCGTTCTGATTATCTTATCATGTCACCTAATTCGTAAAACAGTTGCCAATAAAAAACAATAAAGCAATAGATTTTAAAAACACAGTAACAGAAGAGCATTTCAAAAGTATTTCCCGAAGTTCAACTCGCTGAGAATTTATATTTTTAAGTTTAAAATTCTATTTCAATTAAAAAACGGTGTACACAATATTTTCTAAACTTGATCTAATACTTATTTTCGATACTATTTGCTTTAGCATGTGATGGGAGTTAACTAGTAAGCTTCAGATCTTCGGCTTAATGCTAAAACTTAACATATGTACTTTGGTAAATTTTCCAAAATTTTTTAACTAAAATGAGCAAATTAGGGATATTTGAATTAAAAAATAAATTCCCGTCATTGAAGGATTAAGAGAAAAGTTATTGTCCCGTTTACGATTTATTGATGCCGCGTTGGTAAAAGGTTACTAAAAGGGTATGTACATATACATACATACAAACATATATACGCGATCGTGTTTGTGGGGTCTAAGATCGGTCAAGTGGCAACAAAATAGAGTAAGTAAAAGGCCAAGTACGCATTAAAACAATAAAAAAAAAAACATAATTGACTCGTTTGACCCACATTAGCGCGCAGTGCGATTTTTGGCTAGAAACACATTAGCAACTATAAGATAATGTACTATATATAAATATATATAATAATATATATAATCTATACTTATATTCTATATCTATATCTATGTGTTTATCTTTATCTATATTATATATATTATTTATATTTATTTAAATTAAAATTAAATCTATATATAAAAGAAAATCGTGTAAGTTCGACTATTTATAACTAGAGAACAGCTGTACCGAATCGGCTGAAAATTGGTGGGCAGGTAGCTTAGAACCAAGAAACGGACAAAGGATACTTTTTATCCCGTTCGAAGCAGTGCCAATCATAGTAGGCCCTATAAAATCATTTGATACTAGGGGTGTGTATGAAATCAATGTTCGAATCGACTGTGATGCGAGAACAGAAAAAACATAAAGCACGTCTTGCAATTTAAAATGTATGAAAATTGGCTTATTTGAGACATAATGTATGTAGATCTAGAAGCATGCGATACAGAAAACCGAAAGATTAGAAGAAATTGCGTCAAGAACAACCAGAAGATACATGATCAAAACCCAATCAAGTAAGAAGATTAGAGCCGTTTCACAGTCAATAGACGTAGAACAAATGACCAACAACGCCAATACGTACATCGAGCATATACATCCGATTCATTCTGCGTCTAGCATTCCAGTATGAGCCCGATATTGACAAGGAATGTCCGCATAGTAATGCTCTCAAATTCGAATATGAGCTAGCCAGCCGGGATGTGTTTTCCTTCAAGAAAGGCCCAACTTACTAAAAAGTAAAACACCACCTTTACCATTCAACGGTATACCTAAAGGCATCTAATATTAAATTCAAGCCAATTTTATCATAAAATAGGCCCAATGCCGAACGAATCCCATATATTTGTACATATCTACCTTATGCGAGGCGAGAATTCCAGAAGCGCACTGGCTTCAATAACCTTAATTCAGATTTTGCCAGACGCATTGTCGGCAAGCTAAACGCTCTATTAAATAAGCACAATAAATTGTTGAAAAATGCACAAATTACAATTACAATTCCCTAGAGTTATTTTCTATGACAAAGCAACGTTTGCCGGGATCACCTAGTATATATTAAATCAAAGTGAAATAAAAACCCAAAAGAAATATTTTTAAATCCATTGAATATAAAAAAGCAACTTTGTATGCAGTTGATGTTGTCAAATTATTTATGCATTTTTGCTGCTTAAAATTTTGGTTAAGCCGAATAACAATTTATTTAGCGCCAATTGGTTATATGCCAATAACACCCACACACACGCACGTACACACACACACACCCACTTTAGTCACATACCAGACTGAGACAATGATATGCTCGTCTATTGATGCACGTATATTTATTTTTACCTCTATCCTAGTTAAATATTAAAAAGAAAAAGAAGAAAAAAAAACGCAAAAAGAAAGCGCATTTCGCAGCAGCAGCGAAGCAAGCAGCAGCTTTGAATAACAATGGTAGTCAAAACAAGTAGGATTGCACCAGCCGGGAGTGCTTGACGGGGTTCGGGGTCCAATTGCAATAATCAACATGAGGTACAGGGTGTAAATAACAACAAATCGGAACAGCAACTGTTACAAACAATCCAAAATACATTTATTTGTAGGTATATGAGATGACTGTCTTCTTTTTATCGTTATCTTAGCCATTGTTTTCAATCCCATCCAGATATTGCATTAGTGTCAAATTGTAGTTATCATATTTGACGCGTGTTTTGTTTTTATATTTCTCTCTCTCTCTCTCTCTTTCTGCTTTATATTGACCGCCTTGTGGCTTTCGATTCTTTTGTTGCTTGTGTGTATACACAATATTTTCACTTTCATTGCGAACGCGTGAAATTTGCAAATAGAGTTTAACGGCTGTGTGTGAATTTGATAAAACGGTTTGATCATTTTTGGCTCAAGGCATACACAATTAAACTGCTAAGCGCTTGTTGTGTCTGATTTTGACTTTATCTCTGTCTCTGACTCAACTTGGCTCTTCGCTAAGCCCAAAAGCCAACTTTGAATAGTTTCTACGAAAGTGAAACACAATTCAGCTGTGCGGTTTAAGCATTGTTGTTAAAATGAATAAATTTGTTTATGTTATCAGCGTCAGTCAGCAGCCAAAACAGAAAAAAAAAACTTCATTAATATTGATTTGTTAAGAGAGTCAATTTTTATTTTATTCCTAAAGGTTGTCGTTAAATGTTTTTTATGTACTCAGTGGTAAATCTTTGTCTTTGTTACCAACTCTTCAATTACGTGTTATTGTAGAGTATTTTTCTTCTTCTTTGAATATTTTTTGTTTTCTGCTTTTGTGGCTGAGCGAAACACTTTCACCGGCAAAACGGGATTCCAATTCGAATTGGCCAACAAGCGAATTGGCCACAAAGAAATAAAAGGTTTTCAGTCAACGTTCTGCACATAAAATGTTACTTTAAATTACATTTAAATTTTAAATTATGTGCGACGATTTGATTTGATTTGACTTGATTTGCCTTTACGAAGCGTTGTGAGTCAAACTTTCATTCACCTGCCTGCCTGGCTGTCTACCTTTCTGCCTTTCTGCCAGCCTTTCTGCCTACCTACCTGACATACACAGGCTTTTGGTAGTTGCTTCGCTTTGTTGTCGATGGTATGGTTAGGGTCTTAACTGTATTGGTATTGGTTTTCACAGCCGTTTGGCTATTTCGCTTAATTTCTTTGGCTCGTACTTGGTGACCCAATTCCAAAGACGCATGGTTTTTTTTCTTCTGTTTTGTTTGCTTCTGTTGTTGTCCTAAACTGGTTTTGTGGTTTCGGCAGCATTGATTGTCGGCTCTTGTGGCCAACAACTGTTAACTGTTAACGATTTCTTCGGCGCTATTTTTCTCTTCAGCAACATTTTCGAATTTCGATTTGAAAGCCAAAGAGAAGCGACGCCATCGTGTAACTGTAAAAAGCAAGTTTGCAGCTTTTGGTTTTTTTTTGTTTAGGGCAGCAGTTGCATAATAAACCTTTCAATACCAACACCAACACCAGCACCAAACATCCAAAAACCCAGCCCAACTTGGGAAGCTGAGACTGGTCGACAGAGCCAACCTGACGAGCTGTCGTCTTACATTCCATCAATGTCGTGTGAGCAAAGTTGAGGCAATCTCCGAGCATGTTAAGCATATGCATAAGCACCTGCATACCTGTGCAGGCTGGTTGCTTGTCTTGTTGTTTGGCCCTTTGACTGTTTGACCCTGAAGCGATAACAGCCACAAACATTTGTTGTCGTCTCTTTTATATTCGTAAAACATTCTGAGCCCTGATACAAACTATTAACTGAAACGACTTGATATTTGGGTTATATTGGTTATTGTTGTGTTAAAGTGACGCAATTTGGACTCGAAGATTTCACTTCATTTACATTTTTGAAATTGGTTAATTGTTTGTTGACTGAATGAATCAAATGCCGTTGTTTACATTATGCACTGTGTGACTTCCTGCTTTAAATAGCAATACAACAATAAACAACTTAAACCACAATCACATTTCGAATTTTGAAAACATTAACTAAAAACGCAAGGGGTATTGAAGCAACAAGTTGATTAAACTTGTTGCTGCACAAGTGGAATTTAAAGTTTGTCATTAACTTTTGCTTTAGTTTGGCATTTTCATATGCATTTGCCACCAGGATAAACTTGAAATTTGCTTGGTTTTTTGTTTTCTTTTTGTGCAATTGCACTTGTTTGCAACCTGTTGTAATATTGATTGTAACCGCATCGAAACCGAAAAGTTTAATGGGAAACGAAATAAGTCTTAATGTGGTGCTGCTTACCATTTTGGGCACCTTAGGGGAAAGAGCAGAGTTTTTATTGCCTAACATCTTAAATTGTGAATTTCCCTTGATGGATATGATTGAGGCCAATTCTGTTGTAACCGTAATCGTAATGCATGGCAATTGCATCAACATCTTAAAGCATATCGTCAATATACTATTAGTTACGCTGCCTTAAGAAGCGTTCCCAATATTCGAATAGCCGAAGTGGTTAGTGCCATTACCCAATAATGACAAACGCAAATATACGCAAGCTTCAATGTTCAATACGAAATCAAATTCAGTAACAACAGTAACAAACCCTATTCACTTATAAACACATAACTACACATTCATACGTTGTGTTTACACGCATGCCAACAGGTGAGTATCAGCAAGAGTTTGTGTGGTTGCCTTGCCAATACCAATGCAAGAATTTATCACTAACTGGCCATGAAGAGAGCAATTTACGCAGCCAATTTTCGACTTACTCTTTCTACACACCTTAATAGTTTAAGCGGTATGTTGATTACGTCAGCGGAGTCCGCTGCAAAGACGACGACGACGACGAAGACGGTCGATGACTACAAAAAAGGGAAAGTCCAAAGTGTCGCGGGCTTGCGTTTTGGCTCCCTTCATCTCTTCGTCTTTAGCGGCTGTTTTGTTCAATTTCTTGGCCGTTTTTGGCCAATACTTTCTTGGCTTTTGTTGTTGTTGTTGTTGTTTTTGTTTTTGGTTAGCTTCCGCTTTTGCAGACCATTCAATTAAGCTGCTTTGTTGCACATATTGTACATACCATAAAGTATGCTTCCCCTGACACTAAATACCTAAAAAACACTAAAAAAAAACACACAAATTTTATAATTATATTTTAAAATTGTAACGGGAAAAGTAATTAATCATTCAATATACCAAATACCAAATGTTCCACTCGTTTGTCAAGCTGTCGATCAAACGAGTGCCCAGTGAAAATTACATCAATCAGCGCATTTGCCAGCTACTTGACAATCGCCTATTGTCTTTTTGTTATTATTATTTATTTTATGATTACTATAAGTATGCTGGATATGTGTACTTTGTATGTGTGTTGTAGACGCGTGTGTCATTTACAACTCTATGAACACTTAAATTGCTTTGTGCCAATTTGGTACTTTATTCAATAGCAATTGAGCACAGGCCGTTCCAAGATACTCAAGATTATGCCGTGGGAGCGCTCTGCGGCTCAAAGCCAAAATATCATATACGAATACACCTGTATTGACTTTTGTCGTTTGCTTTGTCTTTGACATTTTGATGCCTCTTAATTTGGGTTTTGCGCATCGCTTTGCCGCAAATGTTTTCAAAACTAGCACACTTTTTGCAATAAAAACAAAATTATTTTCATCTCATGCGTCTGCTTTCTAAGTGGACCAACATGTACCATATCCTTAAAATATTGTTAAAAATCAATAGTTTTGGAAGGAGTTTAGACACGAATGGCTCTTGTTAAACGTGCTTTTAGCCAGCTGGAAACTAGCCTACTCCATTCTAGAGATATAGCCATCTTCTCTGACAGGCAAATAGTACTAATTCCACTTAGTAGGCACATATTGAGATCAAATAAATTTTTCAGGTGCTAACCATGCTACCCAATTTGTGATATCACTATAGGGATGCTCTAAGATGTCATAGGCTCATAAATACCTTAATTTATACGGCTTTGATCGGTGTACCTACTTGGAAAAAAGAGGGTTAATACCCCTTACAAAATGACAATTCTGGAATCAGGAAGTTATAATAAGAGCCCTGAGAGCAAAGAGCATAAACTCTACTCTATCATAATGTTTCCTCCATTTCTGATAACATTAACAAGATCCTTTTATGTTCAACCTATTTGATGCTATAAATTTTTAGTTAAATAATCATAATAATGTTTTCTAAAGCGAAAGTTTTGTTGTAAATTACGTCAGTTTGCATTGTATACTTAAAAAACCTTGGTTATAAAGTAAATTCTTAAAAGTAAGTAGTAGGATAACTTTACATCATGAACCTGTCCAAGCTTGTTCAAAATATGTTTTAAAAAAATAATTTCTTTCAAATCATTGAAATAGCACAAATCATAAAAGTGCTAAAGAGGAACCTTTTTTATAATACGCTTTTACAGATTTAGATTTTCGCTTTTAACGAAAAAAACTATACTGATATCCACGTGATTGCCAAGTCGCCAGAGCGTCTGGTATAAATTTCAAGTGATTTATGAATAATTAAAAGGTTCTTTGCTGTGGATAAACAAATGGTATTAATGGTAAATGGAATAGCAATAGTTTCACTCAATGTCATCACGAACAAATCGATTTAAATGTCTTTCAGGTCAGAAGGCACCCGATTTGAAATAGCTTTACCTCGATCCAAGCCTAACTACTTGTTTTATTTATTTATTTTCAAGTTTTTATGTTTCTCTATGCATGTTCATATAATACATATATATATACATATAAATATGTACATAACAACGCATAAAGTTAAAATTGGTCAAAGTCCTCTGCTCGCCAGTGGCAGCCAATTGAGACGAAAATTATTTCTTCCTATTTGTGCATCACGCAATGTCGGTAAAAAAACTAAAAAAAACAACTAAAGCAAACATATTTCGATCAAAGCACTTGGGTATCCAAATGCTTAACTTTTGGGTGCAAGAAATGATATTTGCCAGCTTTTGCTGGCGAATTTGCCACCTTTAAGTGTGGTCAGTAGTCTGCTGTCTGTCTGGTTGGCTGCTTGGGTATTAAAATAATTTCAACGTATTTTTTTGAACGAAAATAGCCACAATTAAATGCATTTCTGCACGTTTTTCAACCTGCAAACAACAAGTGAAATGAATGTTGATTTTTTTCTTCTTTTTTTTGCTTTGGATTTCTATAGTACCCACAATTTTTTTTATTATTTTTGGCTAACTTATGTATGTACTTTAGTTGTTATTTATATCAAAATTGAAGCTTTTCACAACTTTAATTGGCTTGATTTTATAAGAGTCAGTCACAACATTGGTGGCCATATGAAAGCTACCGCTTTCTACTCTCAATGCCTCTAAATGTCAAATATATATATTTATATTTATGACACATATCTGTTTGTTCACTCTTACTTAATTTAAAACTGGGTCATTACAAACACAATGTAAACGATATCTTGTCAATGAACACAAATCTCAAGCGATGGTCAATATTTATGTACGCATGTGTGTGTCTAAATATATATATATGGATATTGGGTTTTTTTTTTCTTTTTTTAACGATCATCAGTATCAATGAAAAGTCAATGTATACCATGAACCAGTTGTGGCGTCGCATTGGTCAACAAACATGCATCAAAGCCTATTAATTATGACACTGAATTTTTAGGGACCGATGTCTTGCCAAGGCCATTAGACTTTATGGCCTCTCGATGAGCGTCATTTGACCGCAGGATCTGTATGCATTTGGGTCAATATGCATGTGTTTTGTTGTATGTGATAGCATAGACGCGTAACAGCTACGCCCAGCTCCATCGCATCTCATCGCATCGCATCACATCACATAACCAAACACAAATATTTGCTCAATTAGCTTTGGTTGTAAAAGTTGCCTCCGTTTGGCAGCAGCAGCCTCAACAACCAGCAGCAACTAAGCGATCTTTGTTGACAGCCGGTAACATAAAATTTACATGTTATTGTGTTAACATGAGCAGCGCTTTTATTGACTGCCATACGGACTGACAAATACAATAGGTAAATATATGTGCATATGGCAATAGCCCCACATGCATGTACATGTACATCTCCATCGACATCGACAAATGTCAAATAGCAAAACTATTGCACAATTTTTGTACAAAGACACATAAGAAACTAATATGTTACAAATATTTTAATTTTTTATAACCTTTTCCAGTATTGGCTCTTCATAAGTTACAAGCGTCTTTGGGTATTTGTTGATGGCTTTTAATAAATCAAAGTCCATTTATCTGCTGTTATTAAAGTGTTTGGTTTTAGTTTAGTTTCCGTCTTCTTCCTTGCGCAGGTTCTTTGACTTCTGTTGCGCCGAGAAACTTGTTAAATTTAATTCACTTCACTTAAAAGCATTAGAATAACAGCTAAATCGAATAATGCCTTCCTTGGAAGTATGTTTTGGCAAATTAAAGTTTGGCAACAAGGTTAAAAGTCTGTGCAAAATCGCTTAATAATAACCTTCAATTTGTTGGCAATTTGACGCTGTAATTTTAGAGTATTAATCGTTTTTTCTAAAATAATTGAGTGTCAAAAACATTGTTTTGTGGCAGCAAACACTAAAACGACAGCACTTGAAAGTTGTTAAGTGACTTAAAATGCCTATTTTTTTTTTTGTGCTTTTTGGATTTTTGTCATAGCACCATTATATTTCAATCGCTTCAAATTTAACACTTTTTTATTAATGATTCAAACTCTTCCTGTTTTTCATTGTTTCTTAACTTGCAGAAAAACTCACACAGCTGCAGTCACAATTCGCGTTACTCATCGTGCTCTTTGGCGAGTAGACGCAATCACAGCTCCGTCCACACACAGCAGCCCGCTGGCACTGTGAGAGAACTTCAAATAGATCCGTATATAATACTGGATGATGAACTGAAGTACTTCTACGATGATGTGAGGGATGTAAGTATATATTTATCATTTAATATATGGATTAATATTTTTTAGTTTATGACTCAATCACTTTAAATAGCCCAATGTTGTTTACTTTATCTTTATCTTTGTAAAATAACAATGATATCAGGTTAATTTCCATAGTTAACTTAATTAACATTTGGATTTCGGTGGCATACCCTGTAGTTGCAGGCAGTAAAGGTATTATCACATAGACAAGCTTTGTGAATCATTGTCTAAAAAATCATGGTGTTAATGATCTTCGAATGATTATCGTTTTCTAAACTACAATTAGTACATAATTAAATACTTAACAAAGATAAATATGAAGGAAAAGTACGTATCAATCATACTCATAAGGTTCATTAATAGGTATATTATAAAACAAACACTGTATTCACTTTTAGAATACCACAGGTATTTGTTAATTAGAACTAATACGAGTATTAAAAGCCAATCCTTCGATCCACTTCCACAGCTGTTGCAGTCAGGAACATCACAGCCGGAACTTGATACCATAGCATGCTACTACTTTGATGGCCAGGGCAAGGCCCTACGTCCCATGGTAACAATGCTTATGGCCAAGGCGTTAAACTATCATCTGAACAACGAATCACAGTAAGTGCTGGCAGTTATATGTCAATAATTAGCAGGTCATTGCAACGTAGTAGTGATTAAAACAATATATATTTAAACATTGCCTATCGCTTTGACAGCCAATTGGTGCACAAACAACGACAGATAGCACTGTTTTCCGAGATGGTACACTCGGCCAGCTTAGTCCATGACGATGTCATCGATCAGTCGGATTTTCGACGCGGCAAGCCCAGCGTTAATGCTTTATGGAACCACAAAAAGGTAAGCCATGAATAATTTAATGTCCATGAATAACATTGATGGTCACCTATAAGATATAAGATTCATGCTAAAATAATTATGCCTAATATCTTAAGCAAACAATGTTATATTACGTGTGTTTGCTTCGGTAAGGTATTAAAACGAAAACACTGTGTGAAAACCTGTTAGTTTCAGGGAACAGCTTACCATTTTATGTTCGATTTATACAAAGCGATTTGGTTTTATAAATATTGATTTACTTCAACATTTATAGTATAATAAGAATTAAAATATTTTCTTTATCTGAAGGTAGTAGGTAAAATATTTAAGCTAATTCCTCAATATGTTTTTAAAAACGATATGCTGCCAATGCAATTTGTTGCCTTATTTTTCAAACACGATATTCAAATATTATTGCCTACAAACACAAAGGAGATAAACTAACAGTCAGTGAGTAGTTACCCAAAAACCTTCTAAGGAAAGGATATACAGTTTTCTTATATGCTCCCAGTCTTTAAATGCTTTGAATTGTATTCTTTACTCAAAAGTCAAATGAACTACCGCAAAGTTTAGAAGAAATAATGAATGATTTTAAAACGCAACATTGATTACTCGCACGTTTTTGTGCTGTCAACAACGGTCTTTCCATGTTCTCCGCAACGCTTAGTAACAAATTATTTATTTTTATTTACAGGTGACAATGGCTGGCGATTACATCTTATCTATTGCCTCGATCATGATATCGCGGCTGCGCAGCGATGACGTGACAATCGTATTAAGTCAGGTAATATATTCTTCTATTTCTATATCCCGAAGCCATTTTTTTGCCACAGACAAACGAACAGCACATTTAAACAGCCCAACAACATTACGCACCGATGCGGTCTTCAGGGCAATGCTAAACTTTTTACCGCCCGCCCCTCTCAATCATAAATATACCTGGTTTGCACAAATTTCCAAGTTAATATAGTTAAGATTTGGAATATATATAAAGAAGACCCAGCTTGCGAAATGTTGCTGTCTTAACCGCGTCGAATCATAAATATTCCTTAAAATCAACCACAATAGATTTCCAACGAGTAATAGTGCCCTTAACGTTGGTCATCGCCTTTTCACTGTTAAATTGATTTTGTTCATTTAATAGTACGTTCAGCTTACTGACGATGCGCTCTGCTTAAAGAGATTTGAGATGTTTTTAGCTGTATCATGTATCCACACAATTCATGTCCTTACCGCTCATAAAGTACGTTTTGTTTTTCCTTGATAACAAGGAATAAATTGTTGACTTTTTGTCTCTTTATTCTGAATCATATCTATTGCTATCAATCACAGTTACCTAAAGGCGTGATGCTTTTTGCCTGCTTGTATTATATTTATATTCAAATAGTGTTTGTGCGGGATAATCAACTTGTTTTGATTGTATCACCAACTTCTTTAGCTAATGTGAAATTCCCATATCTTCCAAATACACATAACATGAAAACGTGCCACAAGATATCTATATATGTACTTGCACAGATTTGAATAGTTAACTTGATTTTTTAAGCAAACACAAACAGTACACATGTGCTTATCCAACCAGAATATTCAAGAAGCAAATGTGCTATAAAAAGTCCCGCAGAATATTTCCCGGATTTGTGTACTGTCTTTGCGTGAATAAATAGCAGTTTAGTGTTGAATTGCACACGCCCGATTGTTGGTACAACAATACGAATTACATCAATCGAAATCATTTCGAACTGTTAACGGAACTTCATTTAAGAAAGTTGTTTAGGTTGTTCACCTCCGTCTTGTATCCATGGGGAAAAACCTGTTCGTTTTGTGACTACCAGTCACGCAGCCTGCTTTGTTGTACATCCTAAAAAACTGTTAAAGTCCAAGGTCTGTCCTTTGGGAACACAATAAAGAAGTAATTACTACATTCATTCTCGTTTATACTATTATGTTTTTTAACTGTATGATATATAGGACTTAATGATACCCCCAACGCAGCTGAGTCACTTTCAATCTTCAATATCTTTGTTGTTTCTTAAACTGGTTCGAAAACATTTACGTACGAACAACCCACCAATTTCATTTCCCCTTTTTGCAAGCATAATCTAGATCGAAAATATACCTCCTGTACGTCATTTAAGACAATACGTCGTTTAGGCTGCGAGAGCAAACTAGTCTCATAGAAATCGTAGGGAGTTTGCCAACTAACCTGAAAGCCTCTTTTTGCAAAATATTTAATAAACTTACTAATTTATTTCGAAATTATTTAGTTTATAAAAGGATAACCTTAGTAAGTTTGATATTCATTCAAAATGGTGTTTGTTATGTTTGCTCGACCTTAGAAGCTTGCTGCTAATTTTATTTTCATAAAAATGTTGGCGCGCCCTTCTCAAAATTTTGATTTTGTTCATAATTTGTGCTACTCGTATAAGTATTTTCATTCATTCATGTATTTCAACAATTTCGCAGGTAATTGTTAACTATTAAGCAAGCAAATGGCAGAGTTAAGAAGTGTGTGTGTAGTCTCATAGTTTCGTTCGTTTGCTGCTGACACTTTAAGGAGCTCAAGGTGAGAGCCAGAGTCACAGCTTAGACAACCGTACGGTCGTTTTTGACCAAATCTTAGCAAGTTTACTGGTTGAATGAACAACAAATATACCTTCAATAACAACGTATGTACAAATGTGGCTAATATAAGTATAAAACAACATAAAAGAAATCCAGTAAAAGAATTGTACTTGCAGCCAAAATACTTTAAACTTGTAAATCAATCTTTGGCACCTCCAGCTCATAAATGGCTGGCTTCGGTGGGTTTTGAGCTAGCGTTTGATGTGTTTAGTCAGAAAGCACCCAAATTCTCGCATCGCCGTTTATCAATGCGGTGTAGCACCCACACAATGCCAAAATATTTGAAAAGTTTTATATGGGTTTTTTTAATTAAAAATACTTGCTGAAATATCAATGCAATTGGCTGGTTGCTTCTTAAAACCATTTCCTTTTGTGACTGACTTGCCAACAAGATTTCCTAGCAACAAACCGTACATAATGACCTTAAAACTCATTCTATAGAAAATATGTAGGAAATATTTCTGTTGATCTTTATATCCCACCTTAATTAGGTTTTTTAAAACCGAAACTATTATTATCGTAGTATTCAAATTTGTATGACTTTAACGGCATGATTTAATCAAATACATATAGAAACAGCAATTTATTCTTTTACTTACGATCTTTCAATATTTGAATGCTGTCAGCGTTTTTAAGGCCGTTGAAATAATTTACACATGTGCTCTGCATATTAAATACAATAATAGGTCGGTTAGATAAAATGCTCATCAGTTGGATATATAATATATAATGCGAGCTGAAAAGGTTACAAAAAATAAACAACGCTAAAAATAATTTAATAAAACTTGCACAAAACATGCTGTAACACACCCAATGGTTAATATAATATGAACTGGACAATTTAAATTTTTATTCATTGTGTTTTTCAGATTCTAACCGATTTAGTTCAAGGCGAGTTTATGCAGCTCGGGTCGAGGGAAACGGAAAACGAACGTTTCGCACACTATTTAACAAAGACATACAGGAAGACCGCATCGCTGATTGCTAATGCGCTAAAGGCGGTAAGCATATTTAAATGAAATTTTTTTATTGCATTTAGTTTTGCACGAATGCGTTTGACATTGTGCCCGTTAAAACTGTTAAGCCATTGGCCAGCAATTGATTTTGATTTTTTTTTTCGCAGACCGCCGTCATTGCCCATGCCGATGATAATGTAGCCGAAGTAGCCTTTCAATATGGACGAAACATTGGTCTGGCTTTTCAACTGGTGGACGACATGCTGGATTTTGTGTCCTCCACAGAACAAATGGGCAAGCCAACGGCTGCTGATCTGAAGCTGGGTTTGGCCACAGCTCCAGTTCTCTTTGCTTGCGAAAAGGTAAACCATGAGGCACAACAGGATGCAACAAATAGATATTTGGGTGTGATATCCATACAAATACATACATACAAATATATCAAATATTCTTAAAACCAGTCACAGCTGTTGCTGTTTGTTCAGTTTTGCGTTTACATTTCCTACTACTTTGCTGTCCACATGTAGTGATTGTTGATCATATAGTCGATGATATCATGGGGCCAGCTCGAGCGTATACGCTACTGCGTTTAAATGGCGTTTATTCTAATCACTTCAACTTATTATTCGCACCGCGATAGACAGGCGCATGTAATGCGTTTTAATAAAGATTTAAGCTGCAGTAGATCATGCTTAGGTATGCTGAAACGTAAATCGCAATTTAGCTGTTATATAAAATATACGTACGCAGTTTTTGCAATATCAACTAAATCAGTATGCTTAATTTTTTACTCCATAGTATCCCGAGCTGAATCCAATGGTAATGCGTCGCTTTAGCGAGCCAGGCGATGTGGAGCGTGCCTTTGAGCTGGTACATAAGTCACATGGACTCGAGCAGACCCGATTCCTTGCAAAGAAACATTGTAACGAAGCGATACGGCTGGCACAGGAGCTGACTGATTCCCCCTATCAAAAGGGACTGCAAGTTGTTGCCGATTTAGTCATCAATAGAATGAAGTAAAAAAATTAAAGAAAAATGAAGCAAACCATAAAAATACAATATACTGATTAAAATATACATAAACTATAAAGATAGAAGCGGGCAACACTTAATGGAAATTAAGTTAGCGAACAAAGAGTACCATGCAACAAAAAACAAACGACAAAAAAAAACAGATATGTAAAAAGAAATGTAGCAATTTATTATTTAGTTTTTAAGCCTTATTGTTGACAATGTAAATAACAACAAAAAGACAAATTTACAATTCGTTGTTTTTAAATTTACACACGTAAAGTTTAAACAAACTTTGTAAATAAAATATCTTGTTCGCAAAGCCCAGATTAAATTAAAATAAGAGAAAAACATTGTACAAATCTAACAAATTCGGCACAACAAATATTTCAATAATATTTTACATATGCTTTCGTTTTTGATATTTTGATTTTTGTGGACTAAATATTCCGCAAAAATTATGTTAAGCTAATTGGGAATTTTTACGAATTACCCTTTTCAAATGGTTATTAGTCAACGCAATAATATATATTTATGTAATGAAACAGAGTTTATTATTTTAGAACAATATTATTAAATGTATATCCAAGTGTTTGCCTTAATGGTTTTTTTTGTTACTGCATCCTTTTTTTTCCAATCCATTCATTTAAATATATTTATGCACAATTTATATTGTATATATAACTTGCAATCCCAGACACGCGGTGCTGTGTTGCAGAATTTCAATAAATTTATTGTATGTGCGCCGTGCCTACCATAATTAAACTTTAAATTAGTCCTTCTTTAGTGTCTTTCGTTTTTATGTTAACAGTTTTTTTTTAAATTTATGGATCATGTGTGTTATTTCACTAAATTATATTTTCACAACTGTAAACAAGGTTCGGCAGTGATGCTTTTTGTAAATAAGGGATCGAGGTTCTAAAGAACAATGCGAAGTTGCAATGCCGAAACCAGGATACGCACGTGCATTGTACGCGCATTAATGTTTTGCGATGAAATATTTTCTTTTTACAAATATTAAAATTAAAATTATTAAAAGGTTGTGCAAAAAAACGTTGTAGAAAAACCTTAATAGTCTTTTTAACATGAATGTTTCCAGCCATTTATCCATATTCTCACCGAACACAATTGACTTTTTACTTTGGCAAAGCAATCAAACTGGTGCAAGGGTATATGCTGAAATGTAAATATGTATTTATATGGTATGTGACTATATTTTAAGCATTGATATTTACATTACAAGTAATTTGTAATAAAAATGCATTTTAAAGGAATCCTTTCAACAAATATAACCAAGATAAACACACTAGGAGTAGGCTCTTCGTTTTAGCAAATCTTAATCTCTTTAGTCTTTTAAGTCCTGGCGGAGAGTAAGCTTCTAGCAAGCATAATGTTGTGTCCAAGCAGCCTGTCACTGTATCTAATAGTGTGCTTCCCAATCTGCTTCTCCGCTGTTTGCAGATTTTTGTCACGATGAAGGGTTGAGTCGCGTCAGGAGCAGCCAGCTTCTTAAATTGTACCCGCTTTTAAATCGGGTTTGCAGCTATTCAACAAATCTGCACACCATATAGCCAAATCGGGGAAATACAGCGAACATAGAGCGCTCTCTGAGCTCTGACTGACATGGAAGTACTTGGATTGGTGGTCACCGCAGTTGTTGCATTCTTTGGCTAACGTAGTTTTTAAGTAACACGCGTGTCAACAGTGATGCCAAAGTACCTTGAATTTGTTGGCTGGTCCAGGGTTACGGATTCCAATTAAGTGGGTGTGTTTAGAGTAAATCAGGAAAGGGTGGTTAAAGAACTCCTAGTGTCCCCCTGCTGCCTCCGTGCGAATTTTAAAGCTTTAAATCAGTGCACTATCGTCCACGTATGTTTCAAGAAGAGGGGCCCAGGACCCTGTGTAACCCCGACTCTCAGGCAGGGAGTTAAATATATTCTTCTGACGAATTTAATATAGCTTAGAAAACAATCATGCCAAACTCTATCCAAAGCTTGCTGCATGCGAATGAAAACTGCATTGCAGTATTCTTTGTCTTCAAAGGCCACCACCAGCGTGTAAACCTGCTTCACAGTGCCGTGTCCCTTTCGAGAGATGAACTGGTGATCTGGTAAGATTCGATATTTCATGGTTCTATCGACGGGTCCATTGGCAATAAGCTACTTCCACAGAAGTACCAGGCTTATGGATTCCCTTTGGCAAGAACTGTACCCTTAATATGGCGGTAAAGGTTAACGCTATGTATAAGGATAACCCGAGTAGTGGTGTCTGTAGGCTATCATGGGTCTCTTTGTTCTGATCCGTCGGTTTGAATCTGTTTTCTTAATAATGTGCAGGTTCGCCGTTAGGACATCGTACTTAGGAGACTATTTGGGGACGTGCATTTTAGTGCAGTTCCAAAGTTGCTTAGAAGTCTGGATCCGTAGAACTCGGTCTCAAGGATCTTGTGAACGGATTCCTCGTCTTCGGAGTCTCCTTTTCTGTGCTAAAAGTTATCAGGCATCTCTGGTAAGTAGTATTCTATAAGTGGTAACAATAGAATAATTCTAAGGTCTCGAGGCAGCCGTTGCCCAGAAAATACTTTCTGTAATGTTTTCTACAGCCATCTCACTATCTTCTGGAGAATTAAGCGTGGCTGACAGCTGAATTAAACTCTCCAAATGTTACCTAAGGGCAAGTAAGTCAGTGAATGCACATGCATTTGAAGAGCTTGATGAGGTTCGCATTAATACCGACTTTCTCAATACTGATGACTTATGTCAGATGATCTGAGTCCAGACCCCAGCCTTGATTTATTGTTATTTAAGAGTCCACCCTTACCACTTGCATTCGTCACTTATTTAATAAAATTCTTTAATTTGATACTACTGGCACACAAAATTGATAAAACAAATGAAAATATCAACAGGGCGTGCAAATCGGTTGCTATCGATCAAAAAATCACTTTTGAATGACCTGGTAGCTATCGATGCACTCGAAATTAATTTTAATAATAATAACGTTTTGCCATCAACATTTTTTAAATCGGCCCAACTTGGGAAATTGAAATTAATGTTGAATAACGGAAAAAAGTGCGATGTTGTTGTGCGCGAGAAGCTCAACTTGAGTAGCTTTTCCTGTAATGCCATTAACATTCAAGTTAACAATTTTTAGTGAATTCATATTGAAAGTAAAACTTTGTTTTGTAACTGAAGATTAGATATATACTCTGCCCATTGCTTAACTATGTTAACCATTTCACGTACTATTTTTCCAAGTTTTTCAGAAAGTAGGTTCGCTTGACTATTATGGTACATTACATTAGAAGTGGACGAGGTGCCAATGTAATTAGATAGAGCGGATGTACTATGTAACCCTGTTTCGCAGGTTTTGAGGGTGGTAAAGAAGATATTAACATAAAAAAGTTTGCAGTTTGCTTTTAAATTTATGGTAAATGTTTTTGTTCAAAGTGGTTTTGATCTTTTTCTTCCAACTTCAACAGTAAAAATCGCGTGCTTAGCAGTTTGCTTACAAATTTAGTTTAATTAACCACTTTGGGGGACAAACTATAATAGTTTTTACTCCGATTACCGCTGTAGAACATATACATATGTATATAATTTATGTTTTATATATTAGCACAACTATCTTAGAACGTTAGCTGACCAACTCAAAAACGTTTGTAACAGAACATAAAAATACTTTTAATATTTTTAACACTTTGTCAAACTTATTCTCATTCCCTGTCAAGAGAAAATACACATTTAGACTTTAGCTTATTGAATATATATAAGGCAATGACCTGGTAATAAGATAAGCCTATACAATCCATATCAATTTATGTAGCTCACTTTGGCAATCGCAGAATGTTAAGTAGGACTGTTTAATTAGGTTAACGCTTGACTACAATACAATATTGATAGTTTTGGAAAACTCTTTATTGCAATGCAAACATACAGAAATCCAGGTCAAACTAGCAAAACTAACCAAACACTACATACAGCACGCTCCTTGAATTAAATAAATATATTTTAGTTGCGGCAAGCAAACCATTCCAGAAGCGCTTCAGCTCAATTGCTTCGTGAGCAAACAACGGCTTGCCACTGCCTCACCTCGCAGATAAAATATTCAAATAGCCATAGAGCTAGTTACGCAAATGAGCTGCAATCCCGGCCTGACTTAACAAACAGCTTCAAGGACAGAAGCGCGTCGCACACGTGCAGCCTGTGCACCGCCCTAACCTAGACTATAAATAATTTCCTGGCTAGCGACGCTGCCTAGACAACCAAAGTGAAATGCCTATGTAAATGCTGTGCCAGGCACGAGCCAGCGCGGCCATCGCGGCCAACGCGGCCAACTCGAGCAACTTGACTAAGGTTTGGGCATTGTGATAAACTGTTTCAGTAGCGCGCTATTTGCTGAACGTTACGCTACTTCCGCTTTCGTGGAGCTCAAGCTCTCTCTCTCTCTGTCTTAGGATGACGACTAGTGATGAGATGGGTGCCTTTTGCCACGACCACATTCAGCATCCATTGTTGTGGTGCGACGAGAAGAAGCGGCTGGTTGAGCGTAAGAACGCGGAGGAGAGTCTGCGTATGTGGAGACGACGCAAGGCTGAGGAATGTGCCCGCAAAGAAAAGGATAAACAGGAGGTAATTGACCCAAATTGTCAAACATAATTGACTCCCCTATTGAGTAAGGGTTACAAACGCATATTCCAAGGGTATTGCTCAAGAATTCATTATAAATTGTATTACTTGATTTCAAATTCCGTGCCTTTATTTGATTTCAATTATGTAGATTGTATTCTTGTTCACAATCAGTGAACAGACTTTGTGTATATTATAAGTAAATGCTCGTGGACTGTAAAAACCAAATCAATATTTTAGTGAACAAAATTGGGTTAAAAAGTAATTAAAGTAAATAGGTATTACTTTTTGGGGTTAACACACATTATACCCTGAACTCATGAAATGAGTAAATAGTTTGTAATTGTTTTGCGTAGCAAGCACATTCGATTACATTAAGTATATAAATTCTTTGTCGCAAGCTGAGTTAATTTAGCTGTATTAGGAAAGGGAATCCTTCAGCCTATTAGCTATCTAGCTAAACTTCGGTTATTCCCTTTTATTTATGCAACTATATCGCAAAATATTGCATTGCCCTTGGAAAGAATATAATGTATAAGAAGCAAAGTTTGCTTTTCAAATACATTTTTAAAAAAAATCAGTTGAGTTGTTGTTTCCGTATCGGGTGAGATACGAATAATGATTCCATGCTAGACTTTCCAGCCCCAGGAGCGAATTTGTCAAAGCGGCCGCCTACTGAGACTGGAAAGAAAATGCATGAAAAGTTTATTCAAAATAAAATATTGTTTAACATTATGTTTGAATTAGTGGGTTGCTACGTTGTGTAGTGTGTTCAGAGTGGCAAGACTTATTGTCGTAGCTGGGATTGTGCTCCTTGGTTTTCAGACTTGCTTACTGGTTAAGTTTTGCTTTTATAAAATAATTTGAAACGAATAAAAAAGTGTAAGACACAATTCAAGTGAAGAATTGTTTATCCAAACAGATCAACTATTGCGATAGCGGAGAGTAGTTCATTGATCCTATGATAAGAACGACCTAACTATGACATTACTAAATGTACATAAGGTTTGTTAGGGTTTTGGAAAACTAGGAATGGTGCCATGTAAAATACGAGGCAATACTTAAAAGTAAATCATTCGATTCATGAAGTTTTGTGCTCGGAATAAAATTACTTTCTTATAACAACAGAATTATCATATATATAAAGACTTATCTTAATGTAATAATAAAAAAATATTTTCCACGTTATCTTCCACACTTTTTGAGCTATGTAGCTCATTATGCTGCTATTACCATTCCCACATTGTGAAATCAAAATTGCCCATATTATTTACACTTTTTGACTGTGATTCTTAGAGGCAGTGAATTAATGTTGGCATTTATAAACAAATATAATCTATCAAAGTTGACAGTTTGTGACTGACAAGTTTTTTATAGGGTTGAGGCACGCCCCAAATTTCATCCCGAGTTCAAAGACCTTTAAGCTAATTTTGTGACTTGGCCAGAAATTGGCATAACAAACAATTTGGCAAGTTTGACTTTGCGAATACGTAGTCAAGACCAGATGCAAACAAATTCCATGGGAAACAAGTCGCAACAGTTTGCGTGTTAACGATTTTGAACCCAGCTCAACTTCGACCAAAATGTGGGTGAATGAAAAGCAAGCGCGCGCCCTACATTGCAACTATAACAACAACCTACAAACAAGTTCGAAATCAAATTTGATATGGCTCGACATGGGAATGGGAATTATGATAGAATATGTTATGCTATGTTACTTATTATCTTTTGATTTTTGTATTTCAGTATTACGATTTGTTTCTGCAACACTGTCCCTGGGGTAGACCCGGTGGGGGTGCTCCCAACGTTGAGGTGCGACGGAAGGATATTACCGCAGTCGGACTGCATTCCACGCCAACAGTTGTAAGTTATAGATTGCCTTCATGGTACTTAGCTCAGTACGAACAATTCTTCTTTCCTTTTTTTTGTTTTTTGAAATCCTAAACACATGCAGACTACCGAGCATCGCATTAACTCACTACAGCCTTGTCGTTACAATGACTACTTCTCCATGCAGAAAAACTGCCATAAGAATCCATTAGCCACCTATCACCATCATCATCATCACCATCCGCCCGCACCGGTCGGTCGTTTGGCACATGCCCATTCAATTCATCATCTGCAGGAGAGTGGACCACGCAGCAGCACTGTAACCATCTGTGAGCGAGAGCATCCGGTAAAGGGAGGCGGTAGCCATGCCCACAATGTAAACACTGAAAGTCTGCACATTGATCTTAAAGAGCACCCATCAATGTCATACCGCAATAAAGGACATTTAGACATTGAGCTGCGCTATAAGCCCTCTCCGCCATGTAAGGGCAAGGCAATGCTCGAAAAGATTGTGGTTAACAGTGAGAGCGAACATCCAACGCAGGAGAAATTCGCCTGTCAAAAGAAGAAACTGCAGGCCAAGTGTGAAAAGCTGGTGAGCGGCAGATACTTTTCACATGGCACCTAGCCTAGCCTTTCTTATCATATTATTACACTTACAGCCCTTAAGGGAGCCCTGGGGCAAGGCCGGTCCTGGAGGCAAGCCCTGGCGTAGTCCCAAAGAAGTAGGCAGCACTTTTATGAAATCTCTGGTAAGCTTTAAAAACACTCAATCCATAACACATAATACACAACAATGTACATCCTTTTAAAGGGCTGGACAAATAAGGAAATGCTCAAGGATCTGGATCAAGACAATCCGGTTACTCCCGCAGAAAAAAACACATTTCGCAAATCGAAGGGGGGTAAAACAATTAAGCTTCAACGCTGCTGCGAGGCTTGCACATGCACCTGCCCCGCCATGAAGAGCTCCAGTCCATTGAAACCCACCGGCAAGATGGCTGCAGCAGCTCCACCCCCTCCCGAATGTAACAAACGATCGCCACCAAAAGACTGCAAGCCCCTTAAGCCTTGTCCACGATTGCTACGTGCCCACTGTACAGCCAGCACTGGCACTCCCGATGCAAACTTGGAGAGTGGCGGCGGTGGCGTTGAGCTGGTACCATTGCTAGCTCGTCGGCGCGGCCTACACCGCCCAATCAGCCTTTCCAGTACGGATGTGACCAAGCGGACTCCCTCGCATGATAGGTACGCCAACCCACAACCAAAGCACAAGTCAAAGTCCAACAAAGAGCAGAACATCAACAACATCATCAAGAACATTAGTCACATAAAGCGGCATTCGAAAAACTTGAACTGTAAATTGCAATGCTGCAGTTGCGGCTGCCTTGCAGCCAATACAGCAACGCCGCCCCCTCAAGCGCCCACATGCTGCCTTAAGCGGCTAACCCTGCACATACGTTAGTCCAATTTAAATTCAATTTATCATTCAGTGAGCATGTGTGTGTGTGTGTATGTTTTTTATTTTATTTGATTGTTGCATCTATCTCAATTTCGTCTCTCTGTGTGTGTGTCTTTCTTTCTCTTACTCTTTATCTTTGTGTCAATATCTGCGTTTTGCACCCGCATCAACCATTTACTGTTTCTCATTTGCTTGCTCTGCGAAAGTATATACGTACGTAAATACCCGAGGTCAGCTTACAAAGTTCATAGCATTTCAATACAATTTGATGATTTACTATTACCGTTTTATTTTTTTTTTTTACTCATTCAGCAAGAGTATCTCAATTGTAATACAAGTGAAAGTATAGCAACCAAAAGAGTAAACCCAAACACACACAAAAAAAAAATAATAATAATAATAAACTAACTGATCAATCAACAATATACAAATCATAATCAAACTCTTCTATGTATTTCCGTGAATATCCAAACCAAAAACAAACAATAAATGAAACGAAACGAAACACAATGAAACGAAACAAAACGAAACGAAAACAAAATTCGTTTTTCAAAACATATGACTAAACAACCGCTGCTGCCCCCAACAAATATCAACATAAAATGCAACCATTCAATTGCAGAGTACAAACGGCCGCTGATATGCGTTACCTGCACGACTTAAACGTGCAAATATCACAGAAACGTCGTTCGGTCAGTGTCTCCAGGCAGATGGACCGTGACTTGTGTAATCAACATTTTAACACATTCGAAACGTTTTGGGGTCGACCCGGACATGGCGCACCTTTTGGCGATAAGGTAAACAAATTAAAGTTGGATGAGTTGCTTTACGGCGCCCAAGAAGCATCGTAAACTGTGCATAAGTTATTCGATTTGCATTCGGCTCATAGTATGTTTGATACCGTTTGAGGGATCAACCTCGCAAGCTTAAGTTCTCTGCTACTGTGTAAAAGGATTGAATTCGAAATTTTGCCAACTTGCTTTGTTGGCAAGTTGACCAAAGCTTTGCATCAATCAATTCGGGCCGATATATATCAAAAATTGTTCGATTTTGAAAAGAACAACAAAGTTTGATATTACATTGTAATATGTTAATTATATAATTAAAATAATATACTATGTGTACAAAGTAAAAAGATTGTGAAAATAAAGTGTTTAATATACACACCATAATTATTGCATTAATTATTAGCATTGTACAGTGACTCTCAAAGTGTTTTATAGCAACAGAAAACAGCGTCATGTATGTATGGAGGATACATAATTTGGCAAAATTCTGCATATTTTATTGCTATTCAATTAACAAAAGATAAGGAAGAGAAACTGAATGGCCCGTAAAAACAACATATTTATTTATTCAGCCGTGTCTTATTTTGTTTTCTAGTAGAACAATAAACCAACTCTTTTTCTATTCACCACATTTATCTTGGCTTCTTCGTCTCAGCAGCCTAACTGTTGTGGAAGAAAAAGCGATAATGCTAATAAATACATACTCAAAGTCAAAGCGCATATGTATATGACCATAAAAATACTAAAAATAGTACAAAGCTTTTAAGACAGCCCAATTACATTTAAGGAGAAACATTCTCTTTCAAAATGCGAAACAATATGAAACATATTGGGTAAAGGGCCTTATGATATCATAATATATGTATGTACTTAAAGAAACAAAATGCTTTGCTGACGTACATACATATGTTTGTGGGCGTGTATGTGTGTATGCATTTAAGAGCTGACTGTTGTAAAAAAGCTATTACCGCAAAAATGAAAAAGTCGGAGCAGGAAAATTTGACAATATGACAAGAGGAATGATACAAAAGAATATGCTTGTATATAAAAATATGTATATTTCGGCATCGGGCATTGCACAAAGCTAGTATTTTTCGTACACACACACACCAACAATTGTGCGCATTAAACACTCAGACATTATCATATACAGTATGGTGATGTGACAGTTCCTTTGAATGTCAGACGCTTGAGGCTCAAGGTTGATAAGTGCTGCAATGTTAATTCCATTGTGTTAAAGGACCAAAAAATGTCAGGCTGCAACAGCAAAAAGAAGACTATGCAAATGTTTAATTTTGTATGGTGGTAACTGCAAATTGTGCATTTCATTTGGATAAGTAAAGCACTCGTAGACATATAATTGCATTCGAGGGCGAGCTCCTTTAATTTAATCGTTAAAAATTCTGATTTTTATATCTCTTATTGTACAGCTTTTTATTATTTTGATTTAATAATGAGATTTAATTGTTATCGATTCCATGTGCAGAGCTTTTAGTTTGGCAATTAAACTTATTTTTAATGTTTTTTAGTTATTTTTATTTCATTTTTTTAGGCTGTCAAACAAAAACGACTTAGGAAACACTAAATACTAATTCATGCTAAGCTTTTCTAAATTATTTACTAATTCTTTCAGTTCCAATTACGACTTACGACTTCTAGGCATATTTTAGTTTATCATCAACAGCATAACATACATTCATTTACAGAGACATTGCAATTCTGTTATGAAAGCTTTACATACTCTGTCAATAGGACTTGAAAAAACTATAATAAAAAACCTTATGTTTCAAACTATTTTAAGCAATTTCCTTATTGTTAATAAAGCGACAAACTTATAGTAAACATTTATGTTTATAATTCAGTACACTTAATTGCGCTCTTCTCTAATCACTTTTTTCTCGAATTGGTTCCAATTGGCATAAAGACAAGTACGCACACGCATATACCAATAGATTTATGCGTCTTGTTGCTGTTGTGTTGTTGTTACCTTGTCAATCAGTTTTAGATATATAAATAAAAATGCAATAAAACAAATATAATTGATTGCTCAAAGTATTAATTTTTTTTTATTGTTTTTCATATTTTTTATTAACTGTATTCAAAGCGAACAATAATAAAATTAAGACAATTTTTTATTACTAAATTCTATTTTTTAGCAAGTTAACATTAATAAAGTATATAAGTAGCTGCTTACCAAGTACTCTGCACCTGTTAAAAACAAAAAAAAACATGTTGAGGCTGGTCACAAACACAAATATCTTTGCACACACTCACAAAGTAAATTTTGCGATCAAATTATAGAAAAAATAAATCCATTTCGGCTGTCGCTTAACACCAACACAATTACAAGCCAGTGCCAAGTCATATACATATATGATTTACATTATCATAAAATATTTTTTTTTTCGATTTCGCAATACGGTGGAGGGAGCGGCAAAGGTAACGCAGCATCGAAAATATGGAAAAGCTTCAAGTCAAGAAACGGGCTGTCATACATAAAGACTGTTTAGGCTTGAACATAGAATAAATTATAATATTGAAATGTATTTGTGGTTATGTTTGTAAACATAGCTTGTACGAACTTAAGGTCATGAAAGTAGAAAATAAAATGACAAGAATATACAGATGGTTTCAGAGTATGACACATTTGATGGCTCTGCAAAATGACAAAATGGAAACGCGTCCTTTCGATTTAATTATTAACAGCTATATTATATTTGAGCATGATCTTTAAGCAATTAACAATTTAACTTGTTTTTTTACATGTTTTTTTTACTTTATTTTAAGAAATGCTACAATCTAATAACATTATTGCTTTAGATGATTTAAAATTTTGAATGCCCGTTAGGCACATTTTTCAATTTTAATATTGTTTCCCGAATAAAATAAAACAGGAATGCAACAGTGCATTTTAGATAAAAATCACGTTTCTATTCTACTAGTAATATAATTTTTTGTTTCATCTTGTTAAATTGTGTATATTTAATAATAATATAGAATTTCATGTGCAGTGGTTGAAATATTTTTTCAGATTTCCTTAAAGTATTTGATAAATATTGCCGCATTAATACATATAAATTTTCGTAAGTACGTATTAGATTTATTATCCATGTTCAAAAAATTGCACTGCAAACAAAAATTGCTTTTAATCTCTACGCAATACTTAAATTTCGTAATTTAAACTCTTATATTGCATTATACCTATGAATATCAATAATAAAAGAAAAAATCACAGACTCTAAAGTATACGCAACTGTGACCTTGATCGTTGATCGAATACTCCAAAAATGAAGTCGTTTTAAACCTTTAGTATTTAAAAATAATAAGCGATAAAATTGTGTTTGAAACTAGTAAGCTATAAATTAGAGTATTAGTTATCACTACTTAAAGCATTTTATATGATGCCTGATTCATTGGTTACAATTGATTTCTATCATTACAATAGTAGTGTTAATATAATAAACCCGAGTACTGATATAATTCCTTCAGATAATCTATTATTTTTATTCTTATGGTTCATATTGTAAGCCCGCCTTGTAAACATTTTCTTCATAATTTTTTTGTTGGTTTTTAATTCAGGCTAAGAGCAAATCTAATGTATATAGATATCCTTATGTATAGTATATTAATTGTTTTCCATATTTGTTAAAGCACGTACATGACTTGTGCAGTATATCAATTACTTAAAAGGTGCTCCTTTTAAACGCGTTCATAATAAAATTGTACCTAATTAAGGAATCTTGCTATATCGAGTTGCATAAAATTGTATAAATTGCGTCTAAATCCTTACATTGTATCTTTAGGAAGACATTAAAAGTTATTAATACTACGTTGAGACTTTGCAAGCAATTTACTTTAACAAATAACTGCCACAAAACAAATCATAAAACAATAAAAGAATCATTTGGCGTTTGTGAGTATTCGGTTACAAACCTCTAGTGGCTAGAGTCTCTTCCATACCACGTATTAAACAATTAAGGCCATTTTACATATCATTTCATATTCTATCGGCATCAACAGAATTTAGAGTAATTCAAAAATATATCCAAAAATTATAATTATAAAATCAAAACTCTATCGTGTATACTTTTGCTTAAAATATAAGTATTTGTACATACAACTTTTTGAAATCGTCATCAGAAGATGTTTGTTTGATAGTTTGTTCGATATTCATTTTAAGTTCTTACAAATCGTTTGGAGCATTTGGTTTGTTTGAATTTCTTATTATTGAGGTCCCATTTACATTTTTTTTCGTATTTTTAAAAACATAAAATATGTCACACCTTATCCAAGGTAGGTTAGAAATGACCTAAGCTAAAAAGCTTTTTTCCTTTTTCCAACCAATTTTTATGTTTGAATTGTTTAGTTGAAACATCGTCTACAACAGCCAAGATATAATAGCCATGCTTATCAAAACGAACGAGTATCTTAGCTGTCCACTTGAATTACAGCCGTCCTCCTTGCAGCAGTATGTTTGGGTTTCCCAAATTTCTGGAAGAAACAAATAAAGGATACATTTCAGAAGAGATAATGTTATTAAAATACCTTTTTGTTGCCAATACTACCCGCGACAGGGAATGCTTGGAATTGCTAAGAAACTTACTTTTAATGCTCAAAACAAATACATTTATTTGAGTAATTCGCTTAATAATAAATGCAATGCTAGTTTGTGAAAAAACAATGCCAAACATTTAAATATATTTGACACTATTAAGAAACTCTATACACAAAGTGGTTATTTATCATTTTTTGCTTATATTTGAAGGAAAATTCTAAAATAAGTTTATAATTTTAATATGTATTATGAGACCTCCTAGGGAGGTCATATTTAAGTGGTATTTTGTGCCACTCTGTGATAAAGAGCTTTTTAGTGCTGTGCAGTTGTTGGGCTCCCTTTTTCCCAGTTTTTTCTTCAAGTGTGCTCACCAATTTTCTGTGGGATTAAGGTCCGGGCTCTTGGATGGTATACCAATGACAATGCTACAGTTATACAGAAGCCAAGTCCTTGTGTTTCGGATAATTTACTTGATAAAATTTAAAATTCGACTTATTTTTGTGTATAAAGTTAAATTTCTCTGCACTGGTTTTAAATTCATATCCAACATTTGAAGGTATTGCACTGCATTCATAGTGTTTTTATGAAAACCATTTTTTTATACTCCTCGGCTCGAAATACACCCCCCAATCACAACCGAAGGTTTTGCCAAATTTAACTTTCGAAATTAAGTTTTGATTTACTCTATACTCTTGTTGGCCCATAGTTATTGTACATCATTATCTTTGTTTCATCGCAAAATACTCCCAATACTCTGCCTGCTAAGCAGCAGGCCAATCCCATCCTCAGAGCAAAATTTAAGCAATTTTCGATGTTGACTCTTGAAAGCAGCAGCTTCTTTCGTGCGGCTCTTGAAGCAGAATGGCTCGGCGCTCCGTTTCGTATGATACATCCGAACTACATTCTTTCTTGATATCTTTGACAAGTGTTATCACTGATATCGCGGTTTTTTTTTCTCCTCCACCTCCACTCTTTGACACAAGCCTGCCTTCATTCTCTGCGCTACTAAAAAGTTTTAAATGGTTTTCCTTGAAATGAAAAAATGTAAACCAATTCTGCAACAGTTTTTCCCCCAGACGTGGTTGAAGAACATCAATTGTACAATATCCAAACTTAATCTTCTTTCTGGCATTTTAAATATTTCATAAAATCAATTTTCGAAAGCTTTTGTAGCTATAAATAACAAATAAATAAAAATGTGTACAGTTATAGCGTTGCAGCTGTTACGACTAAAAGCACAGATAACGGTTAAGCACCGTTATTCATAGCATGTGAGAGCAAAACAGAATTGAAAAAAAACTGTGTAGTTTCTTGACAGTGTCAAATGTGTGTAAACATGCAATTTGTCGATTTACTCAATATATTTAAATTTTTGACATTGTTCTTTTCCAATTAAAAATCTATTTCTGAAAAAAAAATATTTCTTTTAAGCATTAAAAGTAAATTAAATGAGTTTTTTTGCAGTGTGTAAAGTGTTTCTTGACAAACTGTACATACATATATTAAAAAACGAGCAGACTATTTACATACGACGAAAGTTAGCATAACAGTGCGTGCATTCCAGTATACAGAAACTGAATACCACATATTGTTATACATGGTTGCATTGAATGGTAAATCGAGTTGCAATCCACGAATAAGATACCCAAAGCCGTACACAGTTATTTTTTTCTTGAATATGTAAGGGGTATGAGCATAGTTTAGTTAACTTTAATCTGTGTTATAGTCATTCTTTTTACCAATAATTTGCATATTAAAACGGAAAAATTTTAAGGAACATTTAAAAAATATCCTTATAATCTCTACAATCGATGCTTTCAAATGTCCTTTTAGTGCTAAAGATGCTACCTTCTGACTTTTACGTTCATTATTTGCACAAAACAGTTTAACAATTATCAGTTATTACATGGTTTCTGGGTGCACGAATAGCCTACCTTTTTCGACGCATTCAGTCGCACAATCGCGTACAGTCGACAATTCGCTTACATATTTCTGAAATATATAAAGAAAATGTTTAAGCAAAATTATTTAAAACTATTTAACAAATAATTAATAAAACTATTAACAAATATTTTTTTATTATTATTTAATGTTATATTCTGCGTTAAGTATAATAAACAAATGTGTTCAGGTTTAATAAATAAATTTTCAAAAAAATTAGCTATAAGTGTTAAAAGTGTTAGATGTACAGAATTTGAGGAAGGGAGGTTTTGCAGGAGAGTTTGAAAATAATTTGGATTGCTTCGTGTCTTCGTGAGCCCAGTGGTTTTATAAATGGATGAATTAGTTAATTCTTCAAATCTAAAATTGTATTCTTAAAGATTGCATGTGTTTATTAAATCCACATCGAACTTACTTCACCTATACGTTGAGGGATTTTTTATTCCAAATGTGTTGTCTTAAAAGCAAAGCTTATGTAAACTGTGTTCGTTCTCTGTACATGAATATTTTTCCCCAAAATTTAATCTTTAAAGGTATTATATACTATTGTTATACCTTTTATTGCGTAATCTAGTTTCATTATGATATCTTTTTACCAGTATTTTTCACCAATAAAACTTACCACTTGCAAGACTGAAGGCTTTTAATAGAGGCGTATCTTTTCTGTACAATAATATGTAAAAACCTCTTTTTATTGAATATATTTATCAATGCCATGCCACAAAAAAGAAATATTTTGGTAAACTACCTTAAATGACTAAATACTTTTGGTGACTTTTTCATTAAATCCAAACGTACGTGACTTAAATTTTATTTTAATTTAAAAACAAAAATCAAAATTTATTGAAAATCCTCATCCAATAATAATAAAGTATTAAGAACATCTATTTGTGTATTAAGCAACGCTCCAATTGTATATATTCGCTCCTGTTGCTGTCGAAATTGTTCATTTTCCAAAATCATATCAGTCTGTGCCACCTTTGACTTTGTATCAAATGTGTGAACACTATCGTTCTTTTGTCTATATTTATCAAGCATATCCATCTGACGCTTTATGTTTTCATTTACCGTACGATTACGACGATGATAGTATTTACGAAATATTCGAAATCTTTGCCACCATTCAATAAAAAAAGCACACTCGGCATAGAAAAACTGAAAAATGCTGATACAACGCACATAACGCGTATCCCTCTGATCCTTAGCCGTTGAAAAGTAGTCGTTAATCAGCGATACAAAAACATTGATTAACATGACGGAAATGACAAACGCTAAGATTGCGAACAAGATAATGCCAAGTAATTTTCCTCCACTGAACAGATCTTTTGGATGGACGCCGACGCTGAATCCGAAGGCGAAGCACATGCAGCTGACAATGCTTTTGCTGAGTCGAAAGAAATTAAAGCTATTGTTGCCATTTATTGTGGAAGCCGCCACGGCAAAGCCCATTAGAAAAATCCATATGACAATGGCAACACTGGCCACGGCTCTCCAGGCAAGATGTAGAGTGTGGGTAAATAGTTGAAAAACAGTAGAGAATTGCAAAACCTTCCACAGCCTCAATGTGGTTATGCAGATGAGAAAACCAATCAAGGTGCGTATTATCATGTGCAAATGAGAGGCATGCTTTAATTCAACAAAGTCCATTTTGCTGTCGAACTTAATGTGTTTCAGAATTGTGAAAACCTGTTTTTCCTGAATAAATAGGAGGGTTAGCAAGATGATATTCAGCAGAAATATGCCAATATCTATTTGAGGCCGTGCACTATGGATTTCGCTTGGTACAAACCATAGTCTCTACTGTGAGTGCCTTAAAGAACTGAACGAACACTATCACATAGATCATACCCAACACAATCGCCGCATCTTGCCTGGAGAGCCGTGGCCAGTGTTGCCATTGTCATATGGATTTTTCTAATGGGCTTTGCCGTGGCGGCTTCCACAATAAATGGCAACAATAGCTTTAATTTCTTTCGACTCAGCAAAAGCATTGTCAGCTGCATGTGCTTCGCCTTCGGATTCAGCGTCGGCGTCCATCCAAAAGATCTGTTCAGTGGAGGAAAATTACTTGGCATTATCTTGTTCGCAATCTTAGCGTTTGTCATTTCCGTCATGTTAATCAATGTTTTTGTATCGCTGATTAACGACTACTTTTCAACGGCTAAGGATCAGAGGGATACGCGTTATGTGCGTTGTATCAGCATTTTTCAGTTTTTCTATGCCGAGTGTGCTTTTTTTATTGAATGGTGGCAAAGATTTCGAATATTTCGTAAATACTATCATCGTCGTAATCGTACGGTAAATGAAAACATAAAGCGTCAGATGGATATGCTTGATAAATATAGACAAAAGAACGATAGTGTTCACACATTTGATACAAAGTCAAAGGTGGCACAGACTGATATGATTTTGGAAAATGAACAATTTCGACAGCAACAGGAGCGAATATATACAATTGGAGCGTTGCTTAATACACAAATAGATGTTCTTAATACTTTATTATTATTGGATGAGGATTTTCAATAAATTTTGATTTTTGTTTTTAAATTAAAATAAAATTTAAGTCACGTACGTTTGGATTTAATGAAAAAGTCACCAAAAGTATTTAGTCATTTAAGGTAGTTTACCAAAATATTTCTTTTTTGTGGCATGGCATTGATAAATATATTCAATAAAAAGAGGTTTTTACATATTATTGTACAGAAAAGATACGCCTCTATTAAAAGCCTTCAGTCTTGCAAGTGGTAAGTTTTATTAGTGAAAAATACTGGTAAAAAGATATCATAATGAAACTAGATTACGCAATAAAAGGTATAACAATAGTATATAATACCTTTAAAGATTAAATTTTGGGGAAAAATATTCATGTACAGAGAACGAACACAGTTTACATAAGCTTTGCTTTTAAGACAACACATTTGGAATAAAAAATCCCTCAACGTATAGGTGAAGTAAGTTCGATGTGGATTTAATAAACACATGCAATCTTTAAGAATACAATTTTAGATTTGAAGAATTAACTAATTCATCCATTTATAAAACCACTGGGCTCACGAAGACACGAAGCAATCCAAATTATTTTCAAACTCTCCTGCAAAACCTCCCTTCCTCAAATTCTGTACATCTAACACTTTTAACACTTATAGCTAATTTTTTTGAAAATTTATTTATTAAACCTGAACACATTTGTTTATTATACTTAACGCAGAATATAACATTAAATAATAATAAAAAAATATTTGTTAATAGTTTTATTAATTATTTGTTAAATAGTTTTAAATAATTTTGCTTAAACATTTTCTTTATATATTTCAGAAATATGTAAGCGAATTGTCGACTGTACGCGATTGTGCGACTGAATGCGTCGAAAAAGGTAGGCTATTCGTGCACCCAGAAACCATGTAATAACTGATAATTGTTAAACTGTTTTGTGCAAATAATGAACGTAAAAGTCAGAAGGTAGCATCTTTAGCACTAAAAGGACATTTGAAAGCATCGATTGTAGAGATTATAAGGATATTTTTTAAATGTTCCTTAAAATTTTTCCGTTTTAATATGCAAATTATTGGTAAAAAGAATGACTATAACACAGATTAAAGTTAACTAAACTATGCTCATACCCCTTACATATTCAAGAAAAAAATAACTGTGTACGGCTTTGGGTATCTTATTCGTGGATTGCAACTCGATTTACCATTCAATGCAACCATGTATAACAATATGTGGTATTCAGTTTCTGTATACTGGAATGCACGCACTGTTATGCTAACTTTCGTCGTATGTAAATAGTCTGCTCGTTTTTTAATATATGTATGTACAGTTTGTCAAGAAACACTTTACACACTGCAAAAAAACTCATTTAATTTACTTTTAATGCTTAAAAGAAATATTTTTTTTTCAGAAATTAGATTTTTAATTGGAAAAGAACAATGTCAAAAATTGTAAATATATTTTGAGTAAATCGACAAATTGCATGTTTACACACATTTGACACTGTCAAGAAACTACACAGTTTTTTTTCAATTCTGTTTTGCTCTCACATCTATGAATAACGGTGCTTAACCGTTATCTGTGCTTTTAGTCGTAACAGCTGCAACGCTATAACTGTACACATTTTTATTTATTTGTTATTTATAGCTACAAAAGCTTTCGAATAATTGATTTTATGAAATATATTAAAAATGCCAGAAAGAAGATTAAGTTTGGATATTGTACAATTGATGTTCTTCAACCACGTCTGGGGGAAAAACTGTTGCAGAATTGGTTTACATTTTTTCATTTCAAGGAAAACCATTTAAAACTTTTTAGTAGCGCAGAGAATGAAGGCAGGCTTGTGTCAAAGAGTGGAGGTGGAGGAGAAAAAAAAACCGCGATATCAGTGATAACACTTGTCAAAGATATCAAGAAAGAATGTAGTTCGGATGTATCATACGAAACGGAGCGCCGAGCCATTCTGCTTCAAGAGCCGCACGAAAGAAGCTGCTGCTTTCAAGAGTCAACATCGAAAATTGCTTAAATTTTGCTCTGAGGATGGGATTGGCCTGCTGCTTAGCAGGCAGAGTATTGGGAGTATTTTGCGATGAAACAAAGATAATGATGTACAATAACTATGGGCCAACAAGAGTATAGAGTAAATCAAAACTTAATTTCGAAAGTTAAATTTGGCAAAACCTTCGGTTGTGATTGGGGGGTGTATTTCGAGCCGAGGAATATAAAAAATGGTTTTCATAAAAACACTATGAATGCAGTGCAATACCTTCAAATGTTGGATATGAATTTAAAACCAGTGCAGAGAAATTTAACTTTATACACAAAAATAAGTCGAATTTTAAATTTTATCAAGTAAATTATCCGAAACACAAGGACTTGGCTTCTGTATAACTGTAGCATTGTCATTGGTATACCATCCAAGAGCCCGGACCTTAATCCCACAGAAAATTGGTGAGCACACTTGAAGAAAAAACTGGGAAAAAGGGAGCCCAACAACTGCACAGCACTAAAAAGCTCTTTATCACAGAGTGGCACAAAATACCACTTAAATATGACCTCCCTAGGAGGTCTCATAATACATATTAAAATTATAAACTTATTTTAGAATTTTCCTTCAAATATAAGCAAAAAATGATAAATAACCACTTTGTGTATAGAGTTTCTTAATAGTGTCAAATATATTTAAATGTTTGGCATTGTTTTTTCACAAACTAGCATTGCATTTATTATTAAGCGAATTACTCAAATAAATGTATTTGTTTTGAGCATTAAAAGTAAGTTTCTTAGCAATTCCAAGCATTCCCTGTCGCGGGTAGTATTGGCAACAAAAAGGTATTTTAATAACATTATCTCTTCTGAAATGTATCCTTTATTTGTTTCTTCCAGAAATTTGGGAAACCCAAACATACTGCTGCAAGGAGGACGGCTGTAATTCAAGTGGACAGCTAAGATACTCGTTCGTTTTGATAAGCATGGTTATTATATCTTGGCTGTTGTAGACGATGTTTCAACTAAACAATTCAAACATAAAAATTGGTTGAAAGGAAAAAAGCTTTTTAGCTTAGGTCATTTCTAACCTACCTTGGATAAGGTGTGACATATTTTATGTTTTTAAAAATACGAAAAAAAATGTAAATGGGACCTCAATAATAAGAAATTCAAACAAACCAAATGCTCCAAACGATTTGTAAGAACTTAAAATGAATATCGAACAAACTATCAAACAAACATCTTCTGATGACGATTTCAAAAAGTTGTATGTACAAATACTTATATTTTAAGCAAGAGTATACACGATAGAGTTTTGATTTTATAATTATAATTTTTGGATATATTTTTGAATTACTCTAAATTCTGTTGATGCCGATAGAATATGAAATGATATGTAAAATGGCCTTAATTGTTTAATACGTGGTATGGAAGAGACTCTAGCCACTAGAGGTTTTTAATCGAATACTCACAAACGCCAAATGATTCTTTTATTGTTTTATGATTTGTTTTGTGGCAGTTATTTGTTAAAGTAAATTGCTTGCAAAGTCTCAACGTAGTATTAATAACTTTTAATGTCTTCCTAAAGATACAATGTAAGGATTTAGACGCAATTTATACAATTTTATGCAACTCGATATAGCAAGATTCCTTAATTAGGTACAATTTTATTATGAACGCGTTTAAAAGGAGCACCTTTTAAGTAATTGATATACTGCACAAGTCATGTACGTGCTTTAACAAATATGGAAAACAATTAATATACTATACATAAGGATATCTATATACATTAGATTTGCTCTTAGCCTGAATTAAAAACCAACAAAAAAATTATGAAGAAAATGTTTACAAGGCGGGCTTACAATATGAACCATAAGAATAAAAATAATAGATTATCTGAAGGAATTATATCAGTACTCGGGTTTATTATATTAACACTCCTATTGTAATGATAGAAATCAATTGTAACCAATGAATCAGGCATCATATAAAATGCTTTAAGTAGTAATAACTAATACTCTAATTTATAGCTTACTAGTTTCAAACACAATGTTATCGCTTATTATTTTTAAATACTAAAGGTTTAAAACGACTTCATTTTTGGAGTATTCGATCAACGATCAAGGTCACAGTTGCGTATACTTTAGAGTCTGTGATTTTTTCTTTTATTATTGATATTCATAGGTATAATGCAATATAAGAGTTTAAATTACGAAATTTAAGTATTGCGTAGAGATTAAAAGCAATTTTTGTTTGCAGTGCAATTTTTTGAACATGGATAATAAATCTAATACGTACTTACGAAAATTTATATGTATTAATGCGGCAATATTTATCAAATACTTTAAGGAAATCTGAAAAAATATTTCAACCACTGCACATGAAATTCTATATTATTATTAAATATACACATTTTAACAAGATGAAACAAAAAATTATATTACTAGTAGAATAGAAACGTGATTTTTATCTAAAATGCACTGTTGCATTCCTGTTTTATTTTATTCGGGAAACAATATTAAAATTGAAAAATGTGCCTAACGGGCATTCAAAATTTTAAATCATCTAAAGCAATAATGTTATTAGATTGTAGCATTTCTTCAAATAAAGTAAAAAAACATGTAAAAAAACAAGTTAAATTGTTAATTGCTTAAAGATCATGCTCAAATATAATATAGCTGTTAATAATTAAATCGAAAGGACGCGTTTCCATTTTGTCATTTTGCAGAGCCATCAAATGTGTCATACTCTGAAACCATCTGTATATTCTTGTCATTTTATTTTCTACTTTCTTGACCTTAAGTTCGTACAAGCTCTGTTTACAAACATAACCACAAATACATTGCAATATTATCATTTATTCTATGTTCAAGCCTAAACAGTCTTTATATATGACTTGAAGCTTTTCCATATTTTCGATGCTGCGTTACCTTTGCCGCTCCCTCCACCGTATTGCGAAATCGAAAAAAAAAATATTTTATGATAATGTAAATCATATATGTATATGACTTGGCACTGGCTTGTAATTGTGTTGGTGTTAAGCGACAGCCGAAATGGATTTATTTTTTCTATAATTTGATCGCAAAATTTACTTTGTGAGTGTGTGCAAAGATATTTGTGTTTGTGACCAGCCTCAACATGTTTTTTTTTGTTTTTAACAGGTGCAGAGTACTTGGTAAGCAGCTACTTATATACTTTATTAATGTTAACTTGCTAAAAAATAGAATTTAGTAATAAAAAATTGTCTTAATTTTATTATTGTTCGCTTTGAATACAGTTAATAAAAAATATGAAAAACAATAAAAAAAATTAATACTTTGAGCAATCAATAATATTTGTTTTATTGCATTTTTATTTATATATCTAAAACTGATTGACAAGGTAACAACAACACAACAGCAACAAGACGCATAAATCTATTGGTATATGCGTGTGCGTACTTGTCTTTATGCCAATTGGAACCAATTCGAGAAAAAAGTGATTAGAGAAGAGCGCAATTAAGTGTACTGAATTATAAACATAAATGTTTACTATAAGTTTGTCGCTTTATTAACAATAAGGAAATTGCTTAAAATAGTTTTGAAACATAAGGTTTTTGGCTGTTGATGATAAACTAAAATATGCCTAGAAGTCGTAAGTCGTAATTGGAACTGAAAGAATTAGTAAATAATTTAGAAAAGCTTAGCATGAATTAGTATTTAGTGTTTCCTAAGTCGTTTTTGTTTGACAGCCTAAAAAAATGAAATAAAAATAACTAAAAAACATTAAAAATAAGTTTAATTGCCAAACTAAAAGCTCTGCACATGGAATCGATAACAATTAAATCTCATTATTAAATCAAAATAATAAAAAGCTGTACAATAAGAGATATAAAAATCAGATTTTTTAACGATTAAGATAAAGGAGCTCGCCCTCGAATGCAATTATATGTTTACGAGTGCTTTACTTATCCAATGAAATGCACAATTTGCAGTTACCACCATAAAAAATTAAACATTTGCATAGTCTTCTTTTTGCTGTTGCAGCCTGACATTTTTTGGTCCTTTAACACAATGGAATTAACATTGCAGCACTTATCAACCTTGAGCCTCAAGCGTCTGACATTCAAAGGAACTGTCACATCCCCATACTGTATATGATAATGTCTGAGTGTTTAATGCGCACAATTGTTGGTGTGTGTGTGTACGAAAAATACTAGCTTTGTGCAATGCCCGATGCCGAAATATACATATTTTTATATACAAGCATATTCTTTTGTATCATTCCTCTTGTCATATTGTCAAATTTGCCTGCTCCGACTGTTTCATTTTTTGCGGTAATAGCTTTTTTACAACAGTCAGCTCTTAAATGCATACACACATACACGCCCACAAACATATGTACGTCAGCAAAGCATTTTGTTTCTTTAAGTACATACATATATTATGATATCATAAGGCCCTTTACCCAATATGTTTCATATTGTTTCGCATTTTGAAAGAGAATGTTTCTCCTTAAATGTAATTGGGCTGTCTTAAAAGCTTTGTGCTATTTTTAGTATTTTTATGGTCATATACATATGCGCTTTGACTTTGAGTATGTATTTATTAGCATTATCGCTTTTTCTTCCACAACAGTTAGGCTGCTGAGACGAAGAAGCCAAGATAAATGTGGTGAATAGAAAAAGAGTTGGTTTATTGTTCTACTAGAAAACAAAATAAGACACGGCTGAATAAATAAATATGTTTTGTTTTTACGGGCAATTCAGTTTCTCTTCCTAATCTTTTGTTAATTGAATAACAATAAAATATGCAGAATTTTGCCAAATTATGTATCCTCCATACATACATGACGCTGTTTTCTGTTGCTATAAAACACTTTGAGAGTCACTGTACAATGCTAATAATTAATGCAATAATTATGGTGTGTATATTAAACACTTTATTTTCACAATCTTTTTACTTTGTACACATAGTATATTATTTTAATTATATAATTAACATATTACAATGTAATATCAAACTTTGTTGTTCTTTTCAAAATCGAACAATTTTTGATATATATCGGCCCGAATTGATTGATGCAAAGCTTTGGTCAACTTGCCAACAAAGCAAGTTGGCAAAATTTCGAATTCAATCCTTTTACACAGTAGCAGAGAACTTAAGCTTGCGAGGTTGATCCCTCAAACGGTATCAAACATACTATGAGCCGAATGCAAATCGAATAACTTATGCACAGTTTACGATGCTTCTTGGGCGCCGTAAAGCAACTCATCCAACTTTAATTTGTTTACCTTATCGCCAAAAGGTGCGCCATGTCCGGGTCGACCCCAAAACGTTTCGAATGTGTTAAAATGTTGATTACACAAGTCACGGTCCATCTGCCTGGAGACACTGACCGAACGACGTTTCTGTGATATTTGCACGTTTAAGTCGTGCAGGTAACGCATATCAGCGGCCGTTTGTACTCTGCAATTGAATGGTTGCATTTTATGTTGATATTTGTTGGGGGCAGCAGCGGTTGTTTAGTCATATGTTTTGAAAAACGAATTTTGTTTTCGTTTCGTTTTGTTTCGTTTCATTGTGTTTCGTTTCGTTTCATTTCGTGTCATTTATTTTTTGTTTTTGGTTTGGATATTCACGGAAATACATAGAAGAGTTTGATTATGATTTGTATATTGTTGATTGATCAGTTAGTTTATTATTATTATTATTTTTTTTTTGTGTGTTTGGGTTTACTCTTTTGGTTGCTATACTTTCACTTGTATTACAATTGAGATACTCTTGCTGAATGAGTAAAAAAAAAAAATAAAACGGTAATAGTAAATCATCAAATTGTATTGAAATGCTATGAACTTTGTAAGCTGACCTCGGGTATTTACGTACGTATATACTTTCGCAGAGCAAGCAAATGAGAAACAGTAAATGGTTGATGCGGGTGCAAAACGCAGATATTGACACAAAGATAAAGAGTAAGAGAAAGAAAGACACACACACAGAGAGACGAAATTGAGATAGATGCAACAATCAAATAAAATAAAAGACATACACACACACACACATGCTCACTGAATGATAAATTGAATTTAAATTGGACTAACGTATGTGCAGGGTTAGCCGCTTAAGGCAGCATGTGGGCGCTTGAGGGGGCGGCGTTGCTGTATTGGCTGCAAGGCAGCCGCAACTGCAGCATTGCAATTTACAGTTCAAGTTTTTCGAATGCCGCTTTATGTGACTAATGTTCTTGATGATGTTGTTGATGTTCTGCTCTTTGTTGGACTTTGACTTGTGCTTTGGTTGTGGGTTGGCGTACCTATCATGCGAGGGAGTCCGCTTGGTCACATCCGTACTGGAAAGGCTGATTGGGCGGTGTAGGCCGCGCCGACGAGCTAGCAATGGTACCAGCTCAACGCCACCGCCGCCACTCTCCAAGTTTGCATCGGGAGTGCCAGTGCTGGCTGTACAGTGGGCACGTAGCAATCGTGGACAAGGCTTAAGGGGCTTGCAGTCTTTTGGTGGCGATCGTTTGTTACATTCGGGAGGGGGTGGAGCTGCTGCAGCCATCTTGCCGGTGGGTTTCAATGGACTGGAGCTCTTCATGGCGGGGCAGGTGCATGTGCAAGCCTCGCAGCAGCGTTGAAGCTTAATTGTTTTACCCCCCTTCGATTTGCGAAATGTGTTTTTTTCTGCGGGAGTAACCGGATTGTCTTGATCCAGATCCTTGAGCATTTCCTTATTTGTCCAGCCCTTTAAAAGGATGTACATTGTTGTGTATTATGTGTTATGGATTGAGTGTTTTTAAAGCTTACCAGAGATTTCATAAAAGTGCTGCCTACTTCTTTGGGACTACGCCAGGGCTTGCCTCCAGGACCGGCCTTGCCCCAGGGCTCCCTTAAGGGCTGTAAGTGTAATAATATGATAAGAAAGGCTAGGCTAGGTGCCATGTGAAAAGTATCTGCCGCTCACCAGCTTTTCACACTTGGCCTGCAGTTTCTTCTTTTGACAGGCGAATTTCTCCTGCGTTGGATGTTCGCTCTCACTGTTAACCACAATCTTTTCGAGCATTGACTTGCCCTTACATGGCGGAGAGGGCTTATAGCGCAGCTCAATGTCTAAATGTCCTTTATTGCGGTATGACATTGATGGGTGCTCTTTAAGATCAATGTGCAGACTTTCAGTGTTTACATTGTGGGCATGGCTACCGCCTCCCTTTACCGGATGCTCTCGCTCACAGATGGTTACAGTGCTGCTGCGTGGTCCACTCTCCTGCAGATGATGAATTGAATGGGCATGTGCCAAACGACCGACCGGTGCGGGCGGATGGTGATGATGATGATGGTGATAGGTGGCTAATGGATTCTTATGGCAGTTTTTCTGCATGGAGAAGTAGTCATTGTAACGACAAGGCTGTAGTGAGTTAATGCGATGCTCGGTAGTCTGCATGTGTTTAGGATTTCAAAAAACAAAAAAAAGGAAAGAAGAATTGTTCGTACTGAGCTAAGTACCATGAAGGCAATCTATAACTTACAACTGTTGGCGTGGAATGCAGTCCGACTGCGGTAATATCCTTCCGTCGCACCTCAACGTTGGGAGCACCCCCACCGGGTCTACCCCAGGGACAGTGTTGCAGAAACAAATCGTAATACTGAAATACAAAAATCAAAAGATAATAAGTAACAAAGCATAACATATTCTATCATAATTCCCATCCCCATGTCGAGCCATATCAAATTTGATTTCGAACTTGTTTGTAGGTTGTTGTTATAGTTGCAATGTAGGGCGCGCGCTTGCTTTTCATTCACCCACATTTTGGTCGAAGTTGAGCTGGGTTCAAAATCGTTAACACGCAAACTGTTGCGACTTGTTTCCCATGGAATTTGTTTGCATCTGGTCTTGACTACGTATTCGCAAAGTCAAACTTGCCAAATTGTTTGTTATGCCAATTTCTGGCCAAGTCACAAAATTAGCTTAAAGGTCTTTGAACTCGGGATGAAATTTGGGGCGTGCCTCAACCCTATAAAAAACTTGTCAGTCACAAACTGTCAACTTTGATAGATTATATTTGTTTATAAATGCCAACATTAATTCACTGCCTCTAAGAATCACAGTCAAAAAGTGTAAATAATATGGGCAATTTTGATTTCACAATGTGGGAATGGTAATAGCAGCATAATGAGCTACATAGCTCAAAAAGTGTGGAAGATAACGTGGAAAATATTTTTTTATTATTTAAGATATTTTAAATGTTTTAAACCTATGTTCTTTGTGGAAAAGGAACTAAGTTCCATTGATACATTTCTTGTTTAAATTGCTCCATCATTTTCCTTACAAGCACGAAATGTGTTTTTAGTTGAAAATCTTGTTGAAGTAACAACAACCGATTTCACATTAAGATAAGTCTTTATATATATGATAATTCTGTTGTTATAAGAAAGTAATTTTATTCCGAGCACAAAACTTCATGAATCGAATGATTTACTTTTAAGTATTGCCTCGTATTTTACATGGCACCATTCCTAGTTTTCCAAAACCCTAACAAACCTTATGTACATTTAGTAATGTCATAGTTAGGTCGTTCTTATCATAGGATCAATGAACTACTCTCCGCTATCGCAATAGTTGATCTGTTTGGATAAACAATTCTTCACTTGAATTGTGTCTTACACTTTTTTATTCGTTTCAAATTATTTTATAAAAGCAAAACTTAACCAGTAAGCAAGTCTGAAAACCAAGGAGCACAATCCCAGCTACGACAATAAGTCTTGCCACTCTGAACACACTACACAACGTAGCAACCCACTAATTCAAACATAATGTTAAACAATATTTTATTTTGAATAAACTTTTCATGCATTTCCTTTCCAGTCTCAGTAGGCCGCTTTGACAAATTAGCAATACG